>VDFB02086081.1:158683084-158727976 GCA_007258455.2 Sequoia sempervirens
CACATTCATGCAGCTCATGAACGAGGTACTAAAAGAATTTATGGGAAGTTTTGTTATTGTGTATTTGGATGATATTTTGATTTTCAGTAAGGCGTTGGATGAGTATCTGATGCATATTCAGAGAGCCTTTGAGAAGTTAAGAGAAGAGAAACTGTTGATTAATCTAGAGAAGTGCAGTTTTGTGAAGAGGGAGTTAGTGTACTTGGGGTTTGTTGTCTCAGCAAAAGGTCTCAAGATGGACCCGGAGAAGGTGAAGGCTATTCTGGAATGGCCTACCCCAAGAACTGCTACTGAGGTGAGATCTTTCCATGGTTTGGCTAGTTTTAATAGGAACTTCATTAGAAATTTTAGTAGTATTTGTGGACCCGCATTTGAAACAATGAGAGGGGATAGAAAAGAATTCAAGTGGAGCGGAGTGGCAAAAAGTTTTGAACTATTGAAGTAGAAGGTGACAAAGCAACCTGTTCTAGACCTCCCAAATTTCAACAGGGTGTTTTAGGTGGATTGTGATGCCGATGGTTGTGCCATTGGAGGAGTATTGAGCCAAGAAGGTAATCCCATTGCCTATTTCAGTGAAAATTTAAATGATGTCAAGAGAAAGTATTATGTATATGATCAAGAGTTTTATGCAATAGTTCAAGCATTAAAGAAATGGAGACATTATTTGTTGCGAAGGAATTTGTTCTATATACTATCATCAGGCTTTGCATACCTAAATAGTCGGGGAAAATTAAATCAGAGGCATATGAAATGGGTAGAGTTTTTGCAGAGTTATACCTTTGTTTTGAAACATAGGAGTGGGAAGTCAAATAGGGTTGTAGATGTCTTAAGTAAGAGGCATACGTTGATGACAAAGATGTAGATTGAAGTGGTTGGGTTCAATGAGCTCAAGACACTGTATGCAGAAGATCCAGATTTTGCAGAAGCTTGGAAAGCATGTAAGGAACCAATTATAGTGGACAGGACAAGGTAGCTGGATTTCATATTCCAGGATGGCATGTTATTTAAGGGAAGTCAATTGTGTATCCCAAGGAGTTCCATGAGGGAGAACCTAATAAAGGAGAAGCATAGTGGAGGAATGGCAAGACATTTTGGTCGGTATAAGACCATTGCCATCATCAGTGAGCATTATTATTGGCCTCAGTTGTCACAGGATGTAAAAAATTTTGTACAAAGTTTTAGGGTATGTCAGATGGCTAAAGGAGTGAGCCAGAATACAGGCTTGTATCAGCCCTTACCTGTACCCGAGAGGCTGTGGGAGGATATAAGTATGGACTTTATTCTTGGTTTGCCAAGGACGCAAAGAGGGAATGATTCCGTCTTTGTGGTGGTTGATAGGTTTTCGAAGATGGCACATTTCATTGCATGTTAGAAGACCCATGATGCAGTTCACATTGCTGACTTGTTCTTCAAAGAGGTGGTGAGGCTACATGGTTTGCCAAAGAGTATTGTTTCCGATCGTGACACCAAATTTGTGGGGTACTTTTGGAGGACCTTGTGGAAGAAGCTGAAGACAGAGCTAAAGTTTAGTTCTGCACACCATCCACAAATAGATGGGCAGACAAAGGTTGATAACAGGAGTCTGGGTAACCTACTGCGATGTTTGGTATGAGATAAACCCAAGGGATGGGACTTGATCTTACCCCAGGCAGAATTCTCTTACAACAATTCTGTCAACAGAAGCACTGGTAGATCACCATTCCAAATTGTGTATGGAGGTAGCCCCAGAACAGCTCCATAATTGAGGAAGATGGACCAAGAGAAGAAAATAAGTGTTGAAGCTGAAGATTTCACAGAACACATCAAGGATATACATGAGAACGTAAGAGAACATATTAACCAGATGAATATGCAGTATAAGGCTAAGGCAGATTAGAAGAGGAGGTATAAGGAGTTTCAGATTGGTGATGAAGTGATGGTCCACTTGAGAAAAGAGAGGTTTCCAGTGGGAACATATAACAAATTGAAGATGAAGAAGTTCGGTCCCTGTAAAATTTTGAAGAGGCATGATTCAGGGAATGCATATGAGGTAGTGTTACCAGATGGATTCAACATTTCCCCTGTGTTCAACATTTCAGATTTGATAAAGTATCATGAAGGTGGCATAGAGGAAGTACCAATGATGGAACAGTGTGGGTTTCCAGCACCTACTTCAGAAAAGGAGGAGATTGAGGAAATCTTGGATAGTCGTGTGGGAAGGAGTACCAAAAATAGGTAGTATGAAGAATATCTGGTGAAATGGAGAGGAAGGCCTGTGGAAGATTCATCCTGGCTATCTAAGGCAGCAGTTGACTGATTTGGTTTTTCTTAACCAATCTGAGACATGACAGGGTCACTTCTCAAATTACCCTGGGTGTCTGATGCAGGAGCATCCAGTGATGTAAGGGCAATCTTGCATTAACCAAAAATAGTTAAATTTCAAGTTTCAGAGTGTTTAGATATTTTTATATTTTTGGATACCCTTTTCGTCATAATGAAATTCCCAATTTACGGTTTTGATTTTTGATTCCTGGGTGGAAAGTTATTGCAGTTTTAGTTTCCCAGATTTGCACCTGAAAATCTTTCGAGTGGGATTTGAGGCACTTAGAGCTTCCGAATTGGCCCCGAAACTTGCCAAAATTGGCGTAGCAATTTCGAGCGCGTTCTTGACTTCGAGACCTTTCCAACGATTCAAATGGTTCATGAATCAGAGTCTTGGATCAAAAGTTATGGCCCCGCGAAGTTGGCGCACCTTCTAGAAGTTACCATTGCAAATGCTCTTTTGAAATTTGAACTTCATTGTGTAATTTTCGGCGCCAAACCACCTAAAGTCAATTTGAATGTTGTTTTGGCTCCAAACTAATGAGGAGTTCTATTTATGGGCGGGTTTTTCTAATTTTTGGGTAACTTTTTGGGGACAAGCTCGCATATTGCGAAAGGGTTACTCTGTAGCTTCCTGTAGCTTGCATATGTTGTAGAACTTGGGGATTTGAGATCCTCTACATGTAAGAAGCTCCATTTTCTGAATAATAAAATTATCCTCTTGTTTGTTGTTTATTTTTTTGTGTCTCGGGTTGCGCCCTCATCACTCTATCTATTTATATCTATCTATCTCCCTATATTTTTCTCTCAACATATCTCCATCTATCAGTCATATATACACACACTCCTTATTTCTCCCTCCTTATCTCTATCTCTATCTCTCTATCTTCTCCCTTTGTCTATACCTCTATCTATTACTTATCTTTGTCACCTTTCTCTCTCACTCTTTTCCCCATTATCTCTATCTCCCTATCTCTACCACTCCCTCTTTATCTATATCTCATAATATTTACTCTCTTATTCACTCTATCTCTCCTACTCTATATCTCTATCTCTCTATTACTCTCTATCTCTTTCTATCTATATCTCTCTACCTCTATCTCCTTGTATCTCTTTCTATATCTCTGTCTATTTATATCACTCCATCTCTCCCTCTTTATTTATTGACCTATTTCCCCCTCTCCCCCTCTTTTCTAGCTTATCATTCACTCAATCTCTCTCTCCATCTCTCTCTCTCTTTCTAGCTCACTCTCACTTCTCTCTATCTCTTTCTATCTGTATCATTCTCTACATTTATTTCCTTATCTCTCCATCTATTTCTCTATCCTTATCTATCTCTCTCTATTTATCCCACTATCTATAAATATTCCTCTCTCTGTCATCCCCCTATGTCTATTTATCTACTAAGATATCTCTCATTCTCTCCCTCTTCCTCTCTCTCCCTATCTCCCTCTACCCATCTCTCCCTCCCCCCCTCTTCTCTCTACCTCTACATATCTATCAAACTCTCCCCCTCCTCTACTTATATCTCTCCCTTTCTCTTCCTCCTTTTCTCTATCTCCCCCCTATCTCTATCTCTCCCCATATCTCCCCCCCTCACTCCCTAACTATCCTCCTATCTATCTCCCCATCTCTACCTTTGTATCCCAATATATTCCCATAAATCTCTATCTTTCTCTCTATTTCTCTTCCTATATATCTATATCTCTCCCTCTTCTCTCTCCCTCACTCTATCTATCTCAATTTATTTCTCCCCCTCCTCCTCTCTCCTATTTGTATCTCCTTATATATATATATATATATATATCACTCTATCTCACCATATATATCTCTCTGTATGTCCATCTCCCTCTTCCGATCTATCCCTTCATCTCTTTCTCTCTATCTATCCCTCTCTATCTATCCCTCTCTATCTCTCCCTCTATATCTCCCTATCTCTCTTTATCTTTATCTATCCCTACACCTTTATCTCTCTATCAATTTATTTCTATCTCTTTCTCTCTATCTCCCTATCTCTCAATCTTTATCTATCCCTCCACCTCTCTAGCTCTCCATCTATTTCTCTATATCTCTTTCTCTTCTATCTCTACCTCTCTATATCCTTATTTATCTCTATCTGTCTTGCTATCTATTTCTCTCCCTCTTCCTCTCTCCCTCCATATCAATATCAACCTCTATATTCATCTCTCCTACTCTATTTATAGACATGTTTCCCTCTCTCTATCCATTCATCTCTCTTCATCTTCCTATACCTCTATACCTATATCTCTTTGCATCCCTATCTCTTTGTAATGTCCCCATTTTGGCCATATGCTCTTCTGTGACTGATAGCCTATTTATGAAAATCCAAAGGTTGATCATAAGTGAAATTAGGGTTTCCTTCGATTGGTGGTTTTTGGAATTTCTCAGGATTTACAATTTTTACTAAGTTCTAATTTTGGCAGTGGTCCAGTTGGCAACTCTTCAATAAGTTTCCTTTTTAGTTGGAGCAATTGTTTGATTTTATTTTTGGATTTTTGGAGAAATAATTTAATTAAAGGAAATTAATGTTATGTTTTAATATTGACCCCTTGGCCTAATGAGATGACTTGAAGTTGTGCTAAAAAGGTGGTCATAAAGGGTTGATGCCTCATTAAGGAAATATTTAATATTTCATAAAGTCTTTAATGCCTTCAAGTTTGGACGCCAAAGGTGATGACATAAAATGTTTTTAAATTGAAAAAATATTTAAAAGGTGAGATGGGCGTTCCCTTTCTTGGAGGGAGTTATAGAAGTTGAAAGGTCATCTTCAATTCTATAAAAGAAGGTTTTGCTCCAACATTTGATCATTCATGAACTTATGCTAATGTTATTCTGTCAAAATGACAATTTGATTTCTACTTCGAGGGATGCATACCTCCTAGTTACAATCCAATTTTGTGTTTGAAAGACAACACCTAGTTGGTCTTTTTGTTGCTTCTGAATTAGACTAGCAGAGTGTGCTTCAAAGTTGGTGAATTTTGGTGAGATTTTTAGTTTTAATGTTTCTGGTGTATACACAATTGAAAGTGTTTTTCATTTACAACTTTTGGTGTGAATTTATTTTGGTTATGGGTATTTGATCATTGCAATTCTATGACTACGGCGACCATATGTGTAGTTTTTCAGCTTTTAATTCAAATTTTGTAATTTTTTGAAGTGAAATCACCCCTCTTGAGGGTCCTACCTTTCATGTGAGCTTTGGAATTCGTGCAAGAAATATATATTGAGTTTTGATTGCAGATTTATGGTTTGATTTTGGGCACCAACCTCCTAGAAATATTTTTCAATTGATTTCATTCAATTCAGAGGTAAATTGATAAAGTTATGAGCGTTTCATTGAGTCACAAGTTGCTAGTTTATAGTTTTAGTTTGCTAGTTTTATTTATCAGACTTCAAAAAGATCAGATTTTGGATTCAATTTTCAGTCATTGAGAGTTTATGAACTTGATAAATTTATTCTTCACATATTGGCATTGTTTTATCATTGTAATACTTGTAAATTGTAGATTATTTTGATTGTAAGGTTGTGCATTAGTAGTACTAAGCCAACCATTTGTTATTGTTGAATTTACTTATAATTTCTAAAGCAAACATTAATTACCCCTAGATGTTTACTACTAGTGGAGAATAACCTTTGTATCTCTCATTGTACCCACTGAAAAGTGGAGAATCCCCACTCAAAGTGGATGCCCAGCGCAGTGGATGAATTAGTTAGTCTTGAAAACTTCAATGGTTGGTTATCCACCTAAGTTTAATTTTAGTTTTGTAATAAGTAATCCACCATATGTTAGCACCTTTCCTTCTAAAGGATCTTAAGTGCACATTCTTGGCATTGAGTTTTATCATTCACTTTTAGTTGTATCCAGTTCAATTATTGAGTTAATTAGATCCTAAGGATCTTCTAACCATATGCCCACCCCTCTTCCTTCAGTCGTTTTAGGGTGCATTCTTGGTTAGATTTATATTTTTCATTTTTTTGGATTGGAGCTAACCTTAATGGGTGCATGTTACATTGTAATTGTTATTGAAAATCAAGAAAAAATCTGTTGACATATTTTAGTGGTATCAGAGCCAAGATCCTGCCATCCTGTGACAATCAAAGATCAGCTGTTAGATGAGTGACAGAGGAATTAGATTCTTCACCAGAGGTCAGCCCAGAGTTTAGTTTCAGTGGCCTAAGATTGATGCATTTTTAGTGGGTTTGAGGAAATATGAAACTCATTTTTCTCCATATATAGTGCTTGTAAAGAAGCAAGATAAATATTTGCATGTATGTTTTGATTATCGTGCATAAAATCATCAGTTATTATACCTGTGGCTAGTTTTTAGTTCAATTTTGAAGTTGGTAGTTAGGCATGGCTAATGAAGAAGAGATGAAGTTGGTAGAGACTCTCTATATGGTTGGAAAAAGACTTGAAAAAGAATTTCAGTCAAGGAAAAATGAAGAGAACATTCTTCATTTGTTAGAACAATGTTTGATAGAAGTAAAGCAATCACCATCTAAGGAGATGTAGCCTGCATTGGCACCTATGGTAACCTTTTTGAATCATCCCTATTGGTTGAGGCATCTAGATGAAGAAGCCAAGTTTCTAATTTCTTCTTGTTTCATGGAAGTGATAATAATTGTGGAACCACAATTGCCCTATGATGAAGAAACCATGAAGATCATATTAAGTATGATTGTCGAGAGTTTCCAAGATTTGGATGATACTGGGAGTGGATTATTTTAAAGAAAAGCTATTGTTTTAAAATCATTTTCAGAAGTAAGAACTTGCATCCTTCTGATAGAATTGAAGATGGAAAATTAGATTTACCATTTGTTTGATTATCTCTTCACTTCAACTTGGAGTGAGCAAGAAGAAGAGGTGTTTGTAGCTGTCAGGGATATTCTAATTGACTTCATCAAAGAAGTTGTTTCTCTTCCTTAAAGTGTCCAATCCTTTCTCAAGAATGCCTATGAATGTGAAGAGAAAATTTCTTCCACTGTTGATTTGCTAGTCAAAGAAATTTTTAGTCAATGTGAATAAAGGTTGAAGCTATTTTTGAATATGACATATCAAAATAATGTGGAGATTTCTTTTGCCGATGAGAAGAATGATCTAAAATGAGAAGATTGTGTGGTTTCCTTTCCAATTCACAAACATGATGAGCATGAGAATGTGAAAGGTCAAGATAGCGATACTAATGCATTTGAAAATGATGGTGGAAGTTTCTTTGATGATGAGGAGAAAGTTTCCAAGCTAGAAGACCATCAAATTGGCTCATTTGAGTTTACGGATAAAAAAGATGTCAAAATGGAGATAGATGAACTTACAAAGCTGCTATTTGAAAAAAGAGATTTCATTAATCAAGAGGAATGTATTGTAGACCTTCAAAATGATTTATTTGAAGGAAATGTAGTTGATGAAGAGTTTGAGGTTGTGAAAAATCTCAAAACAGCAACTAAGTTGGAACATGTTCATCATTTTGATGATAATTTAGAATATGAGTGGGACTTTCCCATGCCAAAATTACTTCAAAATGACCTTGGGGAAGATTTTGTTGAGTTTGGTGTTCCTAATGATAGAGCTCATTATTGTTATAACTCTAGTGTGTTTGCCATAGATGTCTCTAAAGGTGATGTATTCAAGACACCAACCATCCATGAAGAGTTTGTTGTGCATAGTTGTTCAGAAAAAAATCAAATATTCATGATACCATGGGATCCAGGTCTTTTGACAGTGAAATGCTTAGGGGAGCAAGCAAGGGAATCTTTTGATGATTCATTACTTGTAGATATTGCTAACAAGCCTTCTATTCAGAAGTTATGCAGTGAAAAAATTGGAAAGGAAGCTGATTTTGAAAATCATGACAATGAAAACAAAATAGAAAGGTCAATGGTTGATAAGCAAAGCCTCTTTGCTCATTGGGATCAAGGGCCTAAAGACCTGGAAGTTTTGAAGGATAATTTATTGGTTTCAGAAGAAAAGATTGTTAAAGTGTTATCAAGATTTGATAGCACACACAATTTAATTGAAGAAATCTATTGGAAGTCTCAATTTGAAGAGAAACCAAATGGAGTTAAAGATGGAAAAACCCTTTCCAAGATGCAAGCCATCAAAGAGGCATTGGAATCCATAAAATTAGATTATTTTCACTTGCTCTCAGATAGAGATACTGCTATTAAGTTTGCAGAGGAGACCTATGATGCCTACCAAGAGGAGGAAGAGATGGATAGGATTTTCCTTGATTTTACTTTAGCTCATCATACTTTATGCAAAGCAGAAAATGATTCATCTATTGCAACCACCCTTAAGAATTAAGAAGCTAATACAAGGATTATGGAGATCAAGCAAATAGTTGAAGGAATAAATGAACTCCATAATGATGAACCATTGCATAATACGAAGGTGATCCCATGTGTTGTTGTGATTGGAAAGTACATCAAGAGTGTGAACCCATTAGTTGGGAATCAACTTTTCCACAAGAAGGGATAGTTTGTAGCTATGAGATAGATGATTTGATGGATAATGAACATGGTATTCAAAATGATACACTTTGTGGGTTGGCAACTAATGAGGGGAATCCACAAGTTGAAAAAGATGATCTTGAATTATATGAAGACACCAATGAAAGGGATGAAGAAAATATTGTTGAGAACAATAGTCCATTATCTTCATATGATTTGGATAATCATAAGGTGATAGATAATTTCTATGAGGGTGTGCCATGTTTTGTGAGTAGTGATCATCAAGGAAATTTTGATAATGAAAGCATAAGTGGGATCAAGGATGAAGTCTTCACATGGGAAGTGTGGACTCAAATAGATTTCTTCATCATTGGCTTCAAGGTGTCAATAAAATAAGTCTTTGTAGCAGCTGGTCAGTCCATTGTAGCAACAAAGACTGAAGATTCCAGACCTATTACTCATGAAGTTTGGGAGAAATTTGAACCTAAATAGGTTATCTACTTTCTTAACAATCTATGTCTTGGGTTGAGTGATATTTTGGCTCACCCTAGACCTTTGGGGGAATGGGAATTGTGGACAAAATTTGTTCTATGCTCCATTGATGTTGATGTTTTCATGGATGGGATACATGGGTGTATCAAAGAAGACACTAACTTCTTGAGTTTGCAATTTTCTTCAATTAGCACTTGGAGAAGTGTTGTGTACTCTTTCCGGTGCATTGGAGAATATTTTCAATTGGGTATCCATGCTTGGGATCCTCAACATGGCTTGATGGAGATTGTTACAAGTAGAAAGAGGAATCATTGCAGAGATAAGGGTTCAATTTTTAGATTCTTTGATGTTGTCCCCATCCTTATTAACCATTTGATGGTTCCTTTTGTACATCGACCAATGGATTGGGAAGATATATCGAACAAAGGATATTTTTATTTGGGGTTGGAGTTCCTTGAGAGGATGTGTTTGTTAGGGTTAGAAATGACAGATATCTAACAATTAAATGTAGATCTATATAATAAATAGAGAAACTAAAACACACATAATAAATCCTAACACAGAGAATTTAACATGGTTCACCTAGTCCGGGCTACATCCACCAAACTGCAGCCATCCAATAATTTTATTATCTAGTGTAAAACCTATTACAATCTTGCGAATAATCACATTTTTCATCATACTATAATACCCATCCGAACCCCATTTTTAACAAGCTTAGAAGCTTCTAGATTTTTAGGGTTCTACAAAATTAGATTTTTCCTTTTTCATTGATTTTTGCCATTCTACAAAATCAGATATGTGCCGGGTGTACAATACACCATGGGCTATATAGTATAGCATGATCAGTTGCCACATACCAACAATCTCCCACTTGGAGACTGATCAGGCTCCATACCAACATAATCTCCCACTTGGAGACTGATCCTGGACGACACTGCTGCAATTACAGCTCCAAGTGGAAATAAGTACCTTGGACCGTGCTGCTCTATTATACTTGAATTCAACCTTGAAGGCCAATCGAAGCTAAAGAGGAGCTCAACTTCTCCCTTGTCACTGCCTTCATAAACATATCCGCTAGATTGACATCTATATGTATCTTGTCCAGCTTAACTTGTCCATCCTCCAACACCGAACGAATGAAATGATATGTCAACTATATGTGTTTTGTTTTAGAATGCAAGGCATAATTCTATGCAATATGTATAGCACTCTGGCTGTCTGTAAACAAGTAATTTCTAGCCTGTTGTTTTCCCAACTCATCCATGAAAAGTTATAGCCATATCATCTCCTTTACCGCTTCTGTTGCAGCAACATACTCTGCCTCTATGGTGGATAAAGTAACCACCTTCTGCAATCGTGAAATCCAACTCACTACTGTCCCAGCAACTGTAAATACATAACCTATGGTACTCTGCCTAGTATCAATATCCCCTGCCAAATCTGAGTCAACATAGCCTTTTCAATCAGTATTAGAGCTCCCAAAACATAGACAATGATTGGACGTACCTCTCAAGTACCTGAGAATCCATTTTACTGCATTCTAATGCTCAACTCTGGGATGACTCAAATACCTGCTAACAACTCCTACAACATGTGCAATATCTGGTCTCGTGCATACCATGGCATACATCAAATTGCCTATAGCTGAAGCATATGGTACCTTGGACATTTTTTCTTCCTCCTCTTGTGTCTTTGGACACATATCCTTAGTCAATTTAACATGACTAGGCAAAGATGTGCTGACAGCTTTTCCATTCTCCGTATGAAATCTCTGCAACACCTTTTCAACATAATTAGCCTAAGATAAAAACATTTTTTTGTTTTTCCTATCTCTACAAATTTTCATACCAAGGATTTGTTTTGCTGCCTCCAAATCCTTCATAGCAAAATATTTTGCTAACTATTGTTTTAGTTCACTTATGTGATCCATGTTAGACCCAGCTACAAGCATGTCATCAACATATAAACATAAAATAATATAGTTTTCATTATCTACCTCTTAAAATAAACATAATGGTCAAAATTACACCGGTTGTAGCCTTGCTCAGCCATAAAACTATCAAATTTCAAGTACCATTGTCGAGGTGCTTGCTTCAAGCCATATAAACTTTTCTTCAATCTGCACACTAGTTTCTCCTTACCTTTGACCTCAAATCCTTGTGGCTGATCCATATATATTTCCTCTTCCAAATCACCATGGAGAAAGGTTGTTATAACATGAAGCTGTTCTAAATGCAAATCTTCAGCAGCTACAATGCTTAAAACAATATGAATAGAAGTCATTTTAACAACAGGAGAAAAAATATCATCAAAATCAATACCCCTTTTCTGTGCAAATCCCTTTACAACTAATCTAGCTTTAAATATTTTCTTACCTCCATCCTCCTCTTTCAGCCTATAAACCCATTTGTTTGGTAAAGCCTTTTACCTGCAGGCAACTTGCATAATTCCCAAGTCTGATTTTTTAGCAAGGAGTCCATTTCTTCTTCCATTCCATGCTCCCACTGAACCTTGGTGTCCACCTGCATAGCTTCATCATAATATTTTGGTTCACCAACATCAGTTAACAAAATAGTATACAAAGAGGGAGAGAATCTTTTGGAGGTCTACTTATCCTTGAAGATTGTCTAACAGGAGTTTGTGGTATTTGTTGTTGTTGTTGTTGCCTAGCATGAGGAACCACTGAAACATCATTGTTTGGAATATCATCCAACACTACATAATCATTTTCTTTCTTCTCATGCTGCAGCAATAGATCTTTGTACAACACCTTCTCATTGAATATGACATCCTTGCTTCTCACAATTTTCTGATTTTCAAAATCCCAAAGCCTATAGCCAAATTCATCAATGCCATATCCAATAAATACACATTTCTTTTATTTTGCATCAAGCTTGGTTCTATTTTTAGAATCTACATGTGCAAATGCTTCACAACCGAAGGTTTTGAGAAAAGAATAACTCACCTTCTTACCTTTCCATGCTTCCTCTGAAATACCACAACCCAAAGGATTAGAAGGACCTCTATTGATTAAATAAATAGCAGTGTTTACAGTCTCTGCCCACAATTTTAAAGGCAGCCCAGCATGCAATCTCATAGTCCGTGCACGCTCCATTATTGTTCTATTCATGTGCTCAGCCACTCCATTTTTCTGTGGAGTCCTTGGAACCGTTTTCTTTCTACGAATACCATTAGAAGAAAAATAATATTCAAACTCTTCGTTGTAATACTCACCACCATTATCAGATCTGAGACATTTTAACTTTTTACTTGACTCATTCTTAACCAAGCTTCTCCATTTTTTAAAAGTTTCAAATACATCAGATTTCTGCCTAAAGAAATAAATCCATACCTTCCTAGTTGCATCATCAATGAATGTAACATAATACAAAGAGCCACCGAGAGAGGATACCTGAGCTAGTCCCCATACATCTGTATGCACAAGCTCTAATTTCTCATCTTTCTTTTGCTTCCCATCCTTGAGAAAACTAACTCTCTTTTATTTTTCATACACACAACTTTCATAGAAATCCATATTAACACATTTTATACCTGGTAAAACATTATTTGAATGAAGTACTTTCATACCTTTTGCACTCATATTCCCAAGTCTATTATGCCACAGTGCTGATTCAGAGTCCACAACAACTGTATGATCTTCTACCTGCTGAACTACAACAACTATTCCTGAACATTGACCTTTTTCTGTAACAACTAAAGTAGAAGGAATAGTATGACCTATATAAAGATATAAGGTTCCTACTTTCACACCTTTTGCTACCACTAAGGCACCCTTTGTGACCCTCCAATTTTTATCACTAAAAGGAACAACACAACCTTCATCATCTAGTTGCCCTGCTGAAATTAAATTTCTACTTAACTTTTGAACATGCTTTACCTCATGTAGTATCCAATGATTCCCATTCTACAACTTAATCTTGATTCTTCCCTCTCCAACAATCTGATAGGGTTCGTTATCTCCTAAATAAACCAGCTCAAAATCCCCTTGGACATAATCAAGAAAATAACTTCTATGGGGGGTAGCATGAAATGAAGCCCCTGAATCTAACACCCAAGAATTATCAGCATTATCAAGGGAAAGAATCAAAGCATCCTCATTAGATTGATTACTTACCACATTTTCCTCTTTATTTCCTTCATTTTTGTCTCCTTTATTTTTCTGAGACCAAAAATCTTTCTTTAAATGACCTGGTTTACCACAGTACCAACAATCCCTCTTGTCTCTAGATTGGGACTTTCTATCCTTTGATTTTCCTTGTGACTTCCCATGATTTCTAGAATTGTTTCCTCTCTCCTTTTTTCTACCCTTGCTTTCTAAATTCAAAAAACTACCTAATGTGGATGTCCCACCTGAGCTTTTCCTACGAATTTCCTCGCTCAAAATAACACCAACAACATCACCAAACTTCAATGTATTTGAACCAAAAATAGAATTGCTAACAGCCATTACCATGCTATTCCAGCTTTCAGGCAAAGAACACAGAATCAAAAGAGCCCTAACTTCTTCATCAAAGTTTACTTTTATAGAAGTTAATTGACTGGCGACTGTATTAAACTCATTCAAATGATTAGTAACTGACCCACCTTCTACCATTTTCATATTAAATAAACACTTCATAAGAAATACCTTATTCGAAGCAGAAGGCTTTCATATAACTTCGCCAGGGTTTCCATCAACTCTTGAGTTGTCTTTGCTGTTGTAATATTGAATGCCACTAATTGTGCCAGGTAAAGGAAAATACTACCAAGGTCCTTTCTATCCAAGATCTCCCAGTCCTCATCTGACATTGTTGCGGGTTTCTTGGTTTTCCCTTCCAATGGCCGCCATAAATCCTTCTAATAGAGATAGTCCTCCATCTGCATCTTCCATAACTGATAGTTCTACCCATTAAACTTGTCAACCTTCTTACCCTCATCTGCCATTACTCCCACTCAATTGTGAGACTCCCACTCAACTGTGAGATCTTCCTACAGATGATAATCGCAACACAACCTGGCTCTGATACCACTTGTTAGGGTTAGAAATGGCAGATATCTAACAATTAAATTTAGATCTATATAATAAATAGAGAAAATAAAACACACATAGAATAAATCATAAGATAGAGAATTTAACGTGGTTCACCCAATTCAGGCTACATCCACCAAACCGTAGCTATCCAATACTTTTATTATCCAATGTAAAACCTATTACAATCTTGCGAATAATCGCATTTTTCATCATACTATAATACCCATCCGAACCCCCTTTTAACAAGCTTAGAAGCTTCCAAATTTTTAGGGTTCTACAAAATTAGATTTTTCTTTTTCTTTGATTTTTCCCTTTTTCGGTGATCATGCAAAAAAGTAGGAGGAAAATTTTTCTCGGGGGCTGTTGCCCCCAAACCCTTCCCAAGGCTCAGCCCAACCCCGAACCCCGACAAGGATACATGCTGAGGTGTACAGTATACCATTGGCTATATAGTGTAGCATGATTAGTCACCACATACCAATAGTGTTCAGCCTTGGGAATGAGTAGTTGTGATATTATAGATGTTTATTTCCTATTTTGCAGCAATTCTACAACTCCTTGCATGCTGATTTTCCTAAAATCAGACTTTGAGTGGTTCATTTCAGTTTTCATAGGTAGCTAGCACATTCATTTTTCCTCTTCACAATCTCTTTTCAGTGATGGTTTATGGCCTCAAAGGTGGGAAATGATGTTTCATAGTGATTCGGATCAGAATTGGATAGTGTTCAAGTTCTTTTCCAGTGGATTTCCTTGTATATTCTCTTGCACTAGTGTTTGGGGCAGCGAACCCTTGCTTGATTTGGTTCAACCTTCTAAGAGTTTGGTGGAGATTGGTGGACATTTTTTAGAACTTTTCTTGAATATGTCAGAATTACTCAACAGAGGCATTATACATCCTTGTGGTGTTTTGAGTATGCGACTGTTATGAATTTGCAAAGAGTTGTTTTTCCCTTTACAATTTGCTATGATGGAGACACACTTACTGTGGTGACTCGGTTTGTTGCCTTGAGGAGTTATGTTGATGAGAATAATTTTGAGTTCATTAGATTATTCTTTTTTCTTCATAGAATGGTGATTGACATTGACATTGCAGATGTTAATTCCTTAGAGTTTATTGGCCATGAAATGTTGCTTGATTTTGATTCCATTCCTTCCATGTTTTTCAGTTTGAATTTCAGGCATGTTATCTCTTTGAGGTTGCAAGGATGGTTTTTGTAGTTTTGGTGAAATGATTTCATGTGTATGATTACAGTAGTGTAGCATTAGCATGGTGGGGTTTTTCAAAAATGGACATGGGACCCCAGGATCCTATATGTTTGGTGGGATTAGTTTGGAGTGTTGTGGCATTACTTGAGGACAAGCAATTTTGGGAAAAGTGGACTGTAATGTCCCCATTTTGGCCATACACTCTTCTACGACTGATAGCCTATTTCCATAAATCCATAGGTTGATCAGAAGTGAAATTAGGGTTTCCTTCGCTTGGTCATTTTTTGAATTTCTCGGGATTTACTATTTTTAGTAAGTTCTAATTTTGGCAGTGGTCCAGTTGGCAACTCTTCAGTAAGTTTCCTTTTCAGTTGGAGCAATTGTTTGGTTTTTTTTTGGCTTTTCGAAGTAATTTTTGGAGAAATCATTTAATTAAAGTCAATTAATGTTATATTTTAATATTTACTGCTTGGCCTAATGAGATGACTTGAAGTTGTGTTAAAAAGGTGGTCATAAAGGGTGGATGCCTCATTAAGGAAATATTTAATATTTCATAAAGTCTTTAATGCCTTGGAGTTTGGATGCCAAAGGTGATGAAATAAAGTGTTTTTTTATTGAAATAATATTTAAAAGGTGAGATGGGCATTCCCTTTCTTGGAGGGAGTTACAAAAGTTGAAACGTCATCTTCAATTCTATAAAAGAAGGCTTTGCTCTATAATTTGATCATCCATGAACTTATGCTAATGTTATGTTGTCAAAATGACAATTTGATTTCTACTTCAAGGGATGCATACATCCTAGTTCCAATACAATTTCATGTTTGAAAGACAACACCTATTTGGTCTTTTTGTTGCTTCTCAATCAAACTAGCAGATTGTGCTTAAAAGTTGGTGAATTTTGGTGAGTTTCAATTTTAATGTTGCTAGTGTATACACAAGTGAAAGTGTTTTTCATTTACAACTTTTGGTGTGGATTTTTTTTGGTTATGGGTATTTTATCATTGCAATTCTATGACTATGGCGACCATATTTGGAGGTTTCCAGATTTTAATTCAAAGTTTCTAATTTTTCGAAGAGAAATCACCCCTCTTGAGGGTCGTACCTTTCATGAGAGCTTTGGAATTCATGCAAGAAATATACCTTTAGTTTTGATGTAGATTTATGGTTTTATTTTGGGTTCCAACCTCCTAGAAAGTATCTCCAATTGATTTCATTCAATTTAAAGGTAAATTGATAAAGTTATGACCATTTCATTAAGTCACTAGTTGCTAGTTTACAATTTCAATTTGTTGGTTTTATTTATCAGACTTCAAAAATATCAAAATTTGGCTTCAATTTTTAGTCATTGAGATTTTATGAACTTGATAAATTCATTCTTTGCATATTGGCATTGTTCTATCATTGTAATACTAGAAAATTGTAGATTATTTTGATTGTAAGGTTGTGCATTAGTAGTACTAAGACAACAATTTGTTATTGTTGCATTTCCTTGTAATTTCTAAAGCAAACATTAATTAATCATGGATGGTTTACCACCACTGTGGAATAAAATTTGTATCTCTCATTGTACCCACTGAAAAGTTGAGAATCCCCACTCAAAGTGGATGCCTGTCGCAGTGGATGAATTAGTTAGTCTTGAAAAATCCAATGGTTGGTTATCCACTTAAGTTTAATTTTAGTTTCTAATAATTAGTCTAGAATATGTTAGCACCTTTCCTTCTAAAGGATCTTGAGTGCACATTCTTGGCGTTGAGTTTTATCATTCACTTTTAGTTGTATTTAGTTCATTTATTGAGTTAATTAGATCCTAGGGATCCTTTGACCATATGCTTTCCCCTCTTCCTTCAGTGGTTTTAGGGTGCATTCTTGGTTAGAGTTCTATTCTGCATCGTTTTGGTTTGGAGCTAACCTTAACAGGTGTATGTTACATTGCAATTTTTATTGAAAATCAAGAACAAATTTGTTGGCATATTTCACTCTTTCTAACCCTACCTCTCCCTTTCTCTCCCTCTCTCCTTATTACAAATATAACATGAGCATGTTGATAATGGATCTTGATTATCTTCCCTATTCAAAGGTTTTGTTTCAATTCCTTTTTTGATCCTTATAAGTAGATGCATAATTGATTTAAATATATACCTTATACATTGAGACCTTTGTTCCACAAACAACATCATTTTCTAAATGGCCTACAAATTGACCTCATGTACTACATAAATAGATTCCAAAAGTAGATTTTTTTTATTGACCTTCCATACCTCTTTGGCATACCCATTACACACCAAGGTGGGATTGATAGTTTATTTATCGTTTATCTATCATTAACTTTTTCATTTTAATTCCTAATATTTCTATGATTTAATAGATATTTATTTATCATTTTATCCATGCTTGATCATGGAGGTTGAAAGACCAAACATGGGTTTGATTGAGGAAACCCGTTAAACAACCCTTAACATTTTTCTCATCTTAGTGTGCATGCAATTTGAATTTTTTTATCATTATTTATTCTAGAGGATTTTAGGTCAACTATCTAAAGACAATAGTGAAAAGTGAAAAAATTTGTGCTATGCATTGGTGTCGTGGGCCAAGAGTCTCTACGTTTGGTGTCAGGTTCCTCTCTATCTGCATTTAATTTCCTACTAGAAATAAATTGTATCCATTTTTTTTGTTCATAAATAGTATTGTATTGATTTCAAAATTTCCCATACATAATCCATTGTGGGATGATAATTCATCACTTCCATTTCCAGCCAAAACCTTACTACTAGAAGACTGATCTAAAACACCACCCAAGCTCCTAGCAGACAACCCCAACCCCTTAGAAAAATTCATGGTTGCAGCCCATCATACATAGATAAAAGTATTACATTGCATACCTGACCAAAGACCTATTGGAAAAACAAGGACATACAATTGAGAGGGGGGGTGAATCAATTTTCATAAATTACTTAAAATTTTCAAACTTAACTTAATCTCAGATCTGATGCATGAACAATAAACCATAAATAATCAACACATCAAAAACATAGAGAGCACCAAGATTTTTACGTGGAAACCCTATTAGGAGGAAAACCATGATGGATGTTAGTACAAAATATTATACCCTATTAAAAGTATAGAGAAGAATAATGAGAATGCACATGCATTAAGGAACACTGCCTAGAGCTCACTACTTAAATACAAGAGGGATCACTACCCAAAGAAGAGAAATATGGATTAGATCCATAGGGTATGATTTGAGAAAATAGCTTCTCCAAAAACTTGATATAGTTTCAGTTAAGCACAACAACACCCCTTCACACTTTGCTCAAACTTCTTCACACTCCACTCTGCAATCGAATGATTAGAAATTATTCACACATATACAATTTCTTTGGCATACATTCACTCTTATGCACTCTTCACTTGTCTCACACAATCGATCTTATATATCCACAACATGAATTTCATCAACTTCATCGGCCAAAATATAAAACATATTTTCAATTTCAGCCCAAATTTACAAATAAGTTTTTAATGTGAATTAAACATCATCGTCCAATATTATGTTGTGACCTAAAAGAACATCTTCAAGCATGCAAAAAATTCAAATTTTATTCTCCAAGGATCCACAACATGTTACAACCACCATGTCGGCCAAAAACATGAAAACTTGAACAAACATGAGAAAAATCTTTGACCACAAACACATTGATCAACACAGACATGCCACAAAGATAGAGAATGATCTAGAAGCATTCACAAGCAACAAGATCTAATAGAGAAACATCCACAACACCAAAAATTAATATAATCACATCAAATTCACTTAGGAATACTAACTGAAACCACATAAAAAATTTCAAAACACAATTGTTCATAACACAATAAAAAATTCATGTGGACCTCTAAAACTTTTGATGGATAAACTAGATACTCTTAGCAATAAACCCTTTATTCCATAATGATTGGTCATCAATGTACTGAGAAAGAAACCTTCATGACCTTCACTATTCCACTAACAACTTGCAACTCTTTCTTTAAGAAATTTCTCAAAATCCTCGACATATACAACCTTCAATGCATCAATGCTAATAGTGTTAACATCAATGATAACCACATATTAGCAACACAACCACATCATCCAAAAATCTCCCCCTTTGGCATTGATGGCAACACATGATGTGAAAAACACCATCAATGCAACTCTCAATTAGCAAGTATCCCCCTTAGATTCTAACTCTTCTTCCTCTTCTTCTACATGAACTTCACCCCACAAGGCTCTTTTCCCCAGATAAATCATATTTTCTCACATGACTCTTCTCTCCCTTTGACATCAATGGCAAAGATAAAAATTATCTTGCCACATACAAGCTCTAAACCACATATTTGCACATCTTACTACTCCCCTTGAGTAGTAGCCACGATAACATTAATCCAGATCAATATAGCTTTGAAGCATACAAATTGATGCAAGTAAATTTATCTCTGGTTCATATTAGGAGGGGTAATCACCCCTAGCATCCCTCTGAGATACTCAAAAGTATCCTTTGGAAATGGCTTGGTGAAAATGTCTGCAACCTATTCTTTGGTAGGCACATACTCCAATATGACTTCTTTCTCATTCATTTTCTCCCTCAAAAAGTGAAACTTGAATGATATATGCTTGGTATTAGAGTGTAACACTAGATTCTTCAATATGTTTATTGCACTTGAGTTGTCATGGTATATGACAATAGGTTCATCATATACTACTCTGATATCGTGAATCAATTTTGCTTTTGGTTTTGATTGTGTTTGAGTTTTTTTCATCAACGTTTCGGATCACACTCCATGATCCATCATCAGGATGAAAGAGAGCATAAGGAAGAGAAATGAATTGTTGCATACTCAAACCAACTAAAAAGGAGAGAAGTTACATGCAATTCAAGGAACATAAATAATTAAGAAAATTAAGAATTGAAAATAAGAAAAACATTGGTAATAAAATAGATAACAATTGATAATAAGAAAAACATAAATAATTCTTATTAAGAAAAATCAGAATTGATAATAAGGAAATAACAACAAAATGTGAAAGCACCCAATCAAAAGAAATCAATTAGAAAAATAGTTCACAAACAAAATACACAAAACAAAAATAAATTAAATAGATATAAAGGAATAAAGGCACAAGAAAATAAATTTTATATATATATATATATATATATATATATATATAACTAAATAGTATTATATGTAATAATAATAATAATAATAATAATAATAATAATAATAATAATAATAATAATAAATTAAAATAAATCAAACTATTAAAGAACAATCAAAATCAAATTAGTAAATCAAATGATGAAATTAGAAATAAATTAAAAATAAAAATAAAAAATAAAAATAAAAATACAGTCCTGAACTATATATATGTAGAAGAAAACATTAAATTAAATTAATATATAAAAGAAAAACAAAAAAACAAAAAGGAAAAAAGCCACCCAAAAGACAACCAAGAGGAAAATAAAAAAACATAAAGCCAACCTAGAAAAAGACCTTGCAGAGACCCACCAAGAGGTCACCGAAGAGAAAGGAGAGAAGAAGGACAAGGTGAAAAGCGAGCAAAAATCAAGGGAGGGGGTGATGCCTATTTTTGAGATTGGATAATAGTGGATTCCAGGAACGATTAAGGCTCCATCCCTCATCACGATTGAGGTTAGTGGGATGATTACTAATCTCAATAGCTTCTTTGATTTTTCTTTTGAAAAAATTGTCTTCTTTGCACAAAACTTTAAAGTTTTCTAAGCATATATGGTGCTTGGTAGAACATGAGTGGTCAGCCAGGGCTGATTTGAGGATCCACTCATGTTTTATATCCGCACCATGCTCTTTGATTCATGTACAAAAAGCTTGGCCAGTTTCACCTATATAAGGTGTGCCACATGAGTAGATCACCTTATAGACTCTTGAATCAAGAAGGATGTCCTTAGAGTCCTTAATAGAGGGGAGACAACTTTCACAGTAGAGAGGGGCTTGAAGGCACATTTAAGACCTTTCTTAAGCAATATCTTGGAAATTTTGTGTGAAATTCCTTCAATGAAGGGAAGGGCAGCACTAGGAGGGACCTCAAGCTATGGGTTCCCCCCTAGCTTGGGTTAGCCTTTAGGCTCTCAAGGCTAAAGTTTTAAGGACACCAATTTTTTGGCAGGGGTGGTGATGAGAAGAAGAGTAGAGGTAGAGATCGGTGTGGGTAGCTTTGCGAAAGACCTGACGACCAAGGGAGCCATCCAATTTTTTGAAGAGCAAGATGTCAAGGAAGGGGAGTTGGCCTTCAACTTCAATCTCTTTGGTGAAGGAAATGCTACTGCCCAAACTATTGAGATGAGCATGAAATTCTTCCAACCTATCCAAACCATGCAGCCAACAGGCGTTAGTGTCATCCATGTAATGCTTCCACCATTTGGGTTTGAGAGGGAAGGATGAAAGAGCCAAATATTCAAAATGTTCCATGTAAAGGTTGGCGATGACTGGGGAGAGGGGGGAACCCATAGCTTGAGGTCCCTCCTAGTGCTGCCCTTCCCTTCATTGAAGGAATTTCACACAAAATTTCCAAGATATTGTGTCATGCCTATAATTTTACACTAGAAAAATCCAATAAATTTTTTTTTTATAAGCCTTTAACAAGTAAATAGTATTGACCAACCAATCATGACCATGGTCTCATATTTTATATATCGAGAGATGTAACTCATGTAGTGTCACCTTGACTCATCACCCAAGAGTGGGGAGTGGGGGTTACAACGTAAGTGGGTAAGCAGAGACCACCTTGCACACCCTCAAATGAGAAGGTGAGGATCCTAGTTTCAAGATTAACATGAAGTGGTGATGTTAAATTAATAGAGATTGTTGGCACTAGTGATAAAGCTACTAGCACTAGAACATCTCAACCTAAAGTTTGCTAGACCAGCTCACAGGTTAAGTATTAAAAACCACATATTATAGTTGTTCGTATATTAATCCTCGATGAAATTTTAAGACCGATTGATGGTACTATTATTACTTGATGCACATCCATTCTTATTTAAGACAAAAAGATAAAGTTAATCTTCATATCATCGTCGATGTTCTTATCACCATCATCGTATAAATATACTTCTTTTAAAACATCGTGGTAAAAGACCACAATTCCAATTACCAAGTTAAATCTCATACTTAATCCTTTACACTCCCTAATACCTCCTTAACCATTATATACTGATACCCCTCTTACGATTAATATCAATATTTTTGAACTACTATCAGTGGTGATTTTATTTATTTCCCAAATATTTACAATGATAATATCCAAAAACATTCAAATTTACCACTTAAGTAAATTATAATTGCGAAAAATGTTAATTTCCAGTGATAATTTCCAACAAAATTTAAATTTACCGCTTACCTAATTATTAGTTGCTAATATATATTCCATAATAATTCTATTTTTTTAATTATTATTCATTTAACTATTTACATATAATATTCATTTTGTTTAATTATTTTTAATTTAACTATATCTGCATACTCACTCTAAAAAGGTAAACTTTTAAAAATAATATATAAGATCAGAAATTAACATATGCAATTAGGTTTATATATTAACTCTTTTACACATAATATTAATTTCATTTAAAGGGAGAGTAGAGGACCTCGAATAAAGAGAAGCTTTGTATATTTTTCTTAAAAAAAAACTCCACTAATACTAACCTTTATCCTCACATGATTTATTATTTAATTCAATAAAATCTCATTTTTTTGAGGGTGGGGATATATCTCCTCTAATGAAATTCCCATTATCACGTGAGATAGATTTCAATGTATTTCTTTTTTATATCATAACCCTTTATTATTTTCACCAACGTAATCAGTGTTATCCATTTGGAAATAATGCAACTGTAAATTTAATATCATTGTATATTGTTGCATGGAGTAGTATGTTAATATTGTACGCAATCCAAATAGAAGGAATTTCTTGATAGTCTTAGTAAGGAGTTATAGCTCAACTGTTCACACTGCCCCATCACCGTATAGTGGTGCTTCCATTCACTACTGCCTGACCGAGTATGTATAGTATTTTATTTTTATTTTACTTTATCTTTTAACCGTAATAATAGAAGAATAAACATAAACTAGATTTACCCCATAAGTGGAAATTTTAGGTATGTGTAATTAATAAACAGATTTTAGGCAATATCAAACGTCCATGCAATACGGTGTTAGTTACACATCCTCTTATCTGCCAACTGTGTGCAGCTGCGCATATATTCACCATGAATAATATGTGTAAGGGCTCATGCTTAACAATTAATAAGGAGGCAAAATACGCATTTTTTTTATTTTTATTTTTGCAATAGTAATCTTAATGATTCCTTTGCCTCGATCTCCCAGTGAGCCACTGCCAACTTGTGAGCAGGGTACCAAGCAAACTAAGGGAAGGCATTTAAGTTCAGCAGTTAAGAAGGGATGGTGGAAATGGCCTCAACAAAAGCTCAGACTTTAATCATTACTTAGCTCACCACATTCATGCTACTGTTGTTATTGAGTCCATAAAAATATTTTTATTGGCATTCAATTTTAACATGGATATAAATGCTATAATCCTCATTTACACTTGCTATGGTTTAAAAATTGTGAAAGCCGTTATGGTGTACGACTGAGCAGTAAGAATATTGGTTGATAGCTGAGAGGTCATGTTCTTGTGTTTCGAGCTACTGTCACTCCTGCTACTGATGCATGACATATTTATTGGTGACAGTTCTGAGTCCACACGCTAAGCTGATCTCCATGCATTTGACTGAAATCTCCTCCTGAATTGTTAGCAATTAAATGGTGTGATGGGAAACATCATCTACCAGTCTAATCATTGCGACTAGGATTTGACGCACCACGCCTAGTCTTTTGTTCTTCTTCATTAACTTCTCATTGCAAGAGCACATGCCTGGCACTTTTTTTTTTTTTTTTGCTTTTACCGAACACTTGCTAAAACTCTTATCATGCAACCAATGTCAGACCCATGATTTAATCTACCCAATGAATCTTCGTTGACAAATTTAACTTGGGCAAACGTACACTCCTATCGAGCTCAAAGATCGACCACCTCATAAACTTGGTATTCTTCATCTGCCTTTGCCATGACACAGTTTGGACAAAAATTGAGGTAAGTTACTTGTCGCAGTTGTCAATGCCTTGTTTTGTTCCTCTTTTATTCATCTGGTTTGATGTCTTACTACATAGCATAACTGGTTTTTTTTTTTTTATTATTTACTTATTTTTCTTGTTTTTTGTTTTTTTTGTTTTTTGGTTGCAGGGTACATGGAGTTGGGGAGGATGGGTCAATCCCCACTGAGACCAGTCATTCCCAAACTGCCTGCCTTACTACCCTACACCATTGTTAACCATCAACTGCTTTGCAGTTTAATGACCACCAAATAGTGGTCTGACGACATGAGACAACCCACCTGGTTTAAGCTGCTAGAACTATAACCTATCAGTTAAATCAATGAATGACCAGTTTCTCTATTTTGCACAGATAGGGAGGAGTAGGCTACATATGTCTGAGAGTTTCAATCCAACAGTTCTCTCATAAAGGACTTTTTATCATTATAATCTATTTCAAAGATTCCATTATGGCACAGGGACAACCCAAGATTGCTAAACTTGGAATTTCACCTTCAAACCAAAGATGTCTTCACTATTCATTTGATCTTAAGGCCTTCTAAAACTTTTTGCAGTCACAAAGGTGGTTTTCTCTGTGTGTCATGTCGTTAATTGGTTAAAATGCAGTGCGTGCCACTTCCATGATCATGCCTAATTAGTGTCATTGAGGTGCGTATTTGTCATATACGAAATGAGAAATTACTTTGTGTCAAATAGCAGGAACCCTTGGAGTTGGATAACTATTGGCATCCCCCACTGCCATTTACGTTTGGCAGAGGAAAGCTAATAATGTGGCACGTAAGTTTAAATTTCGCATATAATATTGAAAAGAGCATAACTTGGTTATTTCTTATTTAAAAAGAAAAAAGCTACCATCTCTCTCTAAACTTTGTAAATAAGGACTTACATATTATAATCACTATTTGGTTTACACAACAGAATAAATCCTTCCTTTACATAGTATACAATTTTGGAAATAACACATTTATGTGCTTAAGTAAGGATCGTTTCCAGCCCTGAGAAATTACAGCAACTTGATTAACTAGATAGGCTCACAATAATTACTTTTACTATAAAGAACTTGATTGAACAATTAAAGGAAATTTACAATTTGATATGCTCAATACTTCTTTCAAATACCAAATAGAACCCCTTGTTTCTCATTTTAGAAAATACATGGAAACTAAATAAACAACAATCAGTGCATAAGGGCTTGCTCTCCACCCTACCGTAATGGCGTCATGGAGCCTCGTGGACTCTAGCCATACCCCCGAGCAAGGAATTATTTTAGCTCCATGATGATAAATGGAGTCTTTTCTCATTTTTACAAAGAAATAAAACTGACATAGCACAAACTTAATGTATCTAAGTTCTCTACCTTCCATTCTCCACCATGATTCATTCCATATTTCACATCCTTACCACCAATAACAAAGGGAAATAGTAGTAGGAGAGAATACTTATCTCTTTATATGAGGAGGCTAACACCTTGAACCTTCTTTCCTCTCCAAGCCATCTTGATCATTCTCTACTCTCTCTAATAGAGTTCTCCAAGAGGAGAAGTGGGCAATGCCCAAATCTTCTATCTTCTTGAGATATATAGGGATCCTCCAAACCTACACTCTTTCCCACAAGTTCTCACACATGTGTGAGTCTTGTGCCAATTCCAAGAACTTTTTGAGGAGTAGAAGGTTGAGAGTGACAAGTCACTCTTCCCAAGCCCCAACACTTTTTGAATTCGCCACATTCATGAATGTGGACTTTTGAGGGGTCTTTTCACACTCCAAGGACAAGTTCACATGTCAAAAAGGTTCCAAACCCATAGGTATAGGTCCTAGGGATCTATTCTTGTTCAAAAACCAAGGAAATTGACTCAATAATCCCTTTTCAAATCCTACACAAGAATCCATACGAATTTTGATCCTAACCAAGGGTTCCAACCCCAACCAAACTCACATCACATGTCCTACAATTGGATTCTATTCAAACATAATCACCCAAACAAACATATAACCTCAAACCCTTCTAAGTCTACTAGGGCTACACTTAGAACTTCCCAAAGATATATTTGATTTGATTCCAATATTTATCCATCCTCCTATTTGCATATTCGATTCCTGCACATTACCAAGGTCAGCATGGTTAGATCATATATCTCTTCATATTATTAGCTAATCCAATTCACATAATTTTCACTCATGAACTATTTACACATTAGTACATCAAATGAACCTAGATTCAATTTTCATTAAAATCCAAGGAAATATACACTTACTCCCATACAAGAATATAGTCACTCCATCATTTTGTTTACCACCTTAGTAATTCATTTTAAACTCCTATAACATTAACGATGAACCATTTACCAAAATTTAATATGCCAAATAACCCATCTCTTTCAAGTTATATCCAACAATTCATATGTGCTTCTATCATAATTAAATCAAGGTTAATGCCCATGAATCCTAAAAAGAGTTTCATCATTCATCTCATCATAATCATGAATTATCTAACTAATTGTTTGATTGAAATAAAATGGGGGATACGAAACGAGGTCTTACATTCACGGTAGCATAAGCAAGAGTATTATCAAATAATCACACTATTTGTCATCCATAATACATCTCACCATCTATTTAGGATCACCTAAAACATATTAGGTCTTTACTAATCACATGCAAGGTGGGGCCTTACATCTCCCTCCCCTTAGCTTATACTTCCTCCTGTAAGTCGTTAAGGTTTGAAAACATAATCTCAATATAAGAACAAACATAAATATATCAAACATACTAATTACTTTTACTTTCTCGATGGAATAATCAAAAAATTTAGCTATAAGCACACATTAGAGACAAATCTCTTCCATGAATTAAATATTTAAATAATTAGAACAAAATTTCTCATAATGGAACATTTATTTGATATACGATTATTTTAACAAAGGTTAACAACAATCCTTGTAGCTCAAATTTATTAACAATGTAGTCAACTTCAATACAAAAATATATCTGAATGAATTCATATCCTTTTATACACCTCCAAAATTTCTTTGCATCATAACATATACATCACTCATGATGTTGGAAACTAGTTTTTGTTTCATGGGCCAATCATGTCTCAAAATTATTAGCTTCACATTTTGTCTAAATATATGCTTAAGAGAACATTTTACCTTAAAATTATGGCACTCATACCATGTCTCAAAGAATATTAACTTTGCTTCATATGTTACTGTTTTTCTCCCATAGCTCACAGGTATGCCACAACACATTTATTTGTAATTTCACATGTACACACAACAATAGCAAGGATGCTCTTCTCAATTGGGTGCGCCTGTCCTCATATAAAGGATGCTCTTCCCAATGGGTGCGCCTATCCTCATACAAACACATAATTTACAACACAAGGCTCACACAATGGGGTTTACAAGGATGGATATTCTTGGATACCACTCGAGGCCCTTCTCTAAGGACTCCTCCATATAGATAAGAATAATCATAGAATGAGGGAAGAATGGATTAATGACCGTCCCATACCAGTCCCATTCACAACCCCTTTCAAAATAATTCCCCAACACATCTACTCCCCTATACGACTTGCCAAGGAACCCCCCGGGATATGGCAGTTTACAAATTCCACATTACACCACACATGCCAGCAAATTTGCAACCAAGGAGAAAGCCTCAAACTGAATAACACAAGATCTTAAACCAAAGTTTCAATAAAACTCCCAAGAGGGAACTATAAATTCAAGAGAAACAAAATAAAGATAAATTGTAGCTACATTGCAACATTCCAATCATAATTCAAAGGCAAAATTAAACAAGACCTTGAGGCAAATCAGACTATATAACAACTTCCAAATGGCTAAATAGCCTAAGTACACAAATGTAAAATTACACATTGCTGGCACATAATAAAATAAAACATCAATCAAGAATCATAAATAATTCATATTTCAACAATAAAATTTGCACATTACAAACACCACATGACTTGATAAGCCACCTAAGGGGAGGAGGGGAATGGTGGTTCTCTAACCACATCATAAGTATTATAGCATGCAATAACTGGTGGTCCTTGACCACATTAATATACATCACTGGTGGTCCCTGACCACATAAACATGAAGCACTGGTGGTCCCTAACCACATGAATATGAGTAACTGGTGGTCCCTGACCACATAAACATGAAGCACTGGTGGTTCCTGACCACATGAATATGAGTAACTGGTGGTCCCTGACCACATAAGTATGAATCACTAGTAGTCCATGTTATTCCATCCTTTACCCATGGGTTATAAACATCAAGGAATAGGTTTGCACTATGAACCAACAAGTGTGGCTCTCATATGTGGGGGAGTAGGCCATGATCAACATCCATGGGAAAATTACAATGACTTGACATAGATCCTTTATCAGGATTAGGGACAATACCCTGAGCTCGTAATCTCCTGATGGTAGACCATGTGCCTCTCAACCCCTATTTACACTAGCTGGCATCACACTCCCATTAGGGCGGAACCAAACGCTAGGGGTACACATTTAACATAGAAATAAAACTAACACAAAGGAACACATCACATTGCATTTAATAAACACACGTCCACACATATCATGTTTACATCATTTCTTAACTAGCTAACTTACACAATGGACCATCACAAAGGGTACACATAGGGGATCGTACTAGACGTCCACCACCCTTATCCCAAGTCAGATACCCTGTATCTCATACTTGGGGTACAACACATTTACTGGTTTCACATCACATGACATAACACAATACATTCTATGAAATTTTTCATATAACATAGCAAAATCAATGTACTTAAATACACTCCATTCTTTTTTAGGTGAAATTCACTTTTCTTCTCAATTTTGTAAATCTCTACTCACTTTGCATATGTAAAAGAAATCACTAGTCAATGCACAATTGTAGCCTAGGTGGTACTCCAATTTCTTAGATTTAACAAACATCACATATAGGATCAAGATTGGTTTCCTATATTCATCCATATTGTTCTTCCTCTTTCATTCAACTATGTTTGTTATGTTAACTAACATAAAGAATGTTTTCTACTCAATAATGAAGATAATCAACCATTTTCTTTTGAAACATTGTAATATGAGAAAAGAAGGCACACTCAATTCATAAAACACACGATAAGTCATGGAATAGTAATTTTCACAACTCATTAATCTATATATATATATATATATTTTTAAAAAAAAAAAATATTGCATTTTGCTACCTAAGGTTGACTCATTTAATCACATGTTATAATCATCATTTTTATGCTTAGTTATTTCTACTTCATAAGGTTCAAGGACATGCGATAAGTGACAATTCCTACATTTAAATTTTCTCCATTGTATTTCTCTAACACACACACATATATATTTTTCTCCAGAGTACTAGGCATTGGTATAAATATGCACAACATTAGTTGTGAGTCTTCCGTAACCATTTTCATGTCCATGATGATACCATTTAGTTTCTCAATCACTTAGTTCACTAAAACTTTTACATAATTCCTCACCAGATTTATAAATTCAAACAATTGATTCTTTAGTTCTAGTGACATGTACACAACCTTAAAGGTCAACACCTAATTGAATATGTTGTTACTCCCCATAAGACATGTATACTTTCTTATTTTGGAGTCAATAGGTCTTTAGCTCTTAGATCATTTAGAAGGAAGCTAGTAATAGCATGTGTTTTAGAGAGTATTATAACTTCAAACTCATTTTTAGATATGGTCCCTTGATCACAAGGTTTTATGTTTAATTTTCAAGATGAAAATTATTTATACAATATCTATTTATCAATTTTCTCTAATCTTTACTTAGTTGTATCTTTCAACACATTCTCAACTATGACTTGAATCATGTTCTTTCATTTGATATTTTAGTCTATACATAAAAGAACTCAAAGTTTTAGTAGTTGTTATAGTTCCACTAAATTCACTAGGTCTCAATTTACTTGCAAAAGTGTTAGAATAACATAAGGTTTCCCTAATTAATTCAAGGTATTATATGGTTTTGACCACTTTTCAAAATTGGATTTACTATGTATTGCCAAGCTTTGATTCTTAGTTGATGCCATCGTGCATGAAATTCTCTCTTACCAACCATAAAGTGAATTGTTTGTTGCTTCATGAGATTAACCCTTATACACTTATATGTAAATCAAGATCTTTGGGTAATAGAATAGGGCCTATAAATTTCGTGGTCAAGGTGTAAAAGATTCTTAGTTCATGCGTGTATTAATACCAATTTGTAAACAAGTCCTTAATTTTCTTTTGTCTAACAACCTACACCCTAAAGGTTTAGTTTTAATCTTTTTTTAAGAGTTTAAATCTAACTATATGATTGCTCAAATTCCTCATAATACACAATTCAAGGATTTTATATTATTCCATTCTTGTTGTCACTTTGATTTACTCAATTTAAGGGTTTAGAGATCTAATGTTGTTCAACCAGAACCTTCAACACATTAATTCCCCTTTTGAGGTTCATATAATTCCTTCCTTTATCTAGTGATAAGTTTACAAAAATATAGATTTCATTCTTTATTTGTACTAAGGTTTCTATAATAAGATATGTTGCTTCTAAAAAATATAACTAGATAACTTCAAGGAATTGCATTATTATTATATTTAAGAAATATAGTATTAGGAAGCCAGCAAAATAATCTTTCTTTAGTAATACATATTATGATACCCTAAAATACTATTCATGGACTTTATAAGAAGACTATGTTGTAACCTCAATTATACCTTTTTAAGGTTTAAGAGAATTTAATGCCAAAAGTCTACATTAACGCCATAATCCCTATTAATTAGACTGGTCATTCAACTTTAATCAAGGGAACATGTTTAGTCTGATTTATTTTTAAAGGTAAAATGCTTTCAACTGAATATTTATTTGAACCACCTATTTTGATTGATCTTTGACTATTTGAGTACATCCCATCTCTACATGGGTTGGATAATAACAACTACCTTCATTTTTAATATGCAACATAAGTCCTCTTAAAATTTTCTTGTCAACATTTCATTCAAGCTAATACAAAGGAATTTTGTAAATATATATATGCACACACAATACATAATGCCCAACTTATTCCCAGAGTTCCCTAGAGTTGCAACCTAGGGCTCTGATACCAAATGTCATGCCTATAATTTTACACTAGAAAAATCCAATAAATTTTTTTTTTATAAGCCTTTAACAAGTAAATAGTATTGACCAACCAATCATGACCATGGTCTCATATTTTATATATCGAGAGATGTAACTCATGTAGTGTCACCTTGACTCATCACCCAAGAGTGGGGAGTGGGGGTTACAACGTAAGTGGGTAAGCAGAGACCACCTTGCACACCCTCAAATGAGAAGGTGAGGATCCTAGTTTCAAGATTAACATGAAGTGGTGATGTTAAATTAATAGAGATTGTTGGCACCAGTGATAAAGCTACTAGCACTAGAACATCTCAACCTAAAGTTTGCTAGACCAGCTCACAGGTTAAGTATTAAAAACCACATATTATAGTTGTTCGTATATTAATCCTCGATGAAATTTTAAGACCGATTGATGGTACTATTATTACTTGATGCACATCCATTCTTATTTAAGACAAAAAGATAAAGTTAATCTTCATATCATCGTCGATGTTCTTATCACCATCGTCGTATAAATATACTTCTTTTAAAACATCGTGGTAAAAGACCACAATTCCAATTACCAAGTTAAATCTCATACTTAATCCTTTACACTCCCTAATACCTCCTTAACCCTTATATACCGATACCCCTCTTACGATTAATATCAATATTTTTGAACTACTATCAGTGGTGATTTTATTTATTTCCCAAATATTTACAATGATAATATCCAAAAACATTCAAATTTACCACTTAAGTAAATTATAATTGCGAAAAATGTTAATTTCCAGTGATAATTTCCAACAAAATTTAAATTTACCGCTTACCTAATTATTAGTTGCTAATATATATTCCATAATAATTCTATTTTTTTAATTATTATTCATTTAACTATTTACATATAATATTCATTTTGTTTAATTATTTTTAATTTAACTATATCTGCATACTCACTCTAAAAAGGTAAACTTTTAAAAATAATATATAAGATCAGAAATTAACATATGCAATTAGGTTTATATATTAACTCTTTTACACATAATATTAATTTCATTTAAAGGGAGAGTAGAGGACCTCGAATAAAGAGAAGCTTTGTATATTTTTCTTAAAAAAAAACTCCACTAATACTAACCTTTATCCTCACATGATTTATTATTTAATTCAATAAAATCTCAATTTTTTGAGGGTGGGGATATATCTCCTCTAATGAAATTCCCATTATCACGTGAGATAGATTTCAATGTATTTCTTTTTTATATCATAACCCTTTATTATTTTCACCAACGTAATCAGTGTTATCCATTTGGAAATAATGCAACTGTAAATTTAATATCATTGTATATTGTTGCATGGAGTAGTATGTTAATATTGTATGCAATCCAAATAGAAGGAATTTCTTGATAGTCTTAGTAAGGAGTTATAGCTCAACTGTTCACACTGCCCCATCACCGTATAGTGGTGCTTCCATTCACTACTGCCTGGCGGAGTATGTATATTATTTTATTTTTATTTTACTTTATCTTTTAACCGTAATAATGGAAGAATAAACATAAACTAGATTTAACCCCATAAGTGGAATATTTAGGTATGTGTAATTAATACACAGATTTTAGGCAATATCAAACGTCCATGCAATACGGTGTTAGTTACACATCCTCTTATCTGCCAACTGTGTGCAGCTGCGCATATATTCACCATGAATAATATGTGTAAGGGCTCATGCTTAACAATTAATAAGGAGGCAAAATACGCATTTTTTTTATTTTTATGCAAATAATCTTAATGATTCTTTGCCTCGATCTCCCAGTGAGCCACTGCCAACTTGTGAGCAGGGTACCAAGCAAACTAAGGGAAGGCATTTAAGTTCAGCAGTTAAGAAGGGATGGTGGAAATGGCCTCAACAAAAGCTCAGACTTTAATCATTACTTAGCTCACCACATTCATGCTACTGTTGTTATTGAGTCCATAAAAATATTTTTATTGGCATTCAATTTTAACATGGATATAAATGCTATAATCCTCATTTACACTTGCTATGGTTTAAAAATTGTGAAAGCCGTTATGGTGTACGACTGAGCAGTAAGAATATTGGTTGATAGCTGAGAGGTCATGTTCTTGTGTTTCGAGCTACTGTCACTCCTGCTACTGATGCATGACATATTTATTGGTGACAGTTCTGAGTCCACACGCTAAGCTGATCTCCATGCATTTGACTGAAATCTCCTCCTGAATTGTTAGCAATTAAATGGTGTGATGGGAAACATCATCTACCAGTCTAATCATTGCGACTAGGATTTGACGCACCACGCCTAGTCTTTTGTTCTTCTTCATTAACTTCTCATTGCAAGAGCACATGCCTGGCACTTTTTTTTTTTTTTTTGCTTTTACCGAACACTTGCTAAAACTCTTATCATGCAACCAATGTCAGACCCATGATTTAATCTACCCAATGAATCTTCGTTGACAAATTTAACTTGGGCAAACGTACACTCCTATCGAGCTCAAAGATCGACCACCTCATAAACTTGGTATTCTTCATCTGCCTTTGCCATGACACAGTTTGGACAAAAATTGAGGTAAGTTACTTGTCGCAGTTGTCAATGCCTTGTTTTGTTCCTCTTTTATTCATCTGGTTTGATGTCTTACTACATAGCATAACTGGTTTTTTTTATTTTATTATTTACTTATTTTTCTTGTTTTTTGTTTTTTTTGTTTTTGGTTGCAGGGTACATGGAGTTGGGGAGGATGGGTCAATCCCCACTGAGACCAGTCATTCCCAAACTGCCTGCCTTACTACCCTACACCATTGTTAACCATCAACTACTTTGCAGTTTAATGACCACCAAATAGTGGTCTGACGACATGAGACAACCCACCTGGTTTAAGCTGCTAGAACTATAACCTATCAGTTAAATCAATGAATGACCAGTTTCTCTATTTTGCACAGATAGGGAGGAGTAGGCTACATATGTCTGAGAGTTTCAATCCAACAGTTCTCTCATAAAGGACTTTTTATCATTATAATCTATTTCAAAGATTCCATTATGGCACAGGGACAACCCAAGATTGCTAAACTTGGAATTTCACCTTCAAACCAAAGATGTCTTCACTATTCATTTGATCTTAAGGCCTTCTAAAACTTTTTGCAGTCACAAAGGTGGTTTTCTCTGTGTGTCATGTCGTTAATTGGTTAAAATGCAGTGCGTGCCACTTCCATGATCATGCCTAATTAGTGTCATTGAGGTGCGTATTTGTCATATACGAAATGAGAAATTACTTTGTGTCAAATAGCAGGAACCCTTGGAGTTGGATAACTATTGGCATCCCCCACTGCCATTTACGTTTGGCAGAGGAAAGCTAATAATGTGGCACGTAAGTTTAAATTTCGCATATAATATTGAAAAGAGCATAACTTGGTTATTTCTTATTTAAAAAGAAAAAAGCTACCATCTCTCTCTAAACTTTGTAAATAAGGACTTACATATTATAATCACTATTTGGTTTACACAACAGAATAAATCCTTCCTTTACATAGTATACGATTTTGGAAATAACACATTTATGTGCTTAAGTAAGGATCGTTTCCAGCCCTGAGAAATTACAGCAACTTGATTAACTAGATAGGCTCACAATAATTACTTTTACTATAAAGAACTTGATTGAACAATTAAAGGAAATTTACAATTTGATATGCTCAATACTTCTTTCAAATACCAAATAGAACCCCTTGTTTCTCATTTTAGAAAATACATGGAAACTAAATAAACAACAATCAGTGCATAAGGGCTTGCTCTCCACCCTACCGTAATGGCGTCATGGAGCCTCGTGGACTCTAGCCATACCCCCGAGCAAGGAATTATTTTAGCTCCATGATGATAAATGGAGTCTTTTCTCATTTTTACAAAGAAATAAAACTGACATAGCACAAACTTAATGTATCTAAGTTCTCTACCTTCCATTCTCCACCATGATTCATTCCATATTTCACATCCTTACCACCAATAACAAAGGGAAATAGTAGTAGGAGAGAATACTTATCTCTTTATATGAGGAGGCTAACACCTTGAACCTTCTTTCCTCTCCAAGCCATCTTGATCATTCTCTACTCTCTCTAATAGAGTTCTCCAAGAGGAGAAGTGGGCAATGCCCAAATCTTCTATCTTCTTGAGATATATAGGGATCCTCCAAACCTACACTCTTTCCTACAAGTTCTCACACATGTGTGAGTCTTGTGCCAATTCCAAGAACTTTTTGAGGAGTAGAAGGTTGAGAGTGACAAGTCACTCTTCCCAAGCCCCAACACTTTTTGAATTCGCCACATTCATGAATGTGGACTTTTGAGGGGTCTTTTCACACTCCAAGGACAAGTTCACATGTCAAAAAGGTTCCAAACCCATAGGTATAGGTCCTAGGGATCTATTCTTGTTCAAAAACCAAGGAAATTGACTCAATAATCCCTTTTCAAAACCTACACAAGAATCCATACGAATTTTGATCCTAACCAAGGGTTCCAACCCCAACCAAACTCACATCACATGTCCTACAATTGGATTCTATTCAAACATAATCACCCAAACAAACATATAACCTCAAACCCTTCTAAGTCTACTAGGGCTACACTTAGAACTTCCCAAAGATATATTTGATTTGATTCCAATATTTATCCATCCTCCTATTTGCATATTCGATTCCTGCACATTACCAAGGTCAGCATGGTTAGATCATATATCTCTTCATATTATTAGCTAATCCAATTCACATAATTTTCACTCATGAACTATTTACACATTAGTACATCAAATGAACCTAGATTCAATTTTCATTAAAATCCAAGGAAATATACACTTACTCCCATACAAGAATATAGTCACTCCATCATTTTGTTTACCACCTTAGTAATTCATTTTAAACTCCTATAACATTAACGATGAACCATTTACCAAAATTTAATATGCCAAATAACCCATCTCTTTCAAGTTATATCCAACAATTCATATGTGCTTCTATCATAATTAAATCAAGGTTAATGCCCATGAATCCTAAAAAGAGTTTCATCATTCATCTCATCATAATCATGAATTATCTAACTAATTGTTTGATTGAAATAAAATGGGGGATACGAAACGAGGTCTTACATTCACGGTAGCATAAGCAAGAGTATTATCAAATAATCACACTATTTGTCATCCATAATACATCTCACCATCTATTTAGGATCACCTAAAACATATTAGGTCTTTACTAATCACATGCAAGGTGGGGCCTTACATATTGCTTAAGAAAGGTCTTAAATGTGCCTTTAAGCCCCTCTCTACTATGAAAAGTCATCTCCCCTCTATTAAGGACTCTAAGGACATCCTTCTTGATTTGGGAGTCTATAAGGTGGTCTTCTCATGTGGCACACCTTATATAGGTGAAACTGGCCAAGCTTTTTGTACATGAATCAAAGAGCATGGTGTGGATATAAAACATGAGTGAATCCTCAAATCAGCCCTGGCTGACCACTCATGTTCTACCAAGCACCATATATGCTTAGAAAACTTTAAAGTTTTGTGCAAAGAAGACAATTTTTTCAAAATAAAAATCAAAGAAGCTATTGAGATTAGTAATCATCCCACTAACCTCAATCGTGATGAGGGCTGGAGCCTCAGTCATTCCTAGAATCCGCTGTTATCCAATCTCAGAAATAGGCATCACCCCCTCCCTTGATTTTTGCTCGCTTTTCACCTTGTCCTTCTTCTCTCCTTTCTCTTCGGTGTCCTCTTGGTGGGTCTCTACAAGGTCTTTTTCTAGGTTGGCTTTATGTTGTTTTATTTTCCTCTTGGGTGTCTTTTGGGTGGCCTTTCTCCTTTTTGTTTGTTTGTTTTTCTTTTATATATTAATTTAATTTAATGTTTTCTTATACATATATATAGTTCAGGACTGTATTTTTATTTTTATTTATGTATTTTTATTTTTATTTTTATTTTTAATTTATTTCTAATTTCATCATTTGATTTACTGATTTGATTTTGATTGTTCTTTAATAGTTTGATTTATTTTAATTTATTATTATTATAGTTTTTCTTGTGCCTTTACTCCTTTATATCTATTTAATTTTATTTTTTTTGTGTATTTTGTATGTGAACTATTTTTCTAATTGATTTCTTTTGATTGGGTGCTTTCACATTTTGTTGTTATTTCCTTATTATCAATTCTGATTTTTCTTAATAAGAATTATTTTATGTTTTTCTTATTATCAATTGTTATCTATTTTATTACTTATGTTTTTCTTATTTTTCTTAATTATTTATGTTCCTTGAATTGCGTGTAACTTCTCTCCTTTTTAGTTGGTTTGTGTCTGCAACAATTCATTTCTCTTCCTTATGCTCTCTTTCATCCTAATGATGGATCATGGAGTGTGATCTTAAATGTTGATGACAAAAACTCAAACACAATCAAAACTAGAAGCAAAATTGATTCATGATTATGGATTGTGGAAACTTGATATCTCTTACTCTGATATCTTTTAGCATCTATTTCATCCACATCACTTGAGTACAATTATTTGCAACACCAATATACTCTACCTTAGTAGTAGATAGGGAAATGGAATTCTACTTTTTTCTCAACCAAGACACCAACTTCTTCCCTAGGAAGAAAGCACCACCACTAATACTTTTCCTCTCATCTACATCTCCTACCCAATCCACGTCAATATATGTGCTCAATGTAATATCATCATCTTTAGGATACCAAAGCCCAAAATTAAGTTCTATTCCTTTGAGATATCTGAAGATTCTCTTTACAGTAGTCACATGAGATTCTTTTGGATCAGGTTAAAATCTAGCAACCATACATACAACATTCATGATGTCTGGTCTATTTTGAGTTCAGTAGAGCAATCCTCCAATAATTGAATTGTATCTTGTTTTATTTTCCTTAGGAGAATCATCATTTTGTGTTAACTTGCATTTGGTTACCATGGGTGTACCAATAGGCTTTGAGTCTTCCATGCCAAACTTCTTCAATAACTCTCACATATTTGGACTGAGATATGAAAATCCCATTGTCTAACTAAGTGACTTGCAATCCCAGATAGAAATTCATCTCTCGAATCATACTCATTTCAAATTCACTTTTCATTTCATTAGAAAACTTTATACATAAATCATCATCTCCTCTAAAAATAATGTCATCAACAAAGACTTCAATAATCAACTCTTTATCATGATCCAACTTAAAATAAAAGTTGTTGTCAACAATACCTTTATTGAATCCAAGTTTTAGTAAGTATTTATCCAATCTATCATACCAGACTCTAGGAGCTTGCTTGAGCCCATACAAAGCTTTCTTCAATTGGAAAACCATGTCTTCCTTGTCAGTCAGTTGAAATCCTTTCGGCTGTTCAACATATACTTCTTCTAAATCACCATTCAAAAAAAATGACTTCACATCCATTTGATAGAATTTATAGTTCTTATATGTAGCATAAGCAAGAAATAATCTTATAGCTTCAATTTTGGAAATAGGGGCAAAAGTTTCTTCAAAATCATTTCCTTCCATTTGTGAATACCCTTTACATACTAGTCTTGCTTTATTCTGGACCACTTCACCTTGTTCATTTATCTTATTATGAAAGACCCATTTAGTACCAATCACATTTTTATCTTTAGGTTTGGGAACAAGAATCCATGTATCATTCTTTTCAATTTGCATCAGTTCTTCCTTTATAGCTTCCATCTACTATTCATCATTGCAAGCTTCATTGACATTTTTTGGCTCAGTTTTGGAAATCAAGCAATACTCTTTTGCAATCCTTCCTCTATTCTGTACACCTTTATTCTTGTCTCCTATAATTTTATTCTCTGAATGATTCAATCTCACATACCTCAATGTTTTAGGACTCACTCACACTTCTGGTTCTTTTGTTCTTTCTTCTACACTTCCACTTTTCTCTCCTTTTTGAATTTCTTGATTTACCGAAACAACTTGAACTTGATTCTATGTTTGAGCATTATTCCCTTTTTCTGAAGTATTGTTATGGTCATTTGAATCACATCCATAGTATCTAGATGATCTAGTAGAGTCCTCATCAACTCTGGCATTTGCACTTTCAACCATTTTTCTCAATCTTCTGTTATAACACCGGTAAGCCTTGCTCTTGGTAGAGTAACGTAGAAAGATTCCTTCATCTCTCCTTGCATCAAAATTTTGTATGTCCTCATCTCTCTTAATGTAGCACTTGCTTCCAAAAATCTTGAAATATTTAACAGTAGGCTTATAACCAAACCATAGCTCAAAAGGAGTCAAGCACTAGAAATAACATTAGCATTTACCTGATTTAAAGTGTACACAACAGTGTTTACAACTTCTCTCCAATAGAAGTGAGGCACATTTCCTTCAATCATCATTGTTCTACCAACATCCATAATTTTTTTGTTGTTTCTCTCTATAACTCCATTTTGTCGAGGGGTTCAACAAGCAGATAATTGTTTTTTGATTCCATGCTCTTCACAAAAATAATTGAACTCCCTAAAGATGAACTCACCACCTCTATCTGACCTTAGGCACTTTATCTGTAGACCTATCTCATTCTCTACCATAGCTTTGAAACTTTTGAACTTCTCTAATGCTTCACATTTTTCTCTTAATAAAGTAACCCATATCATCCTATAGTAATCATCAATAAGCAGCATAAAATACCTTTCTCCTTATAGACTTTTGATTCTAGATGGACCACATAGATCATTATACACTAGCTCTAGTATTCCACTAGAATTATGCTTTTTACTCTGAAAAAAACTCTAGTCTGTTTACCCATCTAACATTCCTTGAATATTGTATTAGCAAGCTTCACTAGCTTAGGTAGATCTCTGACTGCTTGAATGGAGCTTACCTTGACAATGCTATCAAAATTGACATGACACAACCTCCTATGCCATAACCAGCTTTCATCTACTTGAGCAATTAAACAACTTACATTACCAACATCCAGGTGAAAAATATTACCTCTTGTCTTTGTACCTAAAGCAATCATATTTCTAGAACTTCCAAGTATCTTGCATCTTCCATCTTTGAACTAAAGATCATTACCCTTTTCCACCATATGTCCAACACTCAACAGGTTATGCTTTAATCCTTCAACATAAAGGATATCATCAGTGTTATTTTTACCACCAAAACAAATAGATCCTCTTCCATGAATAACACCAGCATTGTTATCTCTGAATCTTACAACCCCACCATCATATTTCTCTAGAATTACAAATTTTCTTTTGTCACCAATCATATGATGTGAGCATCCACTGTCAATAACCCACTCATCCTTTTCTTCAATTTAGGTTGCAAGAGTTTTCTCAACTTTAGCAGATTCATTAGCCACCAGACCATTTTCCTTAATAGCAATGAAAACCCATTCATCTTCATTTCGATTTTCTTTATTAGATTCTTCATTAGTCACACCTTCTTCAGAAAAATAGCACTTTTTTTGAAATCTAGGTTTGTAAGGCTTAGACCTAGGAACTCTTTCAGGACACCTTGAAGAAAAACAACCTATTTTACTGCAAGAGAAACATTTAATAGGCAACTTTCCTTTATACTTACCTTGTCCTTTGCCTTCTTTCTTTTCAAACAATGCTTCTAGCTCTTCAACCTCTCTTACCTTTCTTCAAATTTTCATACTTAGCTTTCAAACTTTGTAGGTTACCGACCTTCACATGTACATCTCCTTCATACAAAGTATCCAGCTTCATCCAAATCTCATGAGCTATCTTTAGACCTATCACATTTGTCATTTTTAAATCTATCAGAGCACTCAACAAGGTTTCAATAGCCTTGATATTAGTCTTGGCTTCTTTGATTTCATTAGGAGTGGAAGGACCATTCTGAGGAATAGTATATCTATTCTTTGTAATCTTCTAGAAGGGTTCACCAATACACCTCAAATGACACTCCATTATGGCTTTCCATGGTGAGTAGTTTGTTCCATTGAATCTAGAACTATCCTTCTTGTGTGATGCCATCTCAGATCATGTCAATCTTTTAAAATTCTTTAGAGGAACCTGCTCTGATACCAATTGTTGGTAAAACAAGGAAAAACAACTTAGAGGGGGGGTGAATCAGCTGTCACAAATTACTTAAAATTTTCAAACTTAACTTAACTCTATCTCAGATCCGATGGATGAACAATAAACCATAAAAAATCAACACATTAGAAACATTGAGAACACGAAGATTTTTACGTGGAAACCTTGTTAGGGGAAAAACCATGGTGGATGTTAGTCCACAATATTATACCCTATTAAAAGTATAGAGAAGAATACTAGAAATGCACATGCATTCAGGAACACTGCCTAGAGCTCACTACTCAAATACAAGAGGTCTCACTTCCCAAAGAAGAGAAATACTGAGTAGATCCGTAGGGTATGAACTGAGAAAATAACTTCTCCAAAAGCTTGATATAGTTTCAATTAAGGACAAAAACATTCCTTCACACTTCACTCAAACTTCTTCACACTCTGCTCTACAATTGAATGATTAGAACACTATTCACACATCTACACTTTCTCTAGCATACGTTCACTCTTATGCACTGTTTACTTTGCTAAAAAAATCAATCTTATATATCTGCAACATGAATTTCATCAACAACTTCGTTAGCCAAAATATAAAATGCATTTTCAATGTCAGCCCAAATTTACAAATAAGTTTGTAATGCGAATCAAACACCATTAGAAAATATTATGTTGTGACCAAAAAAATCCTTGAGCATGCCAAACATTCAAATTTTAATCTCTAAGGATCTACAACATGTTACAACCACCATGTCGGCCAAGAACATGAAAACTGGAACACACATGAGAAAAATCTTCGACCACAAACACACCAATCAACATGGACATGCCACAAAGATAGAGAATGATCTAAAAGCATCCAAAAGTAACAAGAGCCAATAGGGAAACATTCCTAGCAACATAAATTACTAGAATCACATCAAATTCACTTAGGAATACTAATTGAAACCACAAAAAAATTGTCAAAACACAACTGTTCATAACACGATCAAAACTTCACGTGGACTTCCAAAATTTCCAATGGATAAACTAGATACTCTCAGCAATAAACCATTTATTCCACAATGATTGATCATTAACATACTGAGAAAGACACCTTTATGACCTTCACTATTCCACTGGCAACCTACAACTCTTTCTTTAACAATTTTATCAATATCCTTGACATATACAACCTTCAAATACATCAATGATAATAGTGTTGACATCAATGCCAACCACATATTAGCAACACAACCACAACATCCAACAAGACCAAAAATCCTCTAAGCATACCATCACCCATCCAACCACTCACCGAGACAATATATTTGACACTAAAAAAACTAGCAGCATGTCATCCCTTCCATTTTCAGTCGAACATCGCCTCCTCCTCCTAGAGATATTCATGGAAATCGCCTTTCCACCTAGCCTCTAATGCCTCCTCTAGGTATAGAAATAGCTTCAAGAAATCCACACCTCATTAGACACAATTTGTATGTTCTCACAACTCATTCCTCTTAATGTCTAGGGGAAACGAGTATCTCTTTACTCATATATCTGGAAGCAACACGCATGCCATATCTCAAGGTTATGAGATGCCAACCCCCAACTCCACCACAATTATCACCTCCTCGACCCCACCAAGCAGGTCAACCATCACCAACTTTTGAGCCATGAGAAGCAACATAGATTTAGGCAATTCCAAATTGAGAAGTGCTACAACAAAATGCAAGGCGATATCAATGTTCATCTGTTATCTCTCTAATAAGACCATAAATTCTTTACACAACACCAATTCAATTGCTCCCAAAACTAGAGGATCCCATTCCTTGAAAACATATCAGAGATAGTTCTCCATAATCTTTCCCAAAAAAATCCATAGCTTCCATGACACAGTGAGCCAAATGGGATTCTCCATTGCAACAATTCAGAGCCACCACCCTTTCTCAACCAAAATAATTAAAATAGGAAAGAAGCTTTGTTTGGAAAATACCTTCACCAACCCCTACTTAATACACCCCAAATGTGCCAACCTACAATTATCTTAATTCCTCCATTGTCCTTCCCAAATATTTGAATGTCTTGCTCTAGCCACACTTCCTTGTAGATGTGACAGAAATAAATTTCACTATCGTCACCCCTTTCCCCATACCATGCCAACTTGTCATTGCTCTATGCACCCCCATCAAATCACAACAACACAATTCTTGATCTCTGCCAAGTAATAAATTATATCCATTTTTGTAGTTAGTAGAAAATTCTATTTTATTTCCCATCTTATTATTAAAGTTTCCTTCATTCACTATAAATTATCTTTTCTTTCTTCTTTCATTTGTTAAATCTTCATTTCTATCTTAAAGTTGTGATATAGTTTATGCTATCTTGAGGTAATATATGAATTTGTTACTTATATCAATATCTCTCCTTAATTTTCAAAATTTATATCTTAATTTTGTTGAACCTAACTTTTCTAAAAAATGCATTCTTTTTCAAGTTGCCTTCTCTCTCTCACTCTATAAATTTTAATTTATATTTTAAGTTTGAAATTAATTTTATTATATAAATTATAACAAAATTCTAAAATAGAATTATTTTATAATAATTAAAATTTAAAAAAGATAAAATAATAATAAATTAAATTAATTCTAGCAAGTTTTAATTATCATTTGTAATTTCATAAAAGGAATTTAATAATAATAATATAAATTTCAAAATTAAATCTAAATTTATAATAAAAATAAAATAAGCAAAATGGAAAGTCAAAATATATCAAAATCTAAATATTAATAAACATAATAATTTAAAAAAAATAATAATAAATAATAAATTTATTAAATTAATAAATGATTAAATACAAGTGTAAACTTTTTTTTTAATTTATTAGAATTGAAATATTAATAAAATATATACCTAAAAAATATAATTAATACATTACAAACAATATTAAAAATAAAAACAAGTGCCATGTGGTTGCTGGTACTTGCCTTTATAGTATTGTAATTATTGTTTTCTAGATTTGA
>VDFB02086081.1:158728076-158816238 GCA_007258455.2 Sequoia sempervirens
AGAAAGAATTAATCTAAACCCAATTCAATTTTAGTATTTCCCTTAACCCCCTTACAAAACTATTTACCAAACCAAACATAATCCTATTTATATTTTTTCCCCAATTTTTTTAACTCCTTTATGAACTAATTTCCAATATTTTGTTTTCTTTAATATAAATATAACAATCCTTTCTTAATAAATTTTTCCATTCTATTCAATATAGTTTTCTAATTAGCTAAGACTCACAATATTTCAAGTGCTATCATTAAGTAGTTATCCATTCTTTATCAAAAGTTAACTAAATTTTATCTACAATATAAATAACTAACTAAATATATATCTACTTAGTTCCTTTTCCCTTCTATATAAACTTCAAGTTCACTTGTCTAATACTATATAATTTTCACAAACGGAAGTATCGTTCTGTTATACCACATGTTACAAACAAGAATACTCATTTATATACTCATAGAGATATGTCTGTTTACACATAATTATATTTATATTAATGTCTATATATAAAAAAATTGATTTTAACTGAAAACTATTTTTATTAAATATCATTTAACTTTTGTTCACTTTGATTTCATTATGCTTCTTTCTTCATCTATTTAACTTCCGTTATATTCATTTTTAATACGCAAATAACCACAAGGCCTAAATTACTCTATTTTGATAACAATAGAACAAGAACATGTACACATAATGTATAAGAATTTATTTTATTAGACAAATCATTTTTAAGACAAGATATTTCAATATAACTATTTTATAGACATCACTATACAAACATAAGTATCTATACAAGGAAATACGATAAACAATCATCATTTATAACTCAATCCTTCATATGCACATAGAAAATTATGAATGGATCACAAACATGTTGTATATTACACATTTTTAAATACACAAACATCTACATGCATATTTACACACACACACATATATATATTCACACTTTACAATAGGGATAATAAGCATACACATATGTAGAAAATTTTGATGATCACATGATGGAAATAGGGGATCTAGCTCAAAGACTTTATTAAAAGCATTTTACAACTTTACAAATGGTGCTAAATGAAAGACAAGGCATCAATATTCAGCCATAGTTTGTAGCCACCAATTATTAACTTATAAACTAAGTGATTCAAATATCCAAGCAAATTATTATCCTATTAATCAAATTTGACATATTGTATACTCATTGATTACCAACAAATTGTATCAAATGTTAATGCAAAGATGAAACACACATTCATGATAGCAATTTTCATGTCCACGCTTAATACACATAAACTAGGGGGTGCACACCTAGAACCATCAATTTTGTACTAATTTTCCATAACTAAGGTGATTATGCACCACTGGCTATCTTTAGAAACACTCTAAATTGGATACTAATATGCCTATTATACTAGTATGATCCTTTCTTATTGGCGTCACCACATTCTCTAGGTAAGGCATGACACATAATTTATTTTGAGAAGGCTTAAGAAACTTGCAAGAATAATTTCAACTAGGTGATAAAGGATTTTGATGCCATAGTGAAAGGTTGGAAATTGTATTTGGTTTCACAAATAGAGCTGAGTATGTTATGATTGCCACACTACACTTAAATTCCATCTGCAAGATTATTGCAAGAGAAATTTCTTCAAGAGGGATGTGAACCAATCCCTTACAAAATGTAGGAAATCCTTAGTAGATTTTTTCTCTATATTGTAGTGAATTACATTATATGGATGGTCCTCATCTCTCATTGATATGGAGAAAGATACTACCATGTGCACCAATTCAAGTTAATTTGAACAAATATAGAGGAAGATGTTGCTAGCCACACCATGACAAGAGTTTAATCCAATGAAGAAAAGAGAGACCAAAAGAACATGATGACATAGCAGAGGCAGGAGACTATGTATTAGATTGGGAAGGCATGCATATAAGGTAAGGAAGCTAAGACAAGGCATGTAAACTATTAGACAGAATGCCACAAAGAACTCAAGGTCACCTAAAGCACATTAGTTTAAAGATGAGCACAAAAGAGTGATGAAATAAGCATAATATGCACATACCCTTTAAGGAATAGTGCCATGAAAACTATAGAGAAATCATTAAAATTATTTAGATTCAGTGATTGAATCAACCAACAGATGTTTCCAAATGGCATTATCACACTAGCGTTTAGTTCCAAAAAGAAATTAAAATCTAGCAAAAAAAAAAAACAAAGGAACCTGGATCCAATTCGTTTTACTAGGTTGAGAATTTGATGCTTAGACCACCCGTCCCTTCACAAAAATCCACCTCCTCAACACAATTCAATAATGATCCTCTTTCCCAATCCATATTTTCTTCCAAAACAATTCCCTAAACATGACACATTCAACATAATTTTTTTTTTGGACAAGTTCCCTATTTTGAAACTAAAAATCCAAGATTAAGAGATTTTCCATTTCTCTTTTTCTTAATACAAAATCAGGCAATAAAACAAAAAAAGTAAACAAGTTTCCTAACCATGCTCTGATTGAAGTTGTGCATGTGCACACTTTATTCTTTTTCCATCTTTTCTCCAGCTTTAACACCATTGATCTTATCTCTTTTAGGTTTAATTTAAAACTGTGCCACCTTCCCATTTTAATCTAGTCCTTTGTGACAATAGTAATGTTTATCCTTAATTAATTATTTTTAATTGTTAAAGTGTTAAATCACATTATTTAATTTAAATAATTTAATATCACCTTTTATAACATATTTCTTTAATTATTATTTTAAATTCATAGTTGATAATTACACATATAATATCATTTCATGAATCTAATCCATTAATTAATATTTATTTCCAAATTACTTTAAGTTACCTTCCAAACCAATTTAAATTGATTACTAAAGACTAATATTAAAATTAATTATCGCATGACTCCAAAATCAATAAATCCATATAAATTAATGCACTTCAATGACTTACTCACTTGTCGCAAAGGCCAAGAATGAAGGGGTACTACATAGGTTTTTCATTTTCCTAGTGAAGGTTTTGAGTCCATTTGTTACTAGAAGCTTTTTGTGTTTCGTGGGTTTGCCATGTGAGCCACTGTTGGAAGCTGTGTTTTTGTGTTTGATAGTTGAAACCCAATAAAACGGTTAATCTTATACAAATTGTGTTGTTTTAGGGTATATTGTTTCCTTTTTGATAGAGTTCTCTTGAAAAGAGAGTATATAGTTTCTTCATAGCAATATTGTTTTATTTATGGTTCAACTTTTGCACAGATGTTTTTGTATGGATTTCTCACTATTTTTTTAGCATTTTACACCTTTGGCCATCTAGGTGACTATTGATAACAATATTTTTTTGTTTACATCCTTTGTTTTGTGGTGATGGTTGCAATGCAATAAAATAGTTAATGTTATGTAGTTCATGTTGCTTTGCATAAGGCATTGTTCACTATTTGTAACACCCCTCCGTTTTGGCTCTTTGGATCGGCAGTGTTATTCCTTGTTATGATTGTGTTTGACTATGCTTTGACTTTGGGACTTGGTTACTTTTGACCCTTATCTGTTAAGCGATGTAAAAATTATATTTTGATGTGATGTTATTTATTCTAATGTTATCTTTATGACATGTTTTGGATTAATTTAGCAAATATTTGATTTAACGATGTTTTAAGCTTGTGATCATATCATTGATGTTAGAATTGTCAATTAATAATTGTGTATTGGTGAAGAGGACAGGATTGTATCACTCGCTTGTGAGTTCCCTACGATTCTAAGATTTCCTCTTCATGGTGTGTTTGATCATATTATATATATATATATATATATGCATGTCAATGTACTCTTTGTTTGCAGGTTGATAGGTACATGACACCGACTCCACCTGGTTCATAGGTTTGAGCGTGTCCATTGACCAACGAAAATTGATTGGGAGACAATAGCTAGGTTTTCTGTGCCAAGTCATCACCCTAGTCATAGCGCGTCGTCGAGTTGTTGTTGGGTTGGTCATTTTAATTCAGTCATTTGCATCTTGAGTACTTATTTAATCACAAATTATAAAGGTTATCAAGTGGCTTACATAGTTAAATTGATGTTTATATGTATTTATTGCAATGTTGAAATGTTATTTATTTGATTGATTGATTTGAATTACTTAATAAAATTGATTGAGTTTATTGAGTAATAATATTAATGGTGTTTTATTAAATGTGATAGTTGTTTTGGAAATTATTGGATATTATGATTTAATCAAAATCAAAGTATAAATCATATATGGATAGTTGGGATAAATTAAAATAAATAAATAAAATAAATGAAAATATGTTTTTTTAATTTCACTTTGGAAATTATTGAGAAAATAAATTATTTTCAAAGATTGTATTCTTTTGTTTTAATGAATTTTGATAATGGATGAGAATTGGAATTATAAAATAGAAATTTGTTTTAAATTTAAAAGAAATAGAAATATCATCCAAATTGTGCAATAAATTTAGTGGGTGGGGATATTTTAGGGGTTTGACCAATTTGGGGAAAACCTCTATTTTAGCAAATGGAAATTCATATAATTTTTAACTTTCAATTTGTGAAAAAAAAAGATTTCTTGGCTATGGCTTTTCTTGGATTGGTGAAGAATTGGAGACCCTTGCTTGAGCTAAATCCAAAAGGAGGAGTTGAAAACACCATTCTTAAAGTCCTCAAGATGTGGAGAAAAATCAGGTTCCCTCTTTGATTTTATTTTGTTTCTTTCATTTTGGAAATGAGTTTCAATCTTTGTTATGTTGTGTGAAAACCTCTAAGTTCTGGTTTGGAATTTCAATAATAAAAACCCAGATTAAATCTTGTTTGAGAGCATGCAAAATCTTGTTGAAATCTAGAAGACAAAAATAAATAGATTCTCGTAGAAAATGGAAAATGTAACAACAAGAAAGAGTTTTCAATAGAAAATAGAATTAGAAACAAAAGAAATTTCCATTTTGTTTTTGTTGAAATTGAGAATTTTATTTGTTGGGTATTTCATTTATGTGAGAAAATTCTCTTCAATTTGTTTGTAAGCTAAGAAATATATAATATATATATGTATATTTGATAATATATATACATACATATACATAATGTGTATATATATATATATATATATATTCATGAATTTAGGGTTTAGTTAAAAAGAGGCTCTGTGTTTTTTCTTTTCTGGTGAAATCGCCAAGAAAAAATGCATTTTTTTATAAATAATATTAAAATAAATAAAAAATGGTTTTTATTTTGTGGGGGTTGTCCACAGCCAACCCCCATCCATGGGGGCGCTGGCTGTGCAGCATTCCCCATGGATGGGGAGGGGCTACGTAGCAGCCACCATAGGGGTTTCGTCCCCTGTTGGGGGCTGCCTAGCAGCCACCATAGGGTTGCGTCCCCTGTTCAAGGCTGCATGCAGCCAAAGGCAGTTGGCCTTTTATTTTTTATTTAATATTTTTAAAAGAAAATTTACTTTAATTTATTTATTTTTATTATATTCTATGTTTAATATAATATATATATATTATATATATATATTATTATATATATATATTATATGTAAATATTTTATAATATTGTTTAATTAATTTTTTTTATATATAATTATTTATTTTATAATATATATATATATATATTTATAATGTATATATATTATGTTTTTCTTTTAAAATAATATGCAATATGGAATAAATTGGTTGTTTTAAAAATATTTGTGCATTTAAGCAATAGTTGTATATTCAACATGTATATATATTTATCTAAGTATCTATATACATTGAGTATATAGGCATACTTTTATACATTGATAGTAGATTTAAATATAGATCATTTTATGATGTATATTTAAAAGAGAATATTATAATCAAATGTTTTGGATTTATTTAAAAGTAGATTTTAGATATTTAATTAATTTATATCAAAATTTGAATTTTAATAGTTAAATGATTTATTTAAAGTAGATTTTAAATAATCAAATGCTTTTATTTTAAAAGTTTATTTTTAAAATCAAATGACTTTATTTAAATTTGCACTTTGAATATTATGTGTAATGGAGGGAAAATAGAATTAAATCGTTAGAGTTTAAATTCTTTAACATTGCTAAGATGAGTTGATTTGCTTTTAGTAGGAACCTATAATGCCAATTGTTTAATGAATTTCATGTATTATATCAGTGCTTGGCTTGGGTTTAGGAAACCCTAAAGTTAGCTTGTTGAGTTGCCTAAAATGCTTTTGGTGTTTAATTGTTCATCCTCGATGTTGTGGAAATAGAGTTAATGTTTTAAAGTCTTCCAGATAGGGGTTCATTTATTGGTATTAGTTGTCGGTAAGTTTTGAACCTCTGTTTTGCCTTGGGAAGTGTGTATAGTGGTATTTTGTCATCTTACAATGTTTTCACGAATGGGGACGGATTGTGCCTCCTTGGATTAGGAGTGAGTTTTGAGTTTTGTGTCTCCTTTGGTTAGGAGTGGAGTATGTGTTTAGTTGCCTCCAGTGCTTGGAGAGGGTTTTGACCTTTGTTGCCTCCAGTGTTTGGAGAGGGTTTTGACCTTGTAGCCTCTAGTGTTTGGAGAGGATTTTGTGGAGAGGATTTTGTACTTTTGTTTCCTCCTTGGTTTAGAGAGGTCGTCTTATATAGTTACCCATTGGGATTAGGTCTTTGTACCATATGGGTTGTTGATAGAAGAGTGGCTCTATGTGAGGGTCCAACACACAAAGAGGCACCTAGGTAACTCAGGGTTTAAGTAAGTGATAACTTAAAAATGACTAATGAAAAACTCTCAAACTAATTAAGATAATTAATGCCTCTATCATAACTCATTTTATTTTAAGGTTTGATATGAGACGAGAAGCACAGTTGGTATGAGGGTCTGGCGGCTGGTAGAGTTGACCCTGGATAGCCCAAGATGTGGGATCAGTTGACTTAGATAGTTGAGCTAGGGTAACTCATAGAAAATTTCGTGTGACACTCTCACTATGTCAACTAGATGTTAGTTTGTTGTATTGCGTAAATGAACCTTGTACTCTGGAAGCGTTGTAACCTTTGTGCTAAGTGATGTTGTAATTGTATCCTTTTAGTTTAGTTATGTTTTAACCCGTGTCTAGAGGTAGATGATCTTGTTTAGGAATTCTTGGTTATATCTACTAGCACAAAGGGAGTGGACCTTCGGGTTCCACACGGTTGGGTGGCACATGCACCTTAATCCATTGGTTTTCTTCTTGTTTGTGTGGATGAGACTTTCAATTGGAGAGCTCGTGGGATCTAGTTTCCTTTCATGCTTATTCTTTCAGTTGATCTTGTATTTTATTGCCCACTATTTGCTATCGAGGTGGAATTTGTAATATGTAAATTATACTTATTGGTGTTATCTCATTCGAGGAATGAGTGTTATAATCATATTGTAAATGTTATCATTGGAATCAAGTTGTAATCTATATTCTTTGATGTAAATTATTATGTATGGAATGCATGTGAACTTTATTTGTTAAGTAATTTAATGTTATGGTTAATTCATATTTCTTGTTTGGGTTTAAGTAACCTAGTCTCGTAACCTTAGGGGATTGGTTGGCAATGGTTAGTGGACTTGCTTATTAATTTTTCCTTTAAAAAACATTAGTTCATTTGTGTAGTAAATTGAAACTTCCCCTAGGGTTGCGTGGTAGGGCGTTACACATGGTATCAGAGCCCAAGTTTAAACACTAGGTACTCTGGGATAATGTGGACCCATTAAGTTGTTTGCTGTGTAGGATGTTTTTTTTGTGTACCTTGTCTTATGTTGTGGTGTGTATCTTTACATGGTCATGCCACCTAGGTGAGTTCATAAGGGTCGTGGCTGTGTAGGTGGATGGGGAGGTAATTAGCAGGATGCACCTCCTATTTTTCCCCATGCTTCTATTCATGACAAGCATTAGGCTTCTTAGTTTGTGCCAGTGGTTGGTAGCTAGCGTTAGGATCCATCAGGGATTGGGGATGATCAATTGTGTCACTTGCTTGAGGAGACTCTTGCACGTATGTGCCTAAGGAAGGTTAGGGATTAGGAGGTTGTAGGAGAGAGAGATCAGGTTCTAGCTCCATCTAAGTTAGTCATGGCTACTCACATGAGGGATCTTCTTAGAGCTTGCCCACCCACTTTTCATGGTTTGTGTAGTGGATCAGAGGTCGAGACTTGGTTATTTGATATAAATAGGTATTTTTCCATCCATCTGTATGGTAGTAACACCAAGGCTAGGTGCATGATTATGCATTTGAGGGATTTCACATATACCTAGTGGAGGTTAGAGGAGCAGAAGCTCCATTTGGATATCGACACTATATCTTGGGAGTTGTTCCTAGAGTGATTCAGATCTTGATTCCTTTATGATCATTGGCATTAGTGCCATGGAGATGAGTTTCATGCCCTTCGACATATGGATAGGTCAGTGGAATAGTTTGAGCGTCGCTTCTTTGAGCTCAAATAGTTTACAGGCATAGGTGATGATGAGGGTATGTTAGTCTAGCATTTCATTAGGGGCTTAAACCCCTAGATTAGTGGTGGTGTTTAGATATTTGAGCTGAAGACCATGGAGGTAGTGGGTATGTGCAGATCATGGTATGCCAAAAAAGTGGCAATATTTGTAGGTATGTGGCTGACTTTTTTTCACCCAAAATTAATCAAACGAAAAGGGTTTTTAGAGGAGATTCTCAGCTTTCCAAAAATATAAATTATGATTTAGTTTGAATTTAATAAATAATTATTATTCATTTTCTATTAGAATTACAACTAAAGTCCTGATCGATAGGCTGATTGAAAAACATCTATAACTTTCAACGGTATCATATTTTTTGAATCCAAAACATGCGTCACATTCTATGCTTTACATACTATAGGATTAAAAAATAAAAATTAAATTTCATGAATTTTTGACCAAGTTAAGGTGGTTAGCATACGAGTTTTATATTTTCTAAAAGTTGTAATAAAAAATTCATAATTAATTATTTACTTGGAAAAAAAAAAAATTACAAAAAATATGCATCACATCCGACATGAGTCCTCTACTTATATATATAAAATCTTACAAAAAATATTATCATTTTATTATGGTTAGGGTGGTCGACAGACAATTTTTATTTTTTCCCAAATTTAAGTACTCATCGCATTGAAATTTCAAATTTTCACCAAATAGATTTTATTTATTTTTAAATAAACCTAGTATTTTAGAAACTACATTCAATTTTCTACAAATTCTATTCTTACATATTTTGAAATAATATAGATAACTTATTCAAATATTTACATCAAGTTGCCTAACACTTTTTTCTGATTTTTTTGCACTTAAGGGCCCTGCTTGGCTCATGATCCCAAGACATGCCCTAGTTGTGGATAAGGCTCGTATTGTTGAGGAGAAATTGGCTTTAGTTTTAGGTGGTCAGGCAAGAGTTCAGTTTGGCAGTACTCCTTCTGGTATTGCATCTCAAGGTGGTCAATCTCAGGCTACAGGGTTTTCTAGAGGGCATTAGTCACCTGCTAAGGGTGAGCAGTAGCAGTCTTTGCAGACTAGGCAGCAAAATCCTCAGTCCCAACCCAATAGAAGTTAGAGGTAGAAGAAGAGGGATAGGAGTTGGTTGCAAGCTCATCGTGATTGTGTTGATCAACCTGCTTAGAGTTCTCAGTTAGCATTCAGTGGAGGTGGTTTTCCATGACCTAGTGGGCCTCTAGTTGTTCAGGGTTTCAGTAGAGGGACTAGATGTTTCTTGTGTGGTCAGCAGAACCACCTTGCTTGTGAGTGTCCTCAGTAGGGCAATTCTAGTTTTAGTCAGTGGCTAGTAGCTTCAGAGCTAATAGTTTGAGATGCAAGCATATCGTATAAGGCATTCACTGTGGTGGATACCCATCAGGTCAAGCATCTGGGTGTAGTTCATCCTTCGGCTTTAGGAGTTGCTCCTCATGGTTCGAGGTTCTAATTCAGTTAGTGTTTAGTTGGTTTTGAGGGAGTTCTATCCCTATTTTTGTTTGTAGGCTTCTAGGAGTAAGCTTGACCCTAGGGGGGAGGATGTAACACCCCTCCATTTTGGCTCTTTATATCAGTAGTGTTCTTCCTTGCTATGATTGTGTTTGACTATGCTTCAACTTTTTGACTTGGTTACTTTTGACCGTTATCTGTTAAGCGATGTAAACATTATATTTTGATGTGATGTTATTTATTCTAATTTTATCTTTATGACATGTTTTGGATTAATTTCGCAAATATTTGATTTAACGATGTTTTAAGCTTGTGGTCATATCATTGATGTTAGAATCGTTAGTTAGTAATTGTGTATTGGTGAAGGGGACGAGATTGTATCACTTGCTTCTGAGTGCCCTGCAATTCTAAGATTTCCTCTTCTCGGTGTGTTTGATCATATTATATATATGCATGTTGATGTACTCTTTGCTTGTAGGTTGACAGGTACATGACATTGACTCCACTTGGTTCACAGGTTTGAGCGTGTCCATTGACCAATGGAAATTGATTGGGGGATAGTATCTAGGTTTTCTGTTCCAAGTCATCACCCTAGTTATAGCACATTGTCGAGTTGTTGTTGGGTTGGTCATTTTAATTCGGTCCTTTGCATCTTGAATACTTAATTAATCGCAAATTATAAAGGTTATCAAGTGGCTTGCATAGTTAAATTGATGTTTATATGTATTTATTGCAATGTTGAAATGTTATTTATTTGATTGATTGATTTGAATTAATTAATAAAATTGATTGAGTTTATTGACTAATAATATTAATGGTGTTTTATTAAATGTGATAGTTGTTTTGGAAATTATTGGAAATTATGATTTAATCAAAATCAAAGTATAAATCATATATGGAGAGTTGGGATAAATTAAAATAAATAAATAAAATAAATGAAAATATGTTTTTTTAATTTCACTTTGTAAATTATTGAGAAAATAAATTATTTGCAAAGATTGTATTCTTTTGTTTTAAGGAATTTTGATAATGCATGAGAATTGGAATTAGAAAATAGAAATTTGTTTTAAATTTAAAATAAATTGAAATATCCACCAAATTGTGCAATAATTTAGTGGGTGGGGATATTTTAGAGGTTTGACCAATTTGTGGAAAACCTCTATTTTAGCAAATGGAAATTCATATAATTTTTAACTTTCAATTTGGGAAAAAAAAAATATTTCTTGGTTGTGGCTTTGCTTGGATTGGTGAAGAATTGGAGACCCTTTCTTGAGCTGAATCAAAAAGGAGGAGTTGAAAACACCATTCTTAAAGTCCTCAATCTATGTAGAAAAATCAGGTTCCCTCTTGTAACGCTCATCGTGCAAACCCCAAAGAACACACACATAGAAAATGTATTTTTTTTAAACAATACAATTAAACATGCAAGAAATATTAACCATAATCACATAACACATTACATTGCACTATTACGCTTAGCTCTCTAGGGCACGTGAGGTTACTTCACAAAATACTAACAACGAAAGTAAAAGATAACAACATAACTATTAATATTATATACCATGAATAAGAATACATCCAATAACCAAGAGCGAGAATATTAATACATCACATAATACAATCATAATGGATCTCTTTTAACAAGTTACAATTGATCCTAACTATTACACTATCATTTTAATATTACATTACAAGCTCTTGATTAATAATTACATCAAATTTCCTGAACGTGTGGGATTATATAAATACAATAAAATCTAAATTACAAAGGAACACTAGTGCAACACCAACTATAGAAATGATGAGAAGATAGACTGGTGATGGGGAACCCAATGGGTGAGGAGCACGTTCCACCCAACCATGTGAATTATAAATAACTCACCCCTAATGCTCAAAGGTGACAAGGAAGACAACCCGACCACGAATTCCAAACCGACTCCATGAACAACATAGTACAAAACAATACACAAGGAATACAATGACATAACCATCAATGTTCACGAATCAAACATAACAAGATAAAGCTATGAAACTCATCACAATAAAACAAAGCATTATGAATTAAACAAGTAATTGAATAACAACCATAAATAAAATTCATAAGAATCAAATACAACACATAGAATACAATATCCAGAGGCAACTACAAACAAAGCACAAGGGTGTCTAGTGGAGAGTGTCATCACATAGCTCTCATAGGATTCTCCTGGCCCTTCCTCCAACTGAGGCGCCGGTGCCCACAAAGAGCCACTCTCCCTAACACCCCTAACATAAATCAAACTGTCAAGGGTTGAACTAACACATATAAAGTATGAAACCAATTCTAGACACATGAGGCATTAACCCTCTCACAATTACCCATAACCAAAAGTCTTACAAAATTGTTCAACCCTTCCAAACATAAAACCAATAACTCCAAAAGAATAACCAAGATGAGAATAACATTCTAAAATAACAAGCCTCTGGAACAAGGTTTCACCAACAACAACAATTCCCAAATTGACAACACTAAACAAAAAGAAACATAACATAAAAGAAAACTTGCATTACAGTTACAAGATTGCACCATTAACTTTCATTCCCAGACAAATAACTAAATTAGTACACCAAATAACTGATCATTAAAAGCTTCCAAGTCTTAATTATAACCAAATACATTTGTCATTCAATTACATCTAGATTTCTACATTTAATAAAATAATCCATGGTTTTAATTATATTTAAAACTAATCCACATTTACCTCGCACAATAATAATTTCCACAATTTCCATAATTTACTTCTTTTAATTACTCAAATATATATTAATTTTCATAATTAACCAATAGAATCTAAATCAACAATTGTTAACATTTATTTTGTGTGTGTGTATATATATATATATATATATAACTCTTAACTATTTATACTTAACCATCCTGATTCATTTTATTTAATTTCTTATACAATATAGATGATACTCTGATTAAATCACTTTACTGCCAAACAATGCATTTACACAAAATAAAATAAATAAATACATACATATATATATATATAAATTAAAATCCATTTAATTTGAATTTGCATAAAAATTGACCACCAAATAAAATTTTATATAAAACAAAAATAAAATTAAAATTAAATATTATTTAATTCAAACTCCGGCCAGTATATAGTACACGGAGGACTGCAGACAATAGTCCTCTTGATCAAGGATGCACGATAGTCCTCACTGACTATCATAGACCATAGGTAGTCCCCATAGTGGGTAGGCAGTAGGGAAAGGGTACGACCCTTCCCCCCCAATAAATATATATTTATATTTATATTTATATTTATATTTTTAAAAGATTTCCATTGTTAAAGAAAAATAATGATGACTCTGCCTTGGCACGGATTTCGTCAGTCGAATTCAGGCCTATTTGCAATGCACCAAAAATCAATTTATTTTTAAATACATATTATATATTTATATATACATTTATATATATATATATATATAAATTTAAATATATATAATTATAAATAACTACAGAGAACACAATTTTCTGTATAAATATAGAACATCATATATTTATAGTATAAATATATTGATGATTATTAAAATGATATTTCAAAACCATCCAAAATACAAAGATTAATTTCTTTTTCGACAGAAAAATAAAAGAGAGAAATAGGGAATAACTAAATGAAATTCAAAGAGTTTCTTTTCAGTTTGTTTGCAAAACATGATTTCCAAATTCAACAAGAATTTTTCCTTTCAAAGAAGACCTATTTGTTTATTCATTTTCTAATCTCAAAGAAATCATTTAAATCTAAATCACGGAAAGATTTTCTTTTTTTTTAAACAGAGATTGATTCTAAAACACCTATTTATTCCTTTTACAGATTTAAAACCATTAACAAAAGAGAGTGGAACCTGGAGTCCCGCGCTCTCGAAAATCTGATGTTGCTTACCTGAATTCGATGGCCTCTACGTAGAGCTTCTTGTTCTGACTTTGAAATCTCATCTACAAAATTCCATGCTTGAACTTGAATCCGATTCTTTGTGCAGAAGACTCTCCAAAATAACTAGTAATAGATTCCAAATCGCTTTCTATAACTCTCCTCAAAATATAACAAAATATTGAAAAATATTTTTTCAAGATTCAAAAATACCTAACCAAAACTTTTGCAACTCCTCTATCAGAAATCCTCTCTCTATGTCAAACATACAAAAATTTCAATTAAAAATAAAAGATATTACCAATTTCTTTCAAAAGCTCTCAAAAATCATAAATAAATGAAATTATATTTTTAAAAGCAAGCATTTCAGTCAGATCTGAGTTCTCATTCATTAACACAACTTTTTCATTCTTTTATTTATTTATTTTTCTATTCCACAATACTTTTTGTTTTATTTTCTATTTTTACAACTTTACTTGCAAAGCACATTATCTAATTAATTTAAATAATTTATTCTAACAATTATCCTCAACAAGATAATTAATTAAAATAATAAACACAATTTAATATTTAATTAACGTTTAATAAAATACATGACTTTTTAAAAATAAATAAAATATTTAAATATTTAAATACAATTTAATCTAACATTTTAATAAACAATATTACCCTTATTTAATTAATTCAATCACAACTTATAAAATACCAACATAAATAATTTACAACAAAACACAAATGACGACTACCAAGAATGACAAATACAAGAACACACAAAACCATTTAAACAAGATGGTCTGACATTATAGGATGGGATGACTTCATTGCCACCTCTGTTTCAACATTATACCGTTGGGTTATAGGTGCTCACCCTATCCTACCAAGGCAGGTGGAATCGAGACTATGTACCTACAATCCCTGCATACAAACAATGTTGTGCACAATATATCTATTTAAATACAAGCACCTCATTAGAAGGAATCACAGCGTAGTAGGGCACTCATGAATGAATGATGCTACACCATCCCCTCACCATAACCACATTAGCAACTACAACATTGAATATAAATCAACATCACTAAGATATACAAATCACCTCATATCATCATGAACAATTACTAATTCACTGCATCACCACCTAATACTACATCTATATAAAAGCATCACCAATTAAATGCAATCATAATATAATATCATTTTGATAAAAATACCATTAGAAGCTCTTGTCCCATCTTCTTTTTTTGATTCCTTAGCTAGACTACCTGCACATCGCAGGTGAGAATGGAGGGGTACTACATCCTCCCCCCCTAAAACTTGACTTACTCCTGGAAGTCACATGGCTCAAAATGGAAACACAACCACATTAGTACCAAAATTTCTCTAATCTATAATTGATGTACACCCTCTTTCTGAATCATTACAATTAGAATCACTAGTCGGCTTCACATTTGGAAATAATATCTTCTTAACTACTTTTATTTATAAATCCTTACATCTCTTACAATAACATACTTGGTTTCAGCACTAATAACAAAGCAAGTACTCCTATTAACTCAATTTTCCATTTACACAACAAACATCTTCAAAATATCATAGAAGGAAAACACATCAAATGATTACTTGAAATTAACAAAAATACACACCATATCATGTTTCAGTAACATATTTTAAGTCACAATTTATGATTCTCAATAATATCCAATCTATTTTATACCACAGAGTCACAATATACCCACATTTAAGACACATGGTTGTCATGCATATAATTTTACACTAGAAAAACCCAACAATTTTTTTTTTTGATAAGCCTTAAAGAAGTAAATAGTATTGACCAACTAATCATGGCCATGGTTGCATATTTTATACATTGAGAGATGTATCTCATGTAGTGTAACCTTGACATGTCATCCAAGAGTGGGGAGTGGGGGTTACAACATAAGTGGGTAAGCAGAGACCACCATGCACACCCTCGAATGAGAAGGTGAGGATCCTAGTTTCAAGATTAACATGAAGTGGTGATGTTAAGTTAATAGAGATTGTTGGCACCAGTGATAAAGCTACTAGCACTAGAACACCTCAACCTAAAGTTTGCTAGACCAACTCACAGGTTAAGTATTAAAACCACATATTACAGTTTTTCATATATTAATCCTCGATGAAATTTTAAGACCTATTGATGGTACTATTATTACTTGATGCACATCCATTCTTATTTAAGACAAAAATATAAAGTTAACCTTCATATCATCGTCGATATTCTTATCACCATCATCATATAAATATACTTCTTTTAAAACATCATGATAAAAGACCACAATTCCAATTACCAAGTTAAATCTCATACATAATCCTTTACACTCCCTAATACCTCCTTGACCCTTATATACTAATACCCCTCTTACAATTAATATCAAGATTTCCAAACTACTATCAATGGTGATTATATTTATTTCCCATAGTATTTACAATGATAATATCCAAAAAACATTCAAATTACCACTTAAATAAATTATAATTGCGAAAAATGTTAATTTCCAGTGATAATTTCTAACAAATTTTAAATTTACCCCTTACCTAATTATTAATTGCTAATATATATTCCATAATAATAATTCTATTATTTTAATTATTAGTCATTTAACTATTTACATATCATATATAATATTCATTTGGTTTAATTATTTTTAATTTAACTATATCTGCATACTCACTCTAAAAAGGTGAACTTTAAAAAATAAAAATGTAAGATCAGAAATTAACATATGCAATTAAATTTATATATTAACTCTTTTACATATAATATTAATTTCATTTAAAGGGAGAGTAGAGGACCTCGAATAAAGAGAAGCTTTGTATATTTTTCTTAAAAAAAACTCCACTAATACTAACCTTTATCCTCACATGATTTATTATTTAATTCAATAAAATCTCATTTTTAGGTGGTGGGGATATATCCACCTTATCACATGACACAAAGATTTTAATACATTTTTGATACTTTTATTATTTTCACCAAACACGTTGGAAATAATGCAATATCCTGTAACTTCAAAATCATTGCATATTGCAGCATGGAGTAGTATGCGTGATTCAAATAGAAAGAATTTGTCAATAGTCTTAGTAAGGAAACTTTTATTTATTTAATTTTTTTAAAGAAAATCCATAGACTTTCACGGCTTCAATTTGGGTGGTGGGTTTTCATGGTGGCGGAAAGAGCAGGTCAAACCCGAGGGATGAGTATTTTTTTTATTTAATTGTTTTCTTTATACTTATCCTCAATGATATTACCCTTGATATGTATACATTCACTGACATTGCTGTTATAGCTCCACTGTTCACACCAACCCGACAAGAGTTTAACGCATGATTCCCATTACGTCATGGTGCTTCCAATTATCATTGCCTAGAGAGAGTACGTATATTATTTTATTTTATCTTTTAATCGTAACAATGGAAGATTAAGCATAAACTAAGTTTAACCCATAAGTGGAATATTAAGGTATGAGTAATTAATACACAGATTTTTGGCAATTTTCCAACATCCATTCAATATAGTGTTAACTTACACATCCTCTTATCTGCCAACTGTGTGCAGCTGTGCATATATTCACCATGAATAATATGTGCAAGGGCTCATGCTTAAATATTAATAAGGAGGCAGAGTACGCATTTTATTCCTGCAATAGTAATGTTAATGATTTTTCTACCTCGATCTACCAGTGAGCCACTACCACTTGTGAGCAGGGTAGGAAGCAAGCTAAGGGAAGGCATTTAATCTCAACAATTAAGAAGGGATGGTGAAAATGGCTTCAACGAATGTTAAGACTTTAATCATTACTTAGCTCACCACATTCATGCTACTGTTGATATTGAGCCCATAAAAATATAATTATTGGCATTCAATTTTAACATGGATATAAATGCTATAATTTTCATTTACACTTGCTATGGTTTAAAAATTGTGAAAGCGATTATGGTGTACGGCTGTGTAGTAAGCAAATTGTTGGTAGCTGAGAGGTCATGTTCTTGTGTTTCAAGCTACTGTCACTCTTGATACTGATGCATGCCATATTTATTGGTGACAGTTCTGAGTCCACACGCCAAGCTGATCTTCATGCATTTGACAGAAATCCCCTCTTGAATTGTTAGAAATTAAATGGGTGATGGGAACCATCACCTATTAGTCTAATCATCATGACTAGGAATTGACACACCACGCCTAACCTCCATTCTTATCCATTAACTTTTCATTGCAGAGGACAGATGCCTTGCACTTTTATTTTTTTGATTACATGTAACACTTGCTAAAACTCTTATCACACAATTCATATTTTTGTGTAAAAACAAATGTTATACAATTTTCTACAACTACCAATGTCAGACCCACGATTTATTCTACCCAGTAAATCTTCATCGACCAATTTAACTTGGACAAACATACACTTCTCTCAAGCTCAAAGATCGACTACCTTAGAAACTTGGTATTCTACATCTGCCTTTGGACTACATATTCATGGGGCTAAAGTGAATGACATCCCTTCCTGCAATAGTCGCACGGCTAAACACCTCAAAACATGCATGTAATGCCATGGCATAGCTTGGACAAAAGTGAGTTAAGTCACTTGCTGCGATTGTCAATGCCTTGTTTTGTTCCTCTTTTATTCATCTGGTTTGATGTCTTACTAGATAGCATGACTGAATTTTTGTTTTTCTTGTTTTTGGTTGTAGGGTACATGGAGTAGGGGAGGATGGATCGATCCCCATTGAGACTAGTCATTTCCAAACTGCCTGCCTTACTACCTTACACCATTGTGAACCATCAACTGCTTTGCAGTTTAATGACCACTAAATAGTGGTCTGACAATGTGAGACAACTCACCTAGTTTAAGATGCTACAACTGTAACCTATCAGTTAAATCAATGAATGAACAGATTCTCTATATTGCACAGATAGGGAGGAGTAGGTTACATATGTCTGAGAGTTTCCATCCAACAATTCTCTCATCAAGGACCCTTTTTTTTCCTCTTTAGATAGATCATCGTTCCTTGTTTGGGTGTCAACTTTTTAGATTAATGTCTATAGTACCCATTAAAAAGCCTCAATGTCGTTTACTTGCTCTGAGTTCCCATAATGGTGCTGGTTAAGGTTGTAAAATCTAGCTCTCCACTTACCATAAAAATATAATTATTGGCATTCGATTTTAACATGGATATAAATGCTATAATCAGTTTTCTACATCTACCATTGGCAGACCCACGATTTATTCTACCCATTAAATCTTCATCGACCAATTTAACTTGGACAAACGTACACTTCTCTCAAGCTCAAAGATCGACTACCTTAGAAACTTGGTATTCTCCATCTGCCTTTGGACTACATATTCATGGGGCTAAAGTGAATGACATCCCTTCCTGCAACAGTCGCACGGCTAAACACCTCGGAACATGCATGTAATGCCATGGCATAGCTTGGACAAAAGTGAGGTAAGTCACTTGCTGCGGTTGTCAATGCCTTGTTTTGTTCCTCTTTTATTCATCTGGTTTGATGTCTTACTAGATAGCATGACTGATTTTTTTTTTTCTTGTTTTTGGTTGCAGGGTACATGGAGTTGGGGAGGATGGGTCGATCCCCACTGAGACCAGTCATTTCCAAACAGCCTGCCTTACTACCTTACACCATTGTGAACCATCAACTGCTTTGCAGTTTAATGACCACTAAATAGTGGTCTGACAATGTGAGACAACTCACCTAGTTTAAGATGCTACAACTGTAACCTATCAGTTAAATCAATGAATGAACAGATTCTCTATATTGCACAGATAGGGAGGAGTAGGTTACATATGTCTGAGAGTTTCCATCCAACAATTCTCTCATCAAGGACCCTTTTTTTCCTCTTTAGATAGATCATCGTTCCTTGTTTGGTTGTTAACTTTTTAGATTAATGTCTATAGTACACATTAAAAACCTCAATGTAATTTACCTGCTCTAAGTTCCCATAATTGTGCTGGTTAAGGTTGTAAAATCTAGCTCTCCACTTACTATTTGTATTTGCACAAAATTCCTTTACCCTATCTGACATACCCATAGTGTACATATCCTACAATCATCGAACTTCTTGAGATAATATCTCTTCAAGGCATTTTATCGATCAGTTCACATGCCTCGTCAAGACAACCACCTTTGGGGTACAACTCTATTGAGCTTGCCATCTATAATATTTGATAATAATCCTATCATTCATATTTTTATTTTTTTCTATCATTATAATCTATTTCAAAGATTCCATTATGGCACAGGGACAACACAAGATTGTTAAACTTGGAATTTCACCTTCAAACCAGAGATGTCTTCACTATTTATTTGATCTTAAGGCCTTCTAAAAAATTTTGTAGTCACAAAGGTGGTTTTCTCTATGTGTCATGCAGTTAATTGGTTAAAATGCAGTGCATGCCACTTCCATGATCATGCCTAATTAGTGTCATTGAGGTGCGTATTTGCCATATAAAAAAAAGAGAAATTAATTTGTGTCAAGTAGCAAGAACCCTTGGAGTTGGATAACTATTGACATCCCTCACTGTCATTTACGTTTGGCAGAGGAAAGATAATAATGTGGCACGTAAGTTTAAAGTTCGCATATAATATTGAAAAGAGCATAACTTTGTTATTTCTTATTTAAAAAGAAAAGGCTACCATCTCTCTCTAAACTTTGAAAACAAGGACTTACATATTAGATTCACTATTTGGTTTACACTGTAACAGAATAAATACTTCCTTTATATAGTATACGATTCCGGAAATAACATATTTATGTGCTTAAGTAAGGATCGTTTCCAGCCCTAAGAAATTATAGCAACTTTGATTAACTAGAAAGGCTCCCAATAATTACTCTTACTATAAAGAACTTGATTGAACAATTAAAGGAAATTTACAATTTGATATGCTCAATACTTCTTTCAAATACCAAATAGAACCCCTTGTTTCTCATTTCAAAAAAAATACATGGAAACTAAATAAACAACAATCCATGCATAAGGGCTTTCTCTCCACCCTACCATAATGGCGTCATGGAGCCTCATGGGATCTAGGCATACCCCCGAGCAAGGATATAATTTAGCTCCATGATTATAAATGGAGGATTTTCTCATTTTTATGAAGGATAAACTAACATAACATGAATTTTATGCATCTAGGTTCTCTACCTTCTATCTTTAACCATTATCCATACAGTATGTCACTTTCTTCCAACCAATAAACAAAGGTAAGTGGAAATTGGAAAAAGAACTTATCTTTTCTTTAGATGAAGGAACTAAATCTAGTATCCACCTTTCTTCTCCAAACCAAGCCATTTTCATCACTATCTTTCAAAAGGATGTACTCCTCTCCTTTTCTCCTTTCTAGCATCTTCTCTCAAGTTCTCCAAGAGGAGAAGTGGGTAACACCCTACTCCATCTTCATATCCAACTATATAGGAGTTTTCAACTTGCAACCTTTTGGATGGGGAGGTGTGGAGTGTACTTCCCTTCTTCAATGAGAGTCTTTTCTCATTAAAGAGGCAACATCCACTTGGACAACCCCCAAATATTTTCACTCCCCCCCCATTCCTCTCCTCAAAATTCGCCACTCTTCATTATGAGGACTTTTCAAGAGTCAAATCATGTCCATGGGACCCTATTGCATGCCCACTTGACCCCTACCACTATGGTATAGACCCTAGGGGGCTTATTTTTGTATCCCAACCAAGGTAAATGACCAACAACCCTCTTTAAAGACCCACTTAAAGATCCATCCGAATTTCACACTTGGGTAAGGGTTCCCCTAACCCACATAATTAAATATTCTCACAAACCAAAATAAATTATACATTTAATATCAACCTTCACCTCTTAATCTATCAACACGTTAAATTTATTTCCTCAAGATGTCATTTGATTTGCTTTTGATGGTCCTCCCTTCTCATGCTAACATTGTTGCCTTCCTACACATTACCAACACGATCATAAGTAACAATTGTATATCACATTAATCTATTAGTTGAATAGTCTAAACTTTAATTATGTAATAATCCATTTAAAGTTTCAATTTCTATCCCATAGAATACAAGTGCATTCCACCTTCATGTTAGTGACAATAAAACATAATGTCAAAATGCAATGTAAGATTCTTGCCAAAAGGTCACCTTATTTATCTTCCATAATAAATCTAATCATCAATTCAAGAAAACTATATAAAATTTTTAGGTTTGGTATTAATCACATATGAAGTGAGGTCTTACATCCCCCTCCCCTTAGTTTTGACTTCCTCCTGGAAGTCGTCAGTTGTAGAGACATAATATTAATGTAGCAATGTACATAAGTCTATTAAAAATGCTTAATTACTTTGCTTTTTCTTGATGAAATTTTTAGATCGTTCAATGATAAGCACAAATTAGGGACATTTATTGCATAATTCAATATCTAAATACTCAAACTAAAATTTCCCATCATAAAACATTTATCTAATATAATCATCATATGAAAAATGCTAGTGGCCATCCATGTGGTCAATATTCTCAATATAAATTATATCAACTTATATCCAAACACATTATCATCCTTGGATACCCTTTAAGGTTCTCTTTTGCATCATAAACATCACTCATGATGTTAGAAAATATATATATGTATTGTTTTTTCTAATATGAATTCATGTCTCAAGAATAGTAGTATCAATTTAATCTGTCAAATTTTTTTTTCCTCACATAACAATCAAGTATTTCCACATGACCTTTGTTTACAATCTTTACCCATGCATTACAACAATTACACATAAATCACATCATAAGGCTCAATGGGGTTTATAAGGATGGATATTCTTGGATGCCATAATTATTAGGAAAGATGGTCTCGAGGCCCTTCTCTAAGGACTCCTCCATATTGATAAGAACAATCATAGAATGAGGGGAAGAATGGATTAATGACCATCCCATACTGGTCCCATTTACAACCCCCTTCAAAATAATTCCCCAGCACATCTACTCCCCTGTACGACCTACCAAGGAACCCCTTGGGATATGGCAGTTTACAAATTTCACATTACATCAGACATGCCAACAATTTGCAAACAAGTAGAAAGCCTCAAACCAAGTAACATAAGATCGTAAACCAAAGTTTCCATAAAACTCTCAAAGAGGAAACTATCAATTCAAAAGAGAAACAAAATAAAGATCAATTGTAGCTACATTACAACATTCTAATCTTAATTCAAAAATAAACTAAACAAGTCCTTGAGGAAATTTGGACTATAACAACCTTCAAATGGCTAAATAGCCTAATAAATAAATGCAAAATTCCACATTGTTGATGCATAATAAAATAAAACATCAATTTAGAATTACCAATAGTTCATATTTCAACAATAAAATATGCACATTACGAGCACCATGTGACTTGATAAACCACCTAAGGGGAGGAGGGGAATGGTGGTTCTCTAACCACACAAGTATAATAGCATGCAATAAATGGTGGTCCCTGACCACAAAAATATGAATAGCTGGTGGTCCCTGACCATAAAAATATGAATAACTGGTGGTCCTTGACCACAAAATCTACATCATTGGTGGTCCCTGACCACATAAATATAAGTAACTGGTGGTCCCTGACCACATAAATATGAATCACTGGTGGTTCCCCGACCACATAAATATGAGTAACTAGGGGTCCATAAAATTTCATCCTTTACCCATGGGTTATAAACATCAAGGAATAGGTTTGCACTATGAACCAACAAGCATGGCTCTCATATGTGGGGGAGTAGGCCATGGTCAACATCCATGGGAGGATTACAATGACTCGACATAGATCCTTCATCAGGATTATTGATAATGCTCTGAGCTCATAATTTCCCGATGGGAGAACATGTGCCTCTCAACCCCTATTTACACTAGCTGGCATCACACTCCCATAAGGGGGGAACCAAATGCTAGGGGTACACATTTAACATAAAAATAAAACTAACACAAAGGAATACATAACATTTCATTTAATAGACACACTTATACACAACACATTTATTAGAACTCTCAACTAGCTAGCTTACATAAAGGCCATCACAAAGGGTACATATAGGGGATCATACTAGATGTCCACCACCCTTATCCCAAGTCAGATACCATGTATCTCATACTTGGGGCACAACACATTTACCGATTTTCACTTAACATGTCATTACATAATACACTTTATGAAATTAACCATATTGTAGAACAAAGTCGATTCACTTACATACACTTATTTTTCTTTAAACAATATTCACTTTACTTCTAATTTTGTACATATCTACTCACTTTGCATAGGTAAAAGGAATCACTAGTTGATGCACAAATGTAGCTTATGTATATTACCCCATTTTCCTAGAATTTAATAATACATGGTACACCACACTTCCCATCTTACTAATGGTTTGACATCAGATATATGTTCAAGATCAATTTTCTATATTTATCTATACCCTTATTCTTCTTTCATTCAACTATGTTTGTTATGTTCATTAACATATCAATATGGGTAATTCCACTATATTTTTTACAACTTGTTAAGGAAGATTTCTCACTTAATAGGGAAAGTAGTCAATCATTTTCATTTAAAACATGGAAATATGAGAAAAGAAAACACACTTGATGCATAAAACACATAATAACTCATGGCATGGTAATTCTCACAACCCATTAATATCTTTTACAATTATTGCATTTTGCTATCTAAATCTAAACTATTTACTCACATGTTGTAATCATCATTGTTACAATCACAATTCCATTTAACCTCATAAAAATGCATAATGAGTAGAAGTCTTGAAATTTCTATCTACCTTTAAGCTTTCTCCTTTGCATTCAAGTGTAAATAATTTTACCTCAAAGAGTAAATATGGTCAATGGTATAAAATGCACATTACTTGAAAGTTTAACAATTCTACTTTAGTGTCTCTTATCTATATAGTTTAACTTTCCACATTGTGAATCACACATAATTCAGTACTCAATTTATAGATCTTCATACAATTGATTATTCAATCCATGCAACATGCATATAACCTTCAAGGTCAAAACCTACTTGATTACATTATTACTTCCTTTATGACAAGTTTCCTTTCTTATTTTTGCACCAATAATTCTTTAGTTCTTAGCTATGTATAAGGAAGTAGTTATAGTGTGTTCCCTAAGTAATGTTGTCACTCCAAATCCATATTTGACAAGGTCTCTTCACCAAGGTTTTAGAGTCAATTACTAGAAGGAATTTGTTTTCACACTACCTAAATCAATTTCCACCAATCTTGACATAGTTGTAACTTTCTACATATTCTCACCTTTGACTTGACTCCTAGAAATCATCTTGCTTTGTTAACTATTTAATCTTTAAATAATAGAGCACAAGGGTTTGTTAGCTTATAGTTTTATCAAGTTTACTAGGCCATCATCTACTTACACATGTGTTTAAATAACTTTAAAGTTTCACCATTTAAGTCAAGGTGAATATTTTGATTCTGACCACTTTTATAAATTGGACTTAATATATAATGCAAGATTTTGATTATTAGTTGATTTCATCATCCATGAAATCATTACCTATCACATGCAATATTTATCATTTTTTGCTTCATGAAATCAACCCTTGTACACTTATATGTAAATCAAGATCTTTGGTTAATAGGTCAAGGCCTAGGAAAATCATGCCCTAAGGCATACAAGATAAAATTTCATGCATGTATTAATACCAATTTGTGAGTTCAAGCCCTTAAATTTATGTCTAATAACCTTCACCTTAAGGGTCTGGCCAATCTTATTTTTGACAGATTTTGAATCTCACTCTACTGGTATTTAAATTTATGTCTAACAACCTTCACCTTAAGGGTTTAGTTTCAATTTTTTTTCTCTCGACACCAAGTGTCATGCCTATAATTTTACACTAGAAAAACCCAACAATTTTTTATTTTTTTTGATAAGCCTTAAACAAGTAAATAGTATTGACCAACTAATCATGACCATGGTCACATAATTTATACATTGAGAGATGTAGCTCATGTAGTGTCACCTTGACACGTCACCCAAGAGTGGGGAGTGGGGAGTGGGGGTTACAACGTATGTGGGTAAGCAGAGACCACCTTGCACACCCTCGAATGAGAAGGTGAGGATCCTAGTTTCAAGATTAACATGAGGTGGTGATGTTAAATTAATAGAGATTGTTGGCACCAGTGATAAAGCTACTAGTACCAGAACATCTCAACCTAAAGTTTGCTAGACCAACTCACAGGTTAAGTATTAAAACCACATATTACAGTTTTTTCATATATTAATCCTCGATGAAATTTTAAGACCTGTTGATGGTACTATTATTACTTGATGCACATCCATTCTTATTTAAGAGAAAAATATAAAGTTAACCTTCATATCATTGTCAATATTCTTATCACCATCATCATATAAATATACTTCTTTTAAAACATCATGGTAAAAGACCACAATTCCAATTACCAAGTTAAATCTCATACATAATCCTTTACACTCCCTAATACCTCCTTGACCCTTATATACTGATACCCCTCTTACAATTAATATCAAGATTTTCAAACTACTATCAGTGGTGATTGTATTTATTTCCCATAGTATTTACAATGATAATATCCAAAAAAAATTCAAATTACCACTTAAGTAAATTATAATTGCAAAAAATGTTAATTTCCAATGATAATTTCCAACAAATTTTAAATTTACCACTTACCTAATTATTAATTGCTAATATATATTCCATAATAATAATTCTATTATTTTAATTATTAGTCATTTAACTATTTACATATCATATATAATATTCATTTTGTTTAATTATTTTTAATTTAATTATATCTACATACTCACTCTAAAAAGGTGAACTTTAAAAATAATATAAGATCAGAAATTAACATATGCAATTAGATTTATATATTAATTCTTTTACATATAATATTAATTTCATTTGAAGGGAGAGTAGAGGACCTCGAATAAAGAGAAGCTTTGTATATTTTTCTAAAAGAAAAACTCCACTAATACTAACCTTTATCCTCACATGATTTATTATTTAATTCAATAAAATCTCATTTTTAGGTGTTGGGGATATATCCTCCTTATCACGTGAGACAAAGATTTTAATACATTTTTGACACTTTTATTATTTTCGCCAAACACGTTGGAAATAATGCAATATCCTGTATTGCATATTGCAGCATGGAGTAGTATGCGTGATTCAAATAGAAAGAATTTGTTGATAGTCTTTGTAAGGAATTTTTTTTTATTTATTTATTTTTTTTAAAGAAAATCCGTAGACTTTCACGGCTTCAATTTGGATGGTGGGTTTTCATGGTGGCGGAAAGAGCAGGTCAAACCCGAGGGCTGAGTTTTTTTTTTGTTTATTTAATTGTTTTCTTTATACTTATCCTCAATGATATTAGCGCTGATATCTATACATTCACTGACATCGCTGTTATAGCTCAAGTGTTCACACCACCCTGACAAGAGTCTAATGCATGATTCCCATTACGTCGTGGTGCTTCCAATTATCGTTGCCTAGACATAGTACGTATATTATTTTATTTTATCTTTTAATCGTAACAATGGAAGAATAAGCATAAACTATGTTTAACCCATAAGTGGAATATTTAGGTATGAGAAATTAATACACAGATTTCTGGCAATTTTCCAATGTCCATGCAATACAGTGTTAACTTACACATCCTCTTATCTGCCAACTGTGTGCAGCTGTGCATATATTTACCATGAATAATATGTGCAAGGGCTCATGCTTAACAATTAATAAGGAGGCAGAATACGCATCTTATTCCTGCAATAGTAATCTTAATGATTTCTCCGCCTCGATCTCCCAATGAGCCACTACCACTTGTGAGCAGGGTACGAAGCAAGCTAAGGGAAGGCATTTAATCTCAGCAGTTAAGAAGGGATTGTGGAAATGGATTCAACTTAAGTTCAGACTTTAATCATTACTTAGCTCACCACATTCATGCTACTGTTGATATTGAGTCCATAAAAATATAATTATTGGCATTCGATTTTAACATGGATATAAATGCTATAATCCTCATTTACACTTGCTATGATTTAAAAATTGTGAAAGCCATTATGGTGTACGGCTGTGCAGTAAGCAAATTGGTACGGCTGTGCAGTAAGCAAATTGGTTGATAGCTGAGAGGTCATGTTCTTGTGTTTCGAGCTACTGTCACTCTTGCTACTGATGCATGACATATTTATTGGTGATAGTTCTGAGTCCACACGCTAAGCTGATCTTCATGCATTTGACTGAAATCTCCTCCTGAATTGTTAGCAATTAAATGGTGTGATGGGAAACATCATCTACCAGTCTAATCATTGCGACTAGGATTTGACACACCACGCCTAGTCTTTGTTCTTCTTCATTAACTTCTCATTGCAAAGAGCACATGCCTTGCACTTTTCTTTTTTCTGCTTTCACCTAACACTTTCTAAAACTCTTATCATGCAACCAATGTCAGACCCACGTTTTAATCTACCCAGTGAATCTTCATTGACAAATTTAACTTGGGCAAACGTACACTCCTATCGAGCTCAAAGATCGACCACTTCATAAACTTGATATTCTTCATCTGCCTTTGCCATGACACAGTTTGGACAAAAATTGAAGTAAGTTACTTGTCGCGGTTGTCAATGCCTTGTTTTGTTCCTCTTTTATTCATCTGGTTTGATGTCTTACTAGATAGCATAACTAGTTTTTATTTATTTATTTATTTTTCTTGTTTTTGGTTGCAGGGTACATGGAGTTGGGGAGGATGGGTCGATCCCCACTGAGACCAGTCATTTCCAAAGTGCCTGCCTTACCACCTTACACCATTGTGAACCATCAACTGCTTTGCAGTTTAATGACCACCAAATAGTGGTCTGACGACATGAGACAACTCACCTGGTTTAAGCTGCTAGAACTATATCCTTTCAGTTAAATCAATGAATGACCAGTTTCTCTGTTTTGCACAGATAGGGAGGAGTAGGCTACATATGTCTGAGAGTTTCAATCCAACAGTTCTCTCATAAAGGACTTTTTATCATTATAATCTATTTCAAAGATTTCATTATGGCACAGGGACAACACAAGATTGCTAAACTTGGAATTTCACCTTCAAACCAAAGATGTCTTCACTATTCATTTGATCTTAAGGCCTTCTAAAACTTTTTGCAGTCACAAAGGTGGTTTTCTCTGTGTGTCATGTCGTTAATTGGTTAAAATGCAGTGCATGCCACTTCCATGATCATGCCTAATTAGTGTCATTGAGGTGCGTATTTGTCATATACGAAATGAGAAATTACTTTGTGTCAAATAGCAGGAACCCTTGGAGTTGGATAACTATTGACATCCCCCACTGCCATTTACGTTTGGCAGAGGAAAGCTAATAATGTGGCACGTAAGTTTAAATTTCACATATAATATTGAAAAGAGCATAACTTGGTTATTTCTTATTTAAAAGAAAAAGCTACCATCTCCCTCTAAACTTTGTAAATAAGGACTTACATATTATAATCACTATTTGGTTTACACAACAGAATAAATCCTTCCTTTACATAGTATACAATTTTGGAAATAACACATTTATGTGCTTAAGTAAGGATCGTTTCCAGCCCTGAGAAATTACAGCAACTTGATTAACTAGATAGGCTCCAATAATTACTTTTACTATAAAGAACTTGATTGAACAATTAAAGGAAATTTACAATTTGATATGCTCAATACTTCTTTCAAATACCAAATAGAACCCCTTGTTTCTCATTCCAGAAAATACATGGAAACTAAATAAACAACAATCAGTGCATAAGGGCTTGCTCTCCACCCTACCGTAATGGCATCATGGAGCCTCGTGGGCTCTAGCCATACCCCCGAGCAAGGAATTATTTTGGCTCCATGATGATAAATGGAGTCTTCTCTCATTTTTACAAAGAAATAAAACTAACATAGCACAAACTTAATGTATCTAAGTTCTCTACCTTCCATTCTCCACCATGATTCATTCCATATTTCACATCCTTACCACCAATAACAAAGGGAAATAGTAGTAGGAGAGAATACTTATCTCTTTATATGAGGAGGCTAACACCTTGAACCTTCTTTCCTCTCCAAGCCATCTTGATCATTCTCTACTCTCTCTAATAGAGTTCTCCAAGAGGAGAAGTGGGCAATGCCCAAATCTTCCATCTTCTTGAGATATATAGGGATCCTCCAAACCTACACTCTTTCCCACAAGTTCTCACACATGTGTGAGTCTTGTGCCAATTCCAAGAACTTTTTGAGGAGTAGAAGGTTGAGAGTGACAAGTCACTCTTCCCAAGCCCCAACACTTTTTGAATTCGCCACATTCATGAATGTGGACTTTTGAGGGGTCTTTTCACACTCCAAGGACAAGTTCACATGTCAAAAAGGTTCCAAACCCATAGGTATAGGTCCTAGGGATCTATTCTTGTTCAAAAACCAAGGAAATTGACTCAATAATCCCTTTTCAAATCCTACACAAGAATCCATACGAATTTTGATCCTAACCAAGGGTTCCAACCCCAACCAAACTCACATCACATGTCCTACAATTGGATTCTATTCAAACATAATCACCCAAACAAACATATAACCTCAAACCCTTCTAAGTCTACTAGGGCTACACTTAGAACTTCCCAAAGATATATTTGATTTGATTCCAATATTTATCCATCCTCCTATTTGCATATTCGATTCCTGCACATTACCAAGGTCAGCATGGTTAGATCATATATCTCTTCATATTATTAGCTAATCCAATTCACATAATTTTCACTCATGAACTATTTACACATTAATACATCAAATGAACCTAGATTCAATTTTCATTATAATCCAAGGAAATATACACTTACTCCCATACAAGAATATAGTCACTCCATCATTTTGTTTACCACCTTAGTAATTCATTTTAAACTCCTATAACATTAACGATGAACCATTTACCAAAATTTAATATGCCAAATAACCCATCTCTTTCAAGTTATATCCAACAATTCATATGTGCTTCTATCATAATTAAATCAAGGTTAATGCCCATGAATCCTAAAAAGAGTTTCATCATTCATCTCATCATAATCATGAATTATCTAACTAATTGTTTGATTGAAATAAAATGGGGGATACGAAACGAGGTCTTACATTCACGGTAGCATAAGCAAGAGTATTATCAAATAATCACACTATTTGTCATCCATAATACATCTCACCATCTATTTAGGATCACCTAAAACATATTAGGTCTTTACTAATCACATGCAAGGTGGGGCCTTACATCTCCCTCCCCTTAGCTTATACTTCCTCCTGTAAGTCGTTAAGGTTTGAAAACATAATCTCAATATAAGAACAAACATAAATATATCAAACATACTAATTACTTTTACTTTCTCGATGGAATAATCAAAAAATTTAGCTATAAGCACACATTAGAGACAAATCTCTTCCATGAATTAAATATTTAAATAATTAGAACAAAATTTCTCATAATGGAACATTTATTTGATATACGATTATTTTAACAAAGGTTAACAACAATCCTTGTAGCTCAAATTTATTAACAATGTAGTCAACTTCAATACAAAAATATATCTGAATGAATTCATATCCTTTTATACACCTCCAAAATTTCTTTGCATCATAACATATACATCACTCATGATGTTGGAAACTAGTTTTTGTTTCATGGGCCAATCATGTCTCAAAATTATTAGCTTCACATTTTGTCTAAATATATGCTTAAGAGAACATTTTACCTTAAAATTATGGCACTCATACCATGTCTCAAAGAATATTAACTTTGCTTCATATGTTACTGTTTTTCTCCCATAGCTCACAGGTATGCCACAACACATTTATTTGTAATTTCACATGTACACACAACAATAGCAAGGATGCTCTTCTCAATTGGGTGCGCCTGTCCTCATATAAAGGATGCTCTTCCCAATGGGTGCGCCTATCCTCATACAAACACATAATTTACAACACAAGGCTCACACAATGGGGTTTACAAGGATGGATATTCTTGGATACCACTCGAGGCCCTTCTCTAAGGACTCCTCCATATAGATAAGAATAATCATAGAATGAGGGAAGAATGGATTAATGACCGTCCCATACCGGTCCCATTCACAACCCCTTTCAAAATAATTCCCCAACACATCTACTCCCCTATACGACCTGCCAGGGAACCCCCCGGGATATGGCAGTTTACAAATTCCACATTACACCACACATGCCAGCAAATTTGCAACCAAGGAGAAAGCCTCAAACTGAATAACACAAGATCTTAAACCAAAGTTTCAATAAAACTCCCAAGAGGGAACTATAAATTCAAGAGAAACAAAATAAAGATAAATTGTAGCTACATTGCAACATTCCAATCATAATTCAAAGGCAAAATTAAACAAGACCTTGAGGCAAATCAGACTATATAACAACTTCCAAATGGCTAAATAGCCTAAGTACACAAATGTAAAATTACACATTGCTGGCACATAATAAAATAAAACATCAATCAAGAATCATAAATAATTCATATTTCAACAATAAAATTTGCACATTACAAACACCACATGACTTGATAAGCCACCTAAGGGGAGGAGGGGAATGGTGGTTCTCTAACCACATCATAAGTATTATAGCATGCAATAACTGGTGGTCCTTGACCACATTAATATACATCACTGGTGGTCCCTGACCACATAAACATGAAGCACTGGTGGTCCCTAACCACATGAATATGAGTAACTGGTGGTCCCTGACCACATAAACATGAAGCACTGGTGGTTCCTGACCACATGAATATGAGTAACTGGTGGTCCCTGACCACATAAGTATGAATCACTAGTAGTCCATGTTATTCCATCCTTTACCCATGGGTTATAAACATCAAGGAATAGGTTTGCACTATGAACCAACAAGTGTGGCTCTCATATGTGGGGGAGTAGGCCATGATCAACATCCATGGGAAAATTACAATGACTTGACATAGATCCTTTATCAGGATTAGGGACAATACCCTGAGCTCGTAATCTCCTGATGGTAGACCATGTGCCTCTCAACCCCTATTTACACTAGCTGGCATCACACTCCCATTAGGGCGGAACCAAACGCTAGGGGTACACATTTAACATAGAAATAAAACTAACACAAAGGAACACATCACATTGCATTTAATAAACACACGTCCACACATATCATGTTTACATCATTTCTTAACTAGCTAACTTACACAATGGACCATCACAAAGGGTACACATAGGGGATCGTACTAGACGTCCACCACCCTTATCCCAAGTCAGATACCCTGTATCTCATACTTGGGGTACAACACATTTACTGGTTTCACATCACATGACATAACACAATACATTCTATGAAATTTTTCATATAACATAGCAAAATCAATGTACTTAAATACACTCCATTCTTTTTTAGGTGAAATTCACTTTTCTTCTCAATTTTGTAAATCTCTACTCACTTTGCATATGTAAAAGAAATCACTAGTCAATGCACAATTGTAGCCTAGGTGGTACTCCAATTTCTTAGATTTAACAAACATCACATATAGGATCAAGATTGGTTTCCTATATTCATCCATATTGTTCTTCCTCTTTCATTCAACTATGTTTGTTATGTTAACTAACATAAAGAATGTTTTCTACTCAATAATGAAGATAATCAACCATTTTCTTTTGAAACATTGTAATATGAGAAAAGAAGGCACACTCAATTCATAAAACACACGATAAGTCATGGAATAGTAATTTTCACAACTCATTAATCTATATATATATATATATATTTTTAAAAAAAAAAAATATTGCATTTTGCTACCTAAGGTTGACTCATTTAATCACATGTTATAATCATCATTTTTATGCTTAGTTATTTCTACTTCATAAGGTTCAAGGACATGCGATAAGTGACAATTCCTACATTTAAATTTTCTCCATTGTATTTCTCTAACACACACACATATATATTTTTCTCCAGAGTACTAGGCATTGGTATAAATATGCACAACATTAGTTGTGAGTCTTCCGTAACCATTTTCATGTCCATGATGATACCATTTAGTTTCTCAATCACTTAGTTCACTAAAACTTTTACATAATTCCTCACCAGATTTATAAATTCAAACAATTGATTCTTTAGTTCTAGTGACATGTACACAACCTTAAAGGTCAACACCTAATTGAATATGTTGTTACTCCCCATAAGACATGTATACTTTCTTATTTTGGAGTCAATAGGTCTTTAGCTCTTAGATCATTTAGAAGGAAGCTAGTAATAGCATGTGTTTTAGAGAGTATTATAACTTCAAACTCATTTTTAGATATGGTCCCTTGATCACAAGGTTTTATGTTTAATTTTCAAGATGAAAATTATTTATACAATATCTATTTATCAATTTTCTCTAATCTTTACTTAGTTGTATCTTTCAACACATTCTCAACTATGACTTGAATCATGTTCTTTCATTTGATATTTTAGTCTATACATAAAAGAACTCAAAGTTTTAGTAGTTGTTATAGTTCCACTAAATTCACTAGGTCTCAATTTACTTGCAAAAGTGTTAGAATAACATAAGGTTTCCCTAATTAATTCAAGGTATTATATGGTTTTGACCACTTTTCAAAATTGGATTTACTATGTATTGCCAAGCTTTGATTCTTAGTTGATGCCATCGTGCATGAAATTCTCTCTTACCAACCATAAAGTGAATTGTTTGTTGCTTCATGAGATTAACCCTTATACACTTATATGTAAATCAAGATCTTTGGGTAATAGAATAGGGCCTATAAATTTCGTGGTCAAGGTGTAAAAGATTCTTAGTTCATGCGTGTATTAATACCAATTTGTAAACAAGTCCTTAATTTTCTTTTGTCTAACAACCTACACCCTAAAGGTTTAGTTTTAATCTTTTTTTAAGAGTTTAAATCTAACTATATGATTGCTCAAATTCCTCATAATACACAATTCAAGGATTTTATATTATTCCATTCTTGTTGTCACTTTGATTTACTCAATTTAAGGGTTTAGAGATCTAATGTTGTTCAACCAGAACCTTCAACACATTAATTCCCCTTTTGAGGTTCATATAATTCCTTCCTTTATCTAGTGATAAGTTTACAAAAATATAGATTTCATTCTTTATTTGTACTAAGGTTTCTATAATAAGATATGTTGCTTCTAAAAAATATAACTAGATAACTTCAAGGAATTGCATTATTATTATATTTAAGAAATATAGTATTAGGAAGCCAGCAAAATAATCTTTCTTTAGTAATACATATTATGATACCCTAAAATACTATTCATGGACTTTATAAGAAGACTATGTTGTAACCTCAATTATACCTTTTTAAGGTTTAAGAGAATTTAATGCCAAAAGTCTACATTAACGCCATAATCCCTATTAATTAGACTGGTCATTCAACTTTAATCAAGGGAACATGTTTAGTCTGATTTATTTTTAAAGGTAAAATGCTTTCAACTGAATATTTATTTGAACCACCTATTTTGATTGATCTTTGACTATTTGAGTACATCCCATCTCTACATGGGTTGGATAATAACAACTACCTTCATTTTTAATATGCAACATAAGTCCTCTTAAAATTTTCTTGTCAACATTTCATTCAAGCTAATACAAAGGAATTTTGTAAATATATATATGCACACACAATACATAATGCCCAACTTATTCCCAGAGTTCCCTAGAGTTGCAACCTAGGGCTCTGATACCAAATGTCATGCCTATAATTTTACACTAGAAAAATCCAATAAATTTTTTTTTTATAAGCCTTTAACAAGTAAATAGTATTGACCAACCAATCATGACCATGGTCTCATATTTTATATATCGAGAGATGTAACTCATGTAGTGTCACCTTGACTCATCACCCAAGAGTGGGGAGTGGGGGTTACAACGTAAGTGGGTAAGCAGAGACCACCTTGCACACCCTCAAATGAGAAGGTGAGGATCCTAGTTTCAAGATTAACATGAAGTGGTGATGTTAAATTAATAGAGATTGTTGGCACCAGTGATAAAGCTACTAGCACTAGAACATCTCAACCTAAAGTTTGCTAGACCAGCTCACAGGTTAAGTATTAAAAACCACATATTATAGTTGTTCGTATATTAATCCTCGATGAAATTTTAAGACCGATTGATGGTACTATTATTACTTGATGCACATCCATTCTTATTTAAGACAAAAAGATAAAGTTAATCTTCATATCATCGTCGATGTTCTTATCACCATCGTCGTATAAATATACTTCTTTTAAAACATCGTGGTAAAAGACCACAATTCCAATTACCAAGTTAAATCTCATACTTAATCCTTTACACTCCCTAATACCTCCTTAACCCTTATATACCGATACCCCTCTTACGATTAATATCAATATTTTTGAACTACTATCAGTGGTGATTTTATTTATTTCCCAAATATTTACAATGATAATATCCAAAAACATTCAAATTTACCACTTAAGTAAATTATAATTGCGAAAAATGTTAATTTCCAGTGATAATTTCCAACAAAATTTAAATTTACCGCTTACCTAATTATTAGTTGCTAATATATATTCCATAATAATTCTATTTTTTTAATTATTATTCATTTAACTATTTACATATAATATTCATTTTGTTTAATTATTTTTAATTTAACTATATCTGCATACTCACTCTAAAAAGGTAAACTTTTAAAAATAATATATAAGATCAGAAATTAACATATGCAATTAGGTTTATATATTAACTCTTTTACACATAATATTAATTTCATTTAAAGGGAGAGTAGAGGACCTCGAATAAAGAGAAGCTTTGTATATTTTTCTTAAAAAAAAACTCCACTAATACTAACCTTTATCCTCACATGATTTATTATTTAATTCAATAAAATCTCAATTTTTTGAGGGTGGGGATATATCTCCTCTAATGAAATTCCCATTATCACGTGAGATAGATTTCAATGTATTTCTTTTTTATATCATAACCCTTTATTATTTTCACCAACGTAATCAGTGTTATCCATTTGGAAATAATGCAACTGTAAATTTAATATCATTGTATATTGTTGCATGGAGTAGTATGTTAATATTGTATGCAATCCAAATAGAAGGAATTTCTTGATAGTCTTAGTAAGGAGTTATAGCTCAACTGTTCACACTGCCCCATCACCGTATAGTGGTGCTTCCATTCACTACTGCCTGGCGGAGTATGTATAGTATTTTATTTTTATTTTACTTTATCTTTTAACCGTAATAATGGAAGAATAAACATAAACTAGATTTACCCCATAAGTGGAAATTTTAGGTATGTGTAATTAATAAACAGATTTTAGGCAATATCAAACGTCCATGCAATACGGTGTTAGTTACACATCCTCTTATCTGCCAACTGTGTGCAGCTGCGCATATATTCACCATGAATAATATGTGTAAGGGCTCATGCTTAACAATTAATAAGGAGGCAAAATACGCATTTTTTTTATTTTTATTTTTGCAATAGTAATCTTAATGATTCCTTTGCCTCGATCTCCCAGTGAGCCACTGCCAACTTGTGAGCAGGGTACCAAGCAAACTAAGGGAAGGCATTTAAGTTCAGCAGTTAAGAAGGGATGGTGGAAATGGCCTCAACAAAAGCTCAGACTTTAATCATTACTTAGCTCACCACATTCATGCTACTGTTGTTATTGAGTCCATAAAAATATTTTTATTGGCATTCAATTTTAACATGGATATAAATGCTATAATCCTCATTTACACTTGCTATGGTTTAAAAATTGTGAAAGCCGTTATGGTGTACGACTGAGCAGTAAGAATATTGGTTGATAGCTGAGAGGTCATGTTCTTGTGTTTCGAGCTACTGTCACTCCTGCTACTGATGCATGACATATTTATTGGTGACAGTTCTGAGTCCACACGCTAAGCTGATCTCCATGCATTTGACTGAAATCTCCTCCTGAATTGTTAGCAATTAAATGGTGTGATGGGAAACATCATCTACCAGTCTAATCATTGCGACTAGGATTTGACGCACCACGCCTAGTCTTTTGTTCTTCTTCATTAACTTCTCATTGCAAGAGCACATGCCTGGCACTTTTTTTTTTTTTTTTGCTTTTACCGAACACTTGCTAAAACTCTTATCATGCAACCAATGTCAGACCCATGATTTAATCTACCCAATGAATCTTCGTTGACAAATTTAACTTGGGCAAACGTACACTCCTATCGAGCTCAAAGATCGACCACCTCATAAACTTGGTATTCTTCATCTGCCTTTGCCATGACACAGTTTGGACAAAAATTGAGGTAAGTTACTTGTCGCAGTTGTCAATGCCTTGTTTTGTTCCTCTTTTATTCATCTGGTTTGATGTCTTACTACATAGCATAACTGGTTTTTTTTTATTTTATTATTTACTTATTTTTCTTGTTTTTTGTTTTTTTTTTGTTTTTGGTTGCAGGGTACATGGAGTTGGGGAGGATGGGTCAATCCCCACTGAGACCAGTCATTCCCAAACTGCCTGCCTTACTACCCTACACCATTGTTAACCATCAACTACTTTGCAGTTTAATGACCACCAAATAGTGGTCTGACGACATGAGACAACCCACCTGGTTTAAGCTGCTAGAACTATAACCTATCAGTTAAATCAATGAATGACCAGTTTCTCTATTTTGCACAGATAGGGAGGAGTAGGCTACATATGTCTGAGAGTTTCAATCCAACAGTTCTCTCATAAAGGACTTTTTATCATTATAATCTATTTCAAAGATTCCATTATGGCACAGGGACAACCCAAGATTGCTAAACTTGGAATTTCACCTTCAAACCAAAGATGTCTTCACTATTCATTTGATCTTAAGGCCTTCTAAAACTTTTTGCAGTCACAAAGGTGGTTTTCTCTGTGTGTCATGTCGTTAATTGGTTAAAATGCAGTGCGTGCCACTTCCATGATCATGCCTAATTAGTGTCATTGAGGTGCGTATTTGTCATATACGAAATGAGAAATTACTTTGTGTCAAATAGCAGGAACCCTTGGAGTTGGATAACTATTGGCATCCCCCACTGCCATTTACGTTTGGCAGAGGAAAGCTAATAATGTGGCACGTAAGTTTAAATTTCGCATATAATATTGAAAAGAGCATAACTTGGTTATTTCTTATTTAAAAAGAAAAAAGCTACCATCTCTCTCTAAACTTTGTAAATAAGGACTTACATATTATAATCACTATTTGGTTTACACAACAGAATAAATCCTTCCTTTACATAGTATACAATTTTGGAAATAACACATTTATGTGCTTAAGTAAGGATCGTTTCCAGCCCTGAGAAATTACAGCAACTTGATTAACTAGATAGGCTCACAATAATTACTTTTACTATAAAGAACTTGATTGAACAATTAAAGGAAATTTACAATTTGATATGCTCAATACTTCTTTCAAATACCAAATAGAACCCCTTGTTTCTCATTTTAGAAAATACATGGAAACTAAATAAACAACAATCAGTGCATAAGGGCTTGCTCTCCACCCTACCGTAATGGCGTCATGGAGCCTCGTGGACTCTAGCCATACCCCCGAGCAAGGAATTATTTTAGCTCCATGATGATAAATGGAGTCTTTTCTCATTTTTACAAAGAAATAAAACTGACATAGCACAAACTTAATGTATCTAAGTTCTCTACCTTCCATTCTCCACCATGATTCATTCCATATTTCACATCCTTACCACCAATAACAAAGGGAAATAGTAGTAGGAGAGAATACTTATCTCTTTATATGAGGAGGCTAACACCTTGAACCTTCTTTCCTCTCCAAGCCATCTTGATCATTCTCTACTCTCTCTAATAGAGTTCTCCAAGAGGAGAAGTGGGCAATGCCCAAATCTTCTATCTTCTTGAGATATATAGGGATCCTCCAAACCTACACTCTTTCCCACAAGTTCTCACACATGTGTGAGTCTTGTGCCAATTCCAAGAACTTTTTGAGGAGTAGAAGGTTGAGAGTGACAAGTCACTCTTCCCAAGCCCCAACACTTTTTGAATTCGCCACATTCATGAATGTGGACTTTTGAGGGGTCTTTTCACACTCCAAGGACAAGTTCACATGTCAAAAAGGTTCCAAACCCATAGGTATAGGTCCTAGGGATCTATTCTTGTTCAAAAACCAAGGAAATTGACTCAATAATCCCTTTTCAAATCCTACACAAGAATCCATACGAATTTTGATCCTAACCAAGGGTTCCAACCCCAACCAAACTCACATCACATGTCCTACAATTGGATTCTATTCAAACATAATCACCCAAACAAACATATAACCTCAAACCCTTCTAAGTCTACTAGGGCTACACTTAGAACTTCCCAAAGATATATTTGATTTGATTCCAATATTTATCCATCCTCCTATTTGCATATTCGATTCCTGCACATTACCAAGGTCAGCATGGTTAGATCATATATCTCTTCATATTATTAGCTAATCCAATTCACATAATTTTCACTCATGAACTATTTACACATTAGTACATCAAATGAACCTAGATTCAATTTTCATTAAAATCCAAGGAAATATACACTTACTCCCATACAAGAATATAGTCACTCCATCATTTTGTTTACCACCTTAGTAATTCATTTTAAACTCCTATAACATTAACGATGAACCATTTACCAAAATTTAATATGCCAAATAACCCATCTCTTTCAAGTTATATCCAACAATTCATATGTGCTTCTATCATAATTAAATCAAGGTTAATGCCCATGAATCCTAAAAAGAGTTTCATCATTCATCTCATCATAATCATGAATTATCTAACTAATTGTTTGATTGAAATAAAATGGGGGATACGAAACGAGGTCTTACATTCACGGTAGCATAAGCAAGAGTATTATCAAATAATCACACTATTTGTCATCCATAATACATCTCACCATCTATTTAGGATCACCTAAAACATATTAGGTCTTTACTAATCACATGCAAGGTGGGGCCTTACATATTGCTTAAGAAAGGTCTTAAATGTGCCTTTAAGCCCCTCTCTACTATGAAAAGTCATCTCCCCTCTATTAAGGACTCTAAGGACATCCTTCTTGATTTGGGAGTCTATAAGGTGGTCTTCTCATGTGGCACACCTTATATAGGTGAAACTGGCCAAGCTTTTTGTACATGAATCAAAGAGCATGGTGTGGATATAAAACATGAGTGAATCCTCAAATCAGCCCTGGCTGACCACTCATGTTCTACCAAGCACCATATATGCTTAGAAAACTTTAAAGTTTTGTGCAAAGAAGACAATTTTTTCAAAATAAAAATCAAAGAAGCTATTGAGATTAGTAATCATCCCACTAACCTCAATCGTGATGAGGGCTGGAGCCTCAGTCATTCCTAGAATCCGCTGTTATCCAATCTCAGAAATAGGCATCACCCCCTCCCTTGATTTTTGCTCGCTTTTCACCTTGTCCTTCTTCTCTCCTTTCTCTTCGGTGTCCTCTTGGTGGGTCTCTACAAGGTCTTTTTCTAGGTTGGCTTTATGTTGTTTTATTTTCCTCTTGGGTGTCTTTTGGGTGGCCTTTCTCCTTTTTGTTTGTTTGTTTTTCTTTTATATATTAATTTAATTTAATGTTTTCTTATACATATATATAGTTCAGGACTGTATTTTTATTTTTATTTATGTATTTTTATTTTTATTTTTATTTTTAATTTATTTCTAATTTCATCATTTGATTTACTGATTTGATTTTGATTGTTCTTTAATAGTTTGATTTATTTTAATTTATTATTATTATAGTTTTTCTTGTGCCTTTACTCCTTTATATCTATTTAATTTTATTTTTTTTGTGTATTTTGTATGTGAACTATTTTTCTAATTGATTTCTTTTGATTGGGTGCTTTCACATTTTGTTGTTATTTCCTTATTATCAATTCTGATTTTTCTTAATAAGAATTATTTTATGTTTTTCTTATTATCAATTGTTATCTATTTTATTACTTATGTTTTTCTTATTTTTCTTAATTATTTATGTTCCTTGAATTGCGTGTAACTTCTCTCCTTTTTAGTTGGTTTGTGTCTGCAACAATTCATTTCTCTTCCTTATGCTCTCTTTCATCCTAATGATGGATCATGGAGTGTGATCTTAAATGTTGATGACAAAAACTCAAACACAATCAAAACTAGAAGCAAAATTGATTCATGATTATGGATTGTGGAAACTTGATATCTCTTACTCTGATATCTTTTAGCATCTATTTCATCCACATCACTTGAGTACAATTATTTGCAACACCAATATACTCTACCTTAGTAGTAGATAGGGAAATGGAATTCTACTTTTTTCTCAACCAAGACACCAACTTCTTCCCTAGGAAGAAAGCACCACCACTAATACTTTTCCTCTCATCTACATCTCCTACCCAATCCACGTCAATATATGTGCTCAATGTAATATCATCATCTTTAGGATACCAAAGCCCAAAATTAAGTTCTATTCCTTTGAGATATCTGAAGATTCTCTTTACAGTAGTCACATGAGATTCTTTTGGATCAGGTTAAAATCTAGCAACCATACATACAACATTCATGATGTCTGGTCTATTTTGAGTTCAGTAGAGCAATCCTCCAATAATTGAATTGTATCTTGTTTTATTTTCCTTAGGAGAATCATCATTTTGTGTTAACTTGCATTTGGTTACCATGGGTGTACCAATAGGCTTTGAGTCTTCCATGCCAAACTTCTTCAATAACTCTCACATATTTGGACTGAGATATGAAAATCCCATTGTCTAACTAAGTGACTTGCAATCCCAGATAGAAATTCATCTCTCGAATCATACTCATTTCAAATTCACTTTTCATTTCATTAGAAAACTTTATACATAAATCATCATCTCCTCTAAAAATAATGTCATCAACAAAGACTTCAATAATCAACTCTTTATCATGATCCAACTTAAAATAAAAGTTGTTGTCAACAATACCTTTATTGAATCCAAGTTTTAGTAAGTATTTATCCAATCTATCATACCAGACTCTAGGAGCTTGCTTGAGCCCATACAAAGCTTTCTTCAATTGGAAAACCATGTCTTCCTTGTCAGTCAGTTGAAATCCTTTCGGCTGTTCAACATATACTTCTTCTAAATCACCATTCAAAAAAAATGACTTCACATCCATTTGATAGAATTTATAGTTCTTATATGTAGCATAAGCAAGAAATAATCTTATAGCTTCAATTTTGGAAATAGGGGCAAAAGTTTCTTCAAAATCATTTCCTTCCATTTGTGAATACCCTTTACATACTAGTCTTGCTTTATTCTGGACCACTTCACCTTGTTCATTTATCTTATTATGAAAGACCCATTTAGTACCAATCACATTTTTATCTTTAGGTTTGGGAACAAGAATCCATGTATCATTCTTTTCAATTTGCATCAGTTCTTCCTTTATAGCTTCCATCTACTATTCATCATTGCAAGCTTCATTGACATTTTTTGGCTCAGTTTTGGAAATCAAGCAATACTCTTTTGCAATCCTTCCTCTATTCTGTACACCTTTATTCTTGTCTCCTATAATTTTATTCTCTGAATGATTCAATCTCACATACCTCAATGTTTTAGGACTCACTCACACTTCTGGTTCTTTTGTTCTTTCTTCTACACTTCCACTTTTCTCTCCTTTTTGAATTTCTTGATTTACCGAAACAACTTGAACTTGATTCTATGTTTGAGCATTATTCCCTTTTTCTGAAGTATTGTTATGGTCATTTGAATCACATCCATAGTATCTAGATGATCTAGTAGAGTCCTCATCAACTCTGGCATTTGCACTTTCAACCATTTTTCTCAATCTTCTGTTATAACACCGGTAAGCCTTGCTCTTGGTAGAGTAACGTAGAAAGATTCCTTCATCTCTCCTTGCATCAAAATTTTGTATGTCCTCATCTCTCTTAATGTAGCACTTGCTTCCAAAAATCTTGAAATATTTAACAGTAGGCTTATAACCAAACCATAGCTCAAAAGGAGTCAAGCACTAGAAATAACATTAGCATTTACCTGATTTAAAGTGTACACAACAGTGTTTACAACTTCTCTCCAATAGAAGTGAGGCACATTTCCTTCAATCATCATTGTTCTACCAACATCCATAATTTTTTTGTTGTTTCTCTCTATAACTCCATTTTGTCGAGGGGTTCAACAAGCAGATAATTGTTTTTTGATTCCATGCTCTTCACAAAAATAATTGAACTCCCTAAAGATGAACTCACCACCTCTATCTGACCTTAGGCACTTTATCTGTAGACCTATCTCATTCTCTACCATAGCTTTGAAACTTTTGAACTTCTCTAATGCTTCACATTTTTCTCTTAATAAAGTAACCCATATCATCCTATAGTAATCATCAATAAGCAGCATAAAATACCTTTCTCCTTATAGACTTTTGATTCTAGATGGACCACATAGATCATTATACACTAGCTCTAGTATTCCACTAGAATTATGCTTTTTACTCTGAAAAAAACTCTAGTCTGTTTACCCATCTAACATTCCTTGAATATTGTATTAGCAAGCTTCACTAGCTTAGGTAGATCTCTGACTGCTTGAATGGAGCTTACCTTGACAATGCTATCAAAATTGACATGACACAACCTCCTATGCCATAACCAGCTTTCATCTACTTGAGCAATTAAACAACTTACATTACCAACATCCAGGTGAAAAATATTACCTCTTGTCTTTGTACCTAAAGCAATCATATTTCTAGAACTTCCAAGTATCTTGCATCTTCCATCTTTGAACTAAAGATCATTACCCTTTTCCACCATATGTCCAACACTCAACAGGTTATGCTTTAATCCTTCAACATAAAGGATATCATCAGTGTTATTTTTACCACCAAAACAAATAGATCCTCTTCCATGAATAACACCAGCATTGTTATCTCTGAATCTTACAACCCCACCATCATATTTCTCTAGAATTACAAATTTTCTTTTGTCACCAATCATATGATGTGAGCATCCACTGTCAATAACCCACTCATCCTTTTCTTCAATTTAGGTTGCAAGAGTTTTCTCAACTTTAGCAGATTCATTAGCCACCAGACCATTTTCCTTAATAGCAATGAAAACCCATTCATCTTCATTTCGATTTTCTTTATTAGATTCTTCATTAGTCACACCTTCTTCAGAAAAATAGCACTTTTTTTGAAATCTAGGTTTGTAAGGCTTAGACCTAGGAACTCTTTCAGGACACCTTGAAGAAAAACAACCTATTTTACTGCAAGAGAAACATTTAATAGGCAACTTTCCTTTATACTTACCTTGTCCTTTGCCTTCTTTCTTTTCAAACAATGCTTCTAGCTCTTCAACCTCTCTTACCTTTCTTCAAATTTTCATACTTAGCTTTCAAACTTTGTAGGTTACCGACCTTCACATGTACATCTCCTTCATACAAAGTATCCAGCTTCATCCAAATCTCATGAGCTATCTTTAGACCTATCACATTTGTCATTTTTAAATCTATCAGAGCACTCAACAAGGTTTCAATAGCCTTGATATTAGTCTTGGCTTCTTTGATTTCATTAGGAGTGGAAGGACCATTCTGAGGAATAGTATATCTATTCTTTGTAATCTTCTAGAAGGGTTCACCAATACACCTCAAATGACACTCCATTATGGCTTTCCATGGTGAGTAGTTTGTTCCATTGAATCTAGAACTATCCTTCTTGTGTGATGCCATCTCAGATCATGTCAATCTTTTAAAATTCTTTAGAGGAACCTGCTCTGATACCAATTGTTGGTAAAACAAGGAAAAACAACTTAGAGGGGGGGTGAATCAGCTGTCACAAATTACTTAAAATTTTCAAACTTAACTTAACTCTATCTCAGATCCGATGGATGAACAATAAACCATAAAAAATCAACACATTAGAAACATTGAGAACACGAAGATTTTTACGTGGAAACCTTGTTAGGGGAAAAACCATGGTGGATGTTAGTCCACAATATTATACCCTATTAAAAGTATAGAGAAGAATACTAGAAATGCACATGCATTCAGGAACACTGCCTAGAGCTCACTACTCAAATACAAGAGGTCTCACTTCCCAAAGAAGAGAAATACTGAGTAGATCCGTAGGGTATGAACTGAGAAAATAACTTCTCCAAAAGCTTGATATAGTTTCAATTAAGGACAAAAACATTCCTTCACACTTCACTCAAACTTCTTCACACTCTGCTCTACAATTGAATGATTAGAACACTATTCACACATCTACACTTTCTCTAGCATACGTTCACTCTTATGCACTGTTTACTTTGCTAAAAAAATCAATCTTATATATCTGCAACATGAATTTCATCAACAACTTCGTTAGCCAAAATATAAAATGCATTTTCAATGTCAGCCCAAATTTACAAATAAGTTTGTAATGCGAATCAAACACCATTAGAAAATATTATGTTGTGACCAAAAAAATCCTTGAGCATGCCAAACATTCAAATTTTAATCTCTAAGGATCTACAACATGTTACAACCACCATGTCGGCCAAGAACATGAAAACTGGAACACACATGAGAAAAATCTTCGACCACAAACACACCAATCAACATGGACATGCCACAAAGATAGAGAATGATCTAAAAGCATCCAAAAGTAACAAGAGCCAATAGGGAAACATTCCTAGCAACATAAATTACTAGAATCACATCAAATTCACTTAGGAATACTAATTGAAACCACAAAAAAATTGTCAAAACACAACTGTTCATAACACGATCAAAACTTCACGTGGACTTCCAAAATTTCCAATGGATAAACTAGATACTCTCAGCAATAAACCATTTATTCCACAATGATTGATCATTAACATACTGAGAAAGACACCTTTATGACCTTCACTATTCCACTGGCAACCTACAACTCTTTCTTTAACAATTTTATCAATATCCTTGACATATACAACCTTCAAATACATCAATGATAATAGTGTTGACATCAATGCCAACCACATATTAGCAACACAACCACAACATCCAACAAGACCAAAAATCCTCTAAGCATACCATCACCCATCCAACCACTCACCGAGACAATATATTTGACACTAAAAAAACTAGCAGCATGTCATCCCTTCCATTTTCAGTCGAACATCGCCTCCTCCTCCTAGAGATATTCATGGAAATCGCCTTTCCACCTAGCCTCTAATGCCTCCTCTAGGTATAGAAATAGCTTCAAGAAATCCACACCTCATTAGACACAATTTGTATGTTCTCACAACTCATTCCTCTTAATGTCTAGGGGAAACGAGTATCTCTTTACTCATATATCTGGAAGCAACACGCATGCCATATCTCAAGGTTATGAGATGCCAACCCCCAACTCCACCACAATTATCACCTCCTCGACCCCACCAAGCAGGTCAACCATCACCAACTTTTGAGCCATGAGAAGCAACATAGATTTAGGCAATTCCAAATTGAGAAGTGCTACAACAAAATGCAAGGCGATATCAATGTTCATCTGTTATCTCTCTAATAAGACCATAAATTCTTTACACAACACCAATTCAATTGCTCCCAAAACTAGAGGATCCCATTCCTTGAAAACATATCAGAGATAGTTCTCCATAATCTTTCCCAAAAAAATCCATAGCTTCCATGACACAGTGAGCCAAATGGGATTCTCCATTGCAACAATTCAGAGCCACCACCCTTTCTCAACCAAAATAATTAAAATAGGAAAGAAGCTTTGTTTGGAAAATACCTTCACCAACCCCTACTTAATACACCCCAAATGTGCCAACCTACAATTATCTTAATTCCTCCATTGTCCTTCCCAAATATTTGAATGTCTTGCTCTAGCCACACTTCCTTGTAGATGTGACAGAAATAAATTTCACTATCGTCACCCCTTTCCCCATACCATGCCAACTTGTCATTGCTCTATGCACCCCCATCAAATCACAACAACACAATTCTTGATCTCTGCCAAGTAATAAATTATATCCATTTTTGTAGTTAGTAGAAAATTCTATTTTATTTCCCATCTTATTATTAAAGTTTCCTTCATTCACTATAAATTATCTTTTCTTTCTTCTTTCATTTGTTAAATCTTCATTTCTATCTTAAAGTTGTGATATAGTTTATGCTATCTTGAGGTAATATATGAATTTGTTACTTATATCAATATCTCTCCTTAATTTTCAAAATTTATATCTTAATTTTGTTGAACCTAACTTTTCTAAAAAATGCATTCTTTTTCAAGTTGCCTTCTCTCTCTCACTCTATAAATTTTAATTTATATTTTAAGTTTGAAATTAATTTTATTATATAAATTATAACAAAATTCTAAAATAGAATTATTTTATAATAATTAAAATTTAAAAAAGATAAAATAATAATAAATTAAATTAATTCTAGCAAGTTTTAATTATCATTTGTAATTTCATAAAAGGAATTTAATAATAATAATATAAATTTCAAAATTAAATCTAAATTTATAATAAAAATAAAATAAGCAAAATGGAAAGTCAAAATATATCAAAATCTAAATATTAATAAACATAATAATTTAAAAAAAATAATAATAAATAATAAATTTATTAAATTAATAAATGATTAAATACAAGTGTAAACTTTTTTTTTAATTTATTAGAATTGAAATATTAATAAAATATATACCTAAAAAATATAATTAATACATTACAAACAATATTAAAAATAAAAACAAGTGCCATGTGGTTGCTGGTACTTGCCTTTATAGTATTGTAATTATTGTTTTCTAGATTTGAAAAAAAACAAAATGTAAGTTTTATTAATGTCAATAAAAATAAATGTAAGTTTTGTTAATTATAGTGTTTTAGTATTGTTATTTAGTTATTTGCATGACCTAATGATGTAGGATCATCCCAGGCGAATGAGCTATCCACATCACCCAAAAATATTAATAGTTGTTTATCTCAATTTTGGTTTGGTTTCAGTTTAATGTGGCTTTTTTTGTGTTGCAACCAGTTTCCAAAATTAAGTGCAAATCCAATTCAAGTGATTGACTTCAGTGAAAATTGAATGACAATATTGTCATTGTAATGTCCCCGTTTTTAAGGTAATTTGATTTAATTAATTTAATTAATTAAGTTGTCCAAAATAATGAATATTTTATGAGGATGACTAATTAATTATTTTAATTAAATAAATAAGTGGTATTAAGTTAATTATTTATAAAGTTATCAAATAAATATTAAAAGGTAACTTTATATTTAATTAATTTAATAAAGTGACTTGAATTATAAAATATTTTATAAAGTCACTTAATAAATAAAATAAAATAATGTTCTAGAAGTTTCTGGAGAAAGTGGAGAAAAAGAATAAATAGACGTCTTGGGCTTCATTCAGAGGTAGGCAGATTTGATGTTGTTGTTGTTGTTGTTTCATCTAGTGGAGCCTAGGGTTTCTGCAGATTGCTTCGTATCATAGGAAACGGAAACTTCCTATTGATAGCAATTTTGAGGGTGTGAAATATCACCTGAATTATTGCAGCTGTGGGAGAGGTTACTTTAGACTTCTCATTTGTTCTTCAAAGCAAAATTTCATGGCCTTTGGCCAAATTTTGGTGGCATTGATTTAAGGAAAGCTATTGCAGATTAAGAGACATTTTGTGGTTTATGGTCTTCGTATTTTGGCAAAGAGGGGTCAAATTACATATAGATTCTTCACATCAGCATTCAGATTTTTCATAGCAGTCATACTCAAATTTTATTTCAGCCATCGACTTCACACATGGAAGCATTGACTTGGACCAATCTCCTTCCTTGATGGAAGCGCTTCACTCTTGGAGGTTGGACGATTTGCTTACAACTATTATTGTTTCTGAAATCATCCATTAAATACTTATTAGCAACTTGAAGGAAGAAATACGAATTTGCATACAGAAGGTCCCTTTGCATCAATATTGTTTTGGAAAGGAGGGCGCTTGGTTAAGAAAGGATAGGCTACTCAATAGAAGGCATTGTTGAAGAGTTTGGGAGCTAGAGATATTTATATCTGAAGATTGTATTAGCAGCAGGGACGACATATAAAGGAGTTCAATTTTTTATGTTGAAGCCATTAGGAAGTCTTTAAATTTCAGAAGTCTTGGTTAGTTGGAAAGAAGAAAGGGTGTTGCAGCATTGAAGGAAAATCCATCTCGTATAAGGAGAATTGAATTTTTTGCTGATAGCCATCACTTCCAGGTTCTCTTGTTGATGATTTGTATTACGTTAGTTTTTAGCTCTCATGATAGTTTACAATGCTGATTAATCAGCACTCATTAGCATTGTGATTTGGAGTAGTTGCATCTTCATTTGTAAGCCAAGAACTCGTTTGATGTAGATGAACATTGAAGTCAGATAGAATTAATAGTGTTGCAGCTGTAGAAGATTATTTTGCATATCAGATTTAGTATTGCAATGGCAATCATTATATGAGTTGTAAGCCAAGAATCTTGGCACTTGCATTATCATCATTGTAGGAGGATTGCTTTCCAATGACATATCAGCTATTGGGAATTATTTATTGTTGTATTGAGTATTTAAAGGTTGATATAAGGATGTATGCCAATTGTTTGTCATAATGTCAATTGGCTGTAGGAGCACATTTTGCATATGGAAGTCATGTATGAGCATTGCTAAAGGTGAAATTGAGTCATTGATGCTTCTAGGATAGAGTTTATGCATTGTAGTTTAATTTCTAAGCGTTTGGAGTATTTTATTATCATTTTTTTAAGCATACAATTAGACTGAAACCACATACCAGCAAGCTAAAAGTTCCCATAAAAAGTGTTTGACAAAATCCCTTGAGTCTTTAATCAACACTTTGAGGTCAGATTTGAGCAGGCTCATTACAGTCATTGATTAACAAATTGTCATGTACCATCATAACTCTCAAGTTATGCATTTTATAGTGTGGCATCAATTGGATTTGATTGTGCAGTAAGTTTCTATGAAGATCATTCCAAAAATGAGTGAAGGCATAGGGAGAATGAGCACTACTTCCAATTAAATAAAAAGAAAATTGATTTAAAAGACACTATGAGCAAGAGTATAAAAAAGAATAAATTTGTGTTCATAAAATGATGCATGCAACTGGAGATAAATGAAGACATAAAATAATCATATATATGATAGCCAAAATAAAATAATACAAAGATTTGTAGCATGAAGAAAGTAATAAAATATCATAAAAAATGTGTATGGGAGGAAAGGGTATGTGCAGGATCATCATGGAAAAAAACACGTCCTTAAGTGGCAAAAAATTCAAAAAAATCAGAGTTAGGCAACTTAACATAAAAATATAAATAATTTATCTGTATTATTTCAAAAATATGAAAGAATAGAAACTATAGAAAATTGAATTTAGTTTCTAAAATACTGGGTTTATTTTTAAAAAACAAAATCTATTTGGTGAAAATTTGAAATTTCAATGCAGTAGTACTTAAATTTTAGGGAAAAAATAAGAAGTAGGTGTCTGTCTGACCACCCTAACCACAATAAAATGATAATATTTTAGATATGAGTAGAGGACTCATGTCCCAATGTGATGCATATTTTTTATAATTTTTTTCCAAGTAAATAATTAATTATGAATTTTTTATTACAAATTTTAAAAAATATAAAAAACTCGTATGTCTGACCTCCTTAACTTGGTCAAAACTTCATGAAATTCAATTTTTTTTAATCCCATAGTATGTGAAGCATAGAATGTGACACATGTTTTGGATTCAAAAAATGTGATACCATTTGAAAGTTATAGATGTTTTTCAATCAGCCTATCAATCAGGACTTTAGTTGTAATTCAAATAGAAAATAAATAATAATTATTTATTAAATTCAAAGTAAATCATAATTTATAGTGGTGGAAAGCTAAGAATCTCCTTTAAAAATCCTTCAATTTTGAGTAAAAAAAGTTGTCAGCCACATACCCATCATATCACCACTTTTTGGCCCATCATGATCCTACACATACCCAAAAAAATAATTGGTTGTGCAATAAGGGGAAGAGAACAAACTACATGATGCACATAAATAAAAGAGATAGAATGTTAAAGGGCATGCTAAGGAGTGAAAATAAACCGTGATCAAAGAAAGAAAAAAGGGATAAAAAATGAGGGGTTACATGGGTGTGCAAGAAGTTTTAAATGGATAGAATTATATGCAAAAAAACATAGGGCCGTGAAAAAGGATTGTGCCAGGATGAGTAGGGTTTGAGATCGAACCAAAAAGAAACCCACTCATTTTCTAAGAAGATAAGTGAGATGGTGGAGAGAGGCGCAAAGTTTAAAGATTAGCACAGAGGTTGGAGGTTGCATCATGTCCATAGCATGCTGAAATTGAACAAAAAATACAAAGAGTATTGCAAGGCAGGTTCGAAGAGAGGCACACTGTCCAAAAAAAGAGATTTAAGGCAAGAGAAGCACCAAGGTAAAAGGATAGGAATTGACCAATGTAAAGTGAGGCTATGAAGAATAACCAGAACAACAATAGGTAGGACACCAATAATGTAATAGGGATGTGATATTTGCATAAAAGATTAACATGTAGAATAAGTGGAAAGGTAAACAATTGCAAATTAGAGGACTGGAAAGGAGATGAGCCTCAAGAAAGGAAGATATTATAAAATTTTGATCTATGAAATGAACTTGGATGAATAAATTTTTATTGTTTACAAATCAAAATGTGAGTACAATTTGATGCGATTGAAAGTTCATTAAGTTTTAGCATAAATTTTAAATTCAAACTTGATTGCATGAAGCCATATAATTATTTCCATATAATTATTTGGCTATGAAATTGTGAAGTTATGAATTCAAGATTAATTTTTTTTAGGAAAGTGTAGAGGGTTTTGTGATTTATGTCTACATCATTTGGTATTAGAGTGGGTAATCTTGAGCATGGAGAGGATCCATAGGACCTATGGGTGGAAGTGTGAATAGATCACCAACCGTGAGGCAGTTTGCACCTAGAGGAAAGTGTGTGAAGCAGTTGTGGAGAGCTCAAGAGGATTGTTGTAGGTAGAGAAGCCATTAGAAATTGAGAGCTGGAAGCTACCAATAATGTGAGTTGTGGAAGATTGTAGTAGACAAGATGGGATGGGTTGTGAGGAGACTTATGCGGATATTGTTTTGGGAGTAGTATTAGGAGAAAGTGGAGGATGAGAAGTTTGAAAATATAGGACATATGGTTTGTGAAGTAGGAAAGATTGAGGTGTGAATAAAGAAGTTGGAAAAGAATATTGGAAAAGGTGAGAGGAAAGTGGTGAAGAGGAGTGAGAAGAAGAGAAAGGACAACAACCTAAGATGGAAGTAGGAAAAGGTGAAAGGAGCCCCTACAGAGAATGAAGATACAATTGAGATTGCAACAATAAATTCTAAAGACATTGTAGCAGATGACAAGGAAGGAAAAGTTGGAACAATAGAAAGGAATGAGGTAAATTTTTATTGTGATGACTATTTATCTTCTTTGGTGAAAGTAGAAGAGGATGTAGAGAAGGAAGAGAGCATGCAGACTAAATTTTTTTATTTGTATGAGGTAGTAAGACTAGATTATGATCTAGTTGTAGATTGGAGTCTAGATAATATATATTTGTGTATAGGAGTTGTAGTGGATATTTCAGGTAACGTTTGGTGGAGGTGGTCAATTAGAGGTGGTTTTGAACCCATGAAGGAGGAGAAGAGAGCGAAAATGATTTGGAAAATGAGGTTGGGCAATGGTAGACATGAGTCCACGAGGGGAAGAAGGAAGAGGATGTAGTGTTGATGGAGGGAGGTGGTGTGTGTTCTAGCTTGATGCTAGAAATTTAAGTGAAAGAAGGATTGATTTTGAGCATTTGGGACAGCAAAGGAGTTTGTTGTAGGTTGATAACAACCTAGAAGAGTTTGTTGAGCCTATGTTTATAATCTTTCTAGCCGGTGTGTCTGATGTAGGAGCATCCTAGACAATCGAGCTATCCATATCACCCAAAAATACTTAGAGTTGTTTATTTCAATTTTGGTTTGGTTTCAGTTTAATGTGGATTTTTTGGTGTTGCAATTGATTTCCAAAGTTAAATACAAATCCAATTCAAGTGATCGAATTTGGTGAAAATTAAATGACATTATTATATCATTGATTGACAAAATTTCATGTCTTGTTATACCTCACAAGTTATGCATTTTATCATTTTACATCAATTGGATTTGATTGTGTAGTAAGTTTCGATGAAGATGATTCCAACAATGAGTGAGGGAATAGGGAGAATGAGCAGTGCTTCCAATTAAATAGATGGAAATTGATTTAAAAGAGACTGTGAGCAAGAGGATAAAATAGCATAAATTTATGTTCATAAAATGATTCTTGTAATTGAAGATAGATGAATACAATAAATAATTAGATATATGATATCCAAAATGAAATAATATAGAGTTGTGGCATGAAGAAATTAATAAAATACAACCATAAAAATTGTGTATGGGAGGAAAAAATAATTGGGCGCATAGTAAGGGGAAGAGAAAAAACTACATGATGTGTAAATGAAAGAAATAAAATGTGAAAGAGTGTGCTAAGGAGTGAAAAGAAACTGAAATCAAAGAAAGAAACAAAGAGAGAAAAAATGAGGGGTCACATGGGTGTGCAAGAAGTTTTACAAGGATAGAATTATATGCAAAAAAACACATGGTGGTGAAAAAGGACTGCACCAGAGTGAGTAGAGGTTGCGATTGAAAAAAAAAGAAACCCACAAATTTTCTAAGTAGCTAAGTGAGATGGTGGATAGAGGCGTGGAGATTAGAGAGTAGCGCAAAGGTTGGAGGCTGGACCATGTCCATAGCATGTTGAAAATTGAACATCAAATAGAAAAGAGTGTCACAAGGTAGGTTAGAAGAGAGGCACATTGTCCAAATTAAGAGATTTAAGGAAAGAGAAGCACCAAGGTAAAAGGATAGGAACTGACCAATGTAAAGTAGGGTTGTGAAGAATAACCAGAACAACAATAAGGAGGCTTCCAATAATATAATAGGGATGTGATATTTGCATAAAATAGTAATGTGTAGATTAAGTGAAAAGATATGCAATTGTAAATTAGAGGATTGGGAAGGAGATGATCCTTAAGAAAGGAATAATTGTAAATTTTGATCTATCAAACAAAATTGGATGAATAATTTTTAATTATTTACAAATCAGAATGTGAGTACAATTTGATTTGATTGAAAGGTCATTAAGTTTTAACACAAATTTTAAATTCAAAATTGATTTCCAAGTGCAATTTTGAACTCATATGATTATTTGGCTATGGAATTGTGAAGTTATGAGTTCAAAATTATGTTTGTTTGGGGCAATGTAGAGGAGTTTGTGATTTACATTTGCATCACCTAACCCTAACCCTAGCTCACACCCTAACTCTAATTATATCCCTAACCCTATCCCTATCCCTAATTGTAACTCTAACCCTAACAATAAATTCTAAACTATTATCCTAATCCTAGACCTATCTCTAACCCTAACTATGGTTGTACCACTATCCATAACTATAAACCAAATTTTAATCACTGAAATTTTAAATAAATAATGTATTTAATAAATGTTATATTACTAATTATTATATATTAAATTATTTTTTTTAAGGTGCAATGCACCCATATTATTAGGGGTAAACGCTTTTGACCGGAGCTATGAACCGAATACAATAAACCACAAGAAAACACCAAACCCGTGAGCACATTGGCCCAGTGAAGGCACTTTGGCCCAATGAGGGTTTGAACCCTGGTGGTCATCACTACAACCAAGCAACTTGACCACCGAACCATGCCCTTATTGGAAAAATTTATAAATAAAATAAATATAATAACTAAAAATAATTAAAAAGTTAGATATTGCATGTTGGAAATGTTTCTTCTCTTATTATTAATATAAAATTGTTATATATTAAAATTATTATTTATTACAAGTTGTTTATTTTTAATTATTAATAATAATTATGAGGTTCGATTTGTAGTAGACACAAGTGCATCTATATCTCTTTATTCAAATAAATAATTGTTAAATATTAATGAACCAATGATTATTTAGTAAAGAATTGTAGAGCGACATTACCAAAAAGATCTATGAATTAATATTGAGAATAATATTTGGAATAAAGATATTAGATTGATAAAAAATTTAAGCATTATATCTATTAATCATATTTAAGTGAATTTTATTAGTAATATTTTATTTTTAATTTTTGAATAGTTCTAGCAATAATTTTTACCTTATTCTTAATTCTAATCATAATCCTAATTATAATATTTTTAGGATTATAATAATTAATAATAATGGAATTATAATTATAATTTAATTAATAATTATATACTAATTTTAATTTTTAAAATTTAATTCTTATTTGTATTTATTTATGTTTTGAAGTTAATAAAATTTGAAAAATAAAAAAATTCAATGTTAAGATTTAACATAATTTTTTTATTTTAATTGTCCTAGGAATATTATCTTTATATGCTAATTTATTTATGTACTTTAACTTAAATTTTATTTTATTGTTTTGATAGTGTGAATCCAAATATCTATAAAATAGTTAATTGATTTTTGTGATGTTTAATAAAAAAATAACAATTACATACATAAAAAAAATTATTCTTAAAAAATACATAGTTTATCTTGTTTTTCCTACAAATTCCCCAAAACACACAATTTTTTAATCAATCATATGCACAAAAAATAATTATTATAATTTGTAAGGTTAAATATTTTACAAGTTGACTTTAGAAAATTGATTTTAAAAAAAATAAATTAAAATAGGGTCAAACCGCAATAGTGGTTTACAAATTTTATGAGGAAGGAAATTTCATTTTTTTTCCTTTCCCCAAACTCAATGGGTTCGGTCGAACTCAATGGTTTGACCGACCCACATTATATGTTCGACCAAACCCCCAAACCCTAAACAAAAAAAAATAAAATTTAAGAACCCCCTCAAATAAGACATAAAAAAACATGAATTTGTCACTATCATTTTCACTTTTTACTAGTTGTTTTCCCTGTGCTTGTGTGTGTGGCGAACAGAGAATGTGATTTGCAAATGGCAAACAAACTTGACTTCATCTCTCCAAAGTTCATCAACCCAACTTGCATATCGAGCACCAGGTTTGTCAAATTCTAATTTCATAGAGTTCAAAATGCATTTGTTTGTTAAATTTTGAAACCCTAAATGTGAAAATTTTCAATTTTTTTGAATTGAAACTACATTTTTTTGAAATTTCTAAAGCCTTTTGAACATACACTATTTCTATACGATACATTTCTACTCTGTCAAAAAATTAACATGCCCTGTCTATGCTTCCACATTTTGCATACATTTCTACAAGGGAACCTCCAATTTATTTGAGGCATTATATCAAACAGTTCATGGTAATTTTTGATGGAGTATCATAGAAATAGTGTTTCCATTGTATGCACCCTATATCAAACAGTTCATTAACAAATTTATTTGAGGCATTATATCAAAAACACTATTGGAAATTTATTTAAGGCATTATCTCAAATAGTTCATTAAAAAATTTATTTTAGAAATTATATCAAACAGTTCATGATATAAAGTTTAGGGTGCATACAATGGAAACTTGGATAAAATTCTTCATATTTTTCCTTTGAGTCTTATGACATTACTCCAAAAATGGTTGGTGAACTAAATGTATGAATCGAAGAATAAATTTAGAGGAAAGAAACTAGATTGTTTGAATGAAATGTATAATAAAATAGTTCTATTAGGATTAGAAGGAATGGAGGTATTATTAAATTTTCTAGTATTAGGAAAATATAAAAATATGTCCACTTTACTATATATATATATTTAAAACTATTCTTCATATATCCATGTTAAAACTATTAAAAATTAAATTACATAAATCAATTTTAATTTTTTACAAAGAAATAAATGACTTTGAGTAAGAGAAAATATTTAAAATATAGCTATCCTTTTTGCAAAATCCAATTTGATTTGAGATATTTATGGACAAAAAATATGGACGAGCATGAGGTAAGTAAGAAAGAATAACCTTAATTTATATCTTCCCTCATCAAATAAATTCACGTTTAAAGAGTTTCTTAAGGCATATCCAATTATGAAAAACTATTATATACTTGTTATAACTATATTAAAGTATATCATGAATAAATTGAAAGAATAAAGAGTAAATCACTAAAAACACACATAAATCATAGAAGTAAATTGATTAATATAAGGAGATTCAAGTGGTTGGATAATTTTTTCCAAGGAGTGCAAGAGGTTAAGAAGGAACCATCGAATAAATATAATATTTTAAATACTTTAAAAGAAAAATACATTTCTCCCTGCTTTAAATTTAAATGGTATTCCTTCTAAGATGATAATAATTGAAAAAGAAGAAAATAATCATTATGAAAATCAAGTACCATTGATAAGTTTTAAGAGATCAAATAAAATAGTCAACAACAAAAGAAAAAAGATAAAATAGTTAATGCTAAAGAAACAACTACAACCAAGCTACTATGTTATAAATTCTCCTAATATGTAGTCTTCATTTCCCTATAAATTGTGGCCTCCTTGTACAAATTAGCTATTGATCATCATAGTGAAACAAATTTAACATTTTGAAATGGTTAAACATTATTATTATTTTTATTTGTATAAGTATAATTATTATGGATTCATTTCTCCTCTCCTACTCTTCCTAATAAGGTTCTATTTTACAAGCCTTATATAAATGTTAGGGTTCTAACTTCTAAAAATTGAATAGTGTCAACTTAATCTCATTAGACAATGCTCCCCTAGTATTAATGGGGCCAACTTTTTATCTATCAAACTCAGCTATGTTTACATTGAATAATAATTTGATACCTTTATCCTGATACTTGAACTAAGATATCTTGGCTCTAATTTTACTCATTTTATCTAAATATTATTGGTGAAATATCCATTCATGTTTAGTTTTAATAAGAATATTATTTTTTTTTAACTAAAGAAATTGTGTGTACTCTATCCTTAAAATTACTAATTAATTTTGAATTATATACTTATAATTAAAAATAAGAGCATCCTTTGTAACATGGAATAGATAGGTTAATCTTAATGAAATAAAATATGTTTTTATATTAAGAAAAATTTACAAATATATGGAACTCATACATTGAGAAATTGACTAAGATGTAACCTTGTATGAGAATTAAGATGCTTGAATAATTTATATACCTTCTTTCAATAATTAACATTAGAAATTAATACTTGGCTCATATTGTATACCCACATCCCAATGGTCTTGGAATGGATGCATTTAGATGGTGAAGGATTTCAAAAGGCTCATGGTACTTGTGGACCCCTCAAAGGCATGATATATAACACATGAACTTTATTTATGAAATTTGGTCTTTTGTTGTTGGCTTCTAGTATGAATGCTATCTATAAGGTGGAATTCTTAGTTGAGACTCTCAATCTTCCATTGTTGGTTTCTAGTGTGATTATACAATATGCTCACCAAACTGTATTAATTTCTAATGTTAATTACTCAAAGAAGGTTTTGTTTCATAAGAAGAGACCTATGTTCACATATTCCAAGGCATGTTATTATCCACAATGCATGACACTTCTTCAATCTCTACCAAGTTCTAAACAGATACAAATCTTCCATTTCCATGGAGGATATTGATGATTTAAAAATAGAATATCATGCCATTTCTTTCTTGATAAGTCATGTTTGCATTCATGATTTGCAACTTCCATCTTCATCCAAAAATAAATTTTGTTATCGTTATGTTCCTGATATTAAAATAAATCAAAGCCTTCATTTGAGCATGATCACCAACACAAAGGTAAATGAGTGGAAACAAAAGAAAGCTCAACTGATGGCTTTCAAAAATTGGTGGAAAATCTGCATCTTTTTGAAAGTGGCTTCCTAGCTTATTAATCTTATATTTAGTAAGGTTTTGTAATCTTCATTGTGTTATGTATTCGGGTCACAGGTATATCTAGTATGATGTCTTCTTTTGGGTATTTTGGGTGCATAAGAGAATGTGCATATGTACTGATGTATTCAACCAATGTGCTTTTGTAACATTGTAATCAGACAATTGGTCATTTGTGCTAGGACTTCACTAGTCTTTTTGATATTTTGTGAAATTTGTTACTCAGACTGCAACTGGGGGTTTTCTTGCTGGTTCTTTCCTGCCAGTATGTCTGCCTGAACCAGCTATATGTAAAATATTATATATAAATAAAATTATAAGTGGTCTCCCACTTTTGCTTAAAAAAAAATTTCTTGTAAATGTCCACATATTTTTGCTTGACACAGTTGTTATTTCTTATAAGATTTCTTATGATTTTTCATAATATTGGTCAATACTTTACTATAAATATTCTATAGTCATACTCTTAAATGTCATAAGAGGGTTTCATCTTATAAAACTATAATAATATTATATGCATTTAGAACATCTTAGACACCTGATGCAGGAGCATCCAGTGGTGTAAGGGCAATCTTGCATCACCCAAAAATAGTTAAATTTCAAGTTTCCTAATTTTTAGATGTTTTTACATTTTTGGATACCCTTTTCGTCATAATGAAATCCCCAATTTACGGTTTTTATTTTCAGTTCCTGGGTAGAAAGTTATTGCAGTTTGAGTTTCTCAGATTTGCACCTAAAAACCTTCCAAGTGTGATTTGAGACACTTAGAGCTTCCAGATCGGCCCCGAATCTTTCCGAAATTGACGTAGAGATTTCAAGCGCGTTCTTTACTTTGAGACCTTTCCAATGGTTTGAACGGTTCTTGAATTGGAGTCTTGAATCAAAAGTTATGGCCCCACGAAGTTGGCGCACTTTCTAGAAGTTACCATTGCAAATGCTCTTTTGAAATTTAAACTTCATGTTGTAATTTTCGGCGCCAAACTGCCTAAACTCAATTTGAATGTTGTTTTGGCTCCAAACTAATGAGGAGCTCTATTTATGGGCGGGTTTTCTAATTTTTGGGTAACTTTTTGGGGACAAGCTCGCATATTGCGAAAGGGTTATTCTGTAGCTTTCTGTAGCTTGCACATATTGTAGAACTTGGGGATTTGAGATCCTTTGCATGTAAGAAGCTCCATTCTCTGAATAATACAATTAGTCTCTAATTTGTGGGTTATTTTCTGTCTCGGGTTGCGCCCTCATCAAGTGGTATCAGAGCGGGTTTTTCTTGAGCGTGTGGATAGATCGTTGATCGTGAGGTAGTTCGCACCAGGGCCGTGGTTGTGGGTCGAGGTCAAGAAAGATGCCCCCAAGAGTGATGCCTGGTAGGCATGGTGGTGCCAGAGGTGGTCGAGGCGGCAGAGATGCTGGTGGAAGAGATGCACTGGCAGCCCTCCAGAGACAGGTTGATGCGTTACAAGAGCAGTTGAGAAGAGGGTAAAACCTGAGGGAGGAAAGTGAGGATGAAGGAGAGGAAGAAGGTTCGGATGTAGAAGAGGAAGAAGGAGCAATTGATCAAGACCAAATGAAGCTAATAAAGGCCATCTCAAATATTGGGAAAAGACCCAGAGCAGAAGTCCCCAGTTATTTCAGAAGTCTGAACCCGAAAGAGTTGATCGATTGGATCAATGAGCTAGAAGAATATTTTGAGTATAAGGAAATAGAGGACCCAGATCGGGTTAAGTTTTCAAAAATGAAGCTGAAGGGCCATGCCAGTATTTGGTGGAAAGAGGTCCAGTTGGAAAGAAATCAAAGAGGAAAAGTCAAGATAACCAGATGGGATCGCATGGTAGAGAAACTAAAGAGCAGTTCATACTAGTGGACCTGAGTTAGATCTGATGAAGAAATTGCAAGGGTTGAAGCAAGGAAGCGGATCTGTGAAAGAATATATTGAATATTTTCACAAGATAATCATCAGAACGGTCACACAGAGGCCAATAAGGAGAAGGTAGCCCGATATCTTAATGGGTTACAACCAAGCATTCAAGAGGAGTTAAGCCTAGTCAGAATGACCACCATTGAGAATGTGTATCAGTTTGCTCTAAAGGTGGAAGAGAAGCTGAACAAAAGATTTGATGGCAAGAAAAAGGACGAGGAGGTCAAAGTGGAAGGGGCAATGGAAGACCTTCAGGAAGCCAAAATGATGATGAAAAGAAAAGTGAAGATGTGGGTACTATCTGAAGCCAAAGGAATGACAACTTCTACTGCCCTCATGATCAAAATAGCGGTGATCAAAGAGGTAGAGGATGAGGGAGATATGGACAAGGATTTGGAAGAGGTGGTTTCAAAGGAACGTGTTTCTAGTGTGGTGAAGAAGGGCATCAAGCCTATGAATGTCCACAACACCAAGGAAGGGCAGACAAAAGGATAGAAGGTCATGGAAGGGTTGCGCATGCAGATGAGGAGGCCCAATCTGAACATTCAAATGATGCTAAAAGGGGAGAAACCCTAGTGATTAGAAGAGCCCTAGTGACTGAAGAAAAGGAACCAGAACAGAGGAGGAATCTATTTCGCACAAGGTGCAAGTGTGAAGAAAAATGTTGTGATGTCATTATTGACGGTGGGAGCATTGATAATATGGTGTCAGAGGAGATGGTCACAAATTTGAAGCTGAAGAGGGAAAGGCACCCGCATCCATATCGGATTGCCTGGTTGTAGAAAGACCACAAAGTTTTCGTCAATGAGCAGTGCCTAGTAAAGGTCAAGATCGGGAGCTACCATGATGAGGTACTCTGTGATATCATCCCCATGGATACTTGTCACATGTTGTTGGGGAGGCCATGGCAGTTCGATAGGCGAGGTATACATGACGGCCATGCAAACACTTATTCTTTGAAAAAGGATGGGGTTCGTCACAAGTTGAAACCCTTGAAGGAGACAGAAGAAAAGGTATGCAGTAGTGCTAGAATTTGTTATGTAGATGGAAGAAAATTTTTGGAAGGCATGAAGCATGAGCGTGTGTGTTATGCATTGATTCCTAGAGAGAGTAATAAGGATAGTGAGAAGGTTCCAGAAGAAGTTTCTGGGATGTTGGATGAGTTTCAGGATATTGTTTCTGATAATGTACCTGAGGGTTTACCACCAATAAGGAAGATCAGTCATCAGATTGACTTGATTCTTGAAGCCAATTTTGCCAAATAAGGCAGCTCATAGAATGACTCAGCGAAAAATGAGGAGTTGAACAGAAAAGTGCAAGAGTTGTTGAGAAAGGGTTTGATACGGGAGAGTCGAGTCCATGTGCAGTACCTGCATTACTAGCACCAAAGAAGGATGGGGAGTGGAGGATGTGTACAGATTCTCGAGCCATAAACAAGATAACAATCAAGTATAGATTTCTCCCGCCAAGGATGGATGACCTGATGGATCATTTGAGTGGAGCTCAAGACTTCACAAAGATTGATCTAAAGAGTGGATATCACCGTCTGGATTCGAGAGGGAGATGAATGGAAGATGCCTTCAAGACCAAAGAGGGCCCTGCAGTGGTTATCATGCCTTTTGGGCTAACCAATGTATCAAGCACATTCATGTGGCTCATGAACGAGGTACTAAAAGAATTTCCGAAGTTTTGTTATTGTGTATTTAGATGATATTTTGATTTTAAGACGCTGGATGAGCAACTGATGCATATTCAAGAGCCTTTGACAAGTTAAGAGAAGAGAAACTACTATTGATTAATTAAACGTTTTGAGAATTGACCAGGGAGTTAGATTTCACAATTACTATGATCACTTGATCAGATTCAAGGAGCAACCGGAGTAGCAAAAAGTTTTGAACTGCTGAAGCAGAAGGTGATAGAGCAACCTGTTCTAGCTCTCCTAGATTTCAACAAGGTGTTTCGTGGATTGTGATGCCAGTGGTTGTGCCATTGGAGCAAGTGTTGAGCCAAGAAGGTAAGCCCATTGCCTATTTCAGTGAAAAGTTAAATGATGCCAAGAGAAAGTATTTTGTATATGATCAGAATTTTATGCAATAGTTCAAGCATTAAAGAAATGGAGACATTATTTGTTGCCAAAGGAATTTGTTCTATAATCGAATCGCTTTGGCAAGTACCTAAATAGTCGTGAAAGTTAAATCGAGGCATATGAAATGGGTAGAGTATTTGCAGAGTTATACCTTTGTTTTGAAACATAGGAGTGGGAAGTCAAATAGGGTTGCAGATGCCTTAAGTAGGAGGCATACATTGATGACAAAGGTGCAGATTGAAGTGGTTGGGTTCAATGAACTCAAGACACTGTATGCAGAAGATCTAGATTTTGCACAAGCTTGGAAAGCATGTAAGGAACCTGCTACAGTGGATAAGAAAAGGTGGCTGGATTTCATAATCCATGATGGCATGTTATTTAAGGGAAGTCAATTGTGTATCCCAAGGAGTTCCATGAGGGAGAACCTAATAAAGGAGAAGCATAGTAGAGGAATGGCAGGACATTTTGGTCAAGATAAGACCATTGCCATTATCAGTGAGCATTATTATTGGCCTCAGTTGTCACAGGATGTGAAGAAGTTTGTACAAAGTTGTAGGGTATGTCAGATGGCTAAAGGAGTGAGTCAAAATATAGGCTTGTATCAGCCCTTACCTGTACCAGAGAGGTCGTGGGAGGATATAAGTATGGACTTTGTTCTTGGTTTTCCAAGGACACAAAGAGGGAATGATTCAGATTTGTGGTAGTTGATAGGTTTTCGAAGATGGCAAATTTTATTCCATGTCAGAAGACCCATGATGCAGTCCACATTGTGACTTGTTCTTCAAAGAGGTGGTGAGGCTACATGGTTTGCCAAAGAGTATTGTTTCCGGATCGTGACACCAAATTTTGTGAGGTACTTTTGGAGGACCTTGTGGAAGAAGTCAAGACAGAGTCAAGTTCAGTTCTACACACCATCCACAAACAGATGGGAAAACAGAGGTTGTTAACAGGAGTTTGGGTAACCCTCAAGCATGTTTGGTAGGAGATAAACCCAAGGGATGGGACTTGATCTTACCCCAGGAAGAATTCTCTTACAACAATTCTGTCAACAGAAGCACTGGTAGATCACCATTCCAGATTGTGTATGGAGGTAGCCCCAGAACAACTCCAGAATTGAGGAAGATGGACCAAGAGAAGAAAATAAGTGCTGAAGTGAAGATTTTGCAGAACACATCAAGGATATACATGAGAAGGTAAGAGAACATATTAACAAGATGAATATGCAGTATAAGGCTAAGGCAGATCAGAAGAGGAGGTATAAGGAGTTTCAGATTGGTGATGAAGTGATGGTCCACTTGAGGAAAGAGAGGTTTCCAATGGGAACATATAATAAATTGAAGATGAAGAAGTTTGGTCCCTGTAAAATTTTGAAGAGGCATGATTCAGGGAATGCATATGAGGTAGAGTTGCCGGATGGATTCAACATTTCCCCTTTGTTCAACATTTTAGATTTGACAGAGTATCACGAAGGTGGCGCAGAGGAAGTACCAATGATGGAATAATGTGGGATTCCAGCACCTCCTTCAGAAAAGGAGGAGATTGAGGAAATCTTGGATAGTCGTGTGGGAAGGAGTACCAGAAATAGGCAGTATGAAGAATATCTGGTGAAATGGAGAGGAAGGCCTGTGGAAGATTCATCTTGGCTATCTAAGGCAGCAGTTGACCGGTTGGGTTTTCCTCTAGCAATCTGAGATGTGACAGGGTCACTTCTCAAATTACCCTGGGTGTCTGATGCAGGAGCATCCAGTGGTGTAAGGGCAATCTTGCATCACCCAAAAATAGTTAAATTTCAAGTTTCCCAATTTTTAGATGTTTTTACATTTTTGGATACCCTTTTCATCATAATGAAATCCCTAATTTATGGTTTTTATTTTTGGTTCCTGGGTGGAAAGTTATTGCAGTTTGAGTTTCCCAGATTTGCACCTAAAAACCTTCTGAGTGGGATTTGAGGCAATTAGAGCTTCCGGATCAGCCCCAAAACTTGTTGAAATCAGCATAGCGATTTCAAGCGCGTTCTTGACTTCGAGACCTTTCCAACGGTTTGAACGGTTCGCGAATCGGAGTCCTGGATCAAAAGTTATGGCCACGTGAAGTTGGCGCACTTTCTAGAAGTTACCATTGCAAATGCTCTTTTGAAATTTAAACTTCATGTTGTAATTTTTGGTGCCAAACTGCCTAAACTCAATTTGGATGTTGTTTTGGCTCCAAACTAATGAGGAGCTCTATTTATGGGCGGGTTTTATAATTTTTGGGTAACATTTTGGGGACAAGCTCGCATATTGCGAAAGGGTTATTCTGTAGCTTTCTGTAGCTTGCATATATTGTAGAATTTGGGGATTTGAGATCCTCTACATGTAAGAAGCTCCATTCTCTGAATAGTAAAATTAGTCTCTTATTTGTGGGTTATTTTCTGTGTCTCGGGTTGCGCCCTCATCAACACCTCCTGTAATAACCCTCCTGGTTGCTAGTTGGACTCAGTAGTGTTATGTTTTATTTTGATGCTCAGATACTATGATGATACTGTTATTGTTTGATGTGGTTAGTTAGATACTATGATGATACTGTTATTGTTTGATGTGGTTAGTTAGATGCTAGATGATGTTGTTATTTTGTTTTGGACATGATTACTTTATATGACATTATGGTTGATTATATCAGTTGATTTTCTGAATTATGATATGATGCAGTGATTTAATTTAATATGTTATGATATTATTGTTAGTTAGAAATGTAATTCATTGATTATGTTAGAATTGTTAGAATAGGTGTGACGAAGGACAATATAGCATCACTCGTTCGCGAGTGCCCTGTTATGTTGCGATTCCTTCTCACAATGTAGTATTTTGATTTAATGCTTTGATATATATGTATATACACACATCTTCACAACTTCGTTTGTATGCAGGACTGTAGGTACAAGTCTCGATTCCACCTGCTTCGGCAGGATAGGGCGAGCACCAAATAACCCAACAGATAAATGTTGATACAGAGGTGACGATGAAGTCCTCCTGTTCCATGATGTCAGGTCGTCTCATTGTTTGGTATAGTTGTTGATTTTGTGTAATTGTCGTCATTGTCTGTTGTGTTATGTGTTTTGTCTTATTTTATTTATGAGGGCATTTATAATTATGATTTATCTGAATGATTGAAATAGATTATTTATTTTAATGTTGGATTAAATGGTATTTAAATATTTAAATATTTTAATTATTTTTGAAAATCATATATTTCAATTATTTAATAATTAAATATTAAATATGGCTTAATTATTTTAATCAATTAAATTGGTGGTGGATAATTATGTGAATAATTTATTTAAAATAAATATGTAATGTGAGGTGCAAGAAAAGTTGCAAAACAGGAATTAAAGCAATAAAAGAATAAAAAGACAGTGTGAGCCAATAGGAATTGAGAGTTGGGAAAAAGATAGTTTTAAAGAATTGATTTTTCTTTTAATCTGGGATTTTTGGAGAGTTTTGAAGGATGGGCAATATATTTTATTTAATTATGAATTTTTGAGAAGTTCTCTCACACACACAGAAGATCAGAAAGTTGAAGTTGCTCAAGTGATTGCTGAGTTCGTTCTGGACTAAAGATTTGAAATCGGGTTCGAGGGCATCAAAGTCAAGCAGGCATCTTCAGATTTGCATTGGACTCCAGGTTCCTCTCGTAGTCTTCTTCTCATACCCTTTTCTGTTTTTGTTTGCTTCAGAAAAAAAAAAAAAGATAAACTTTATTAAAAATGGTTTTTTTTGTGATTCTAGAAAAACTTCTGTTGAAAACTAAAAACTAGGGCCAATTATTAGACTGGAAACAAAGAAAAATCATAGTTACCATACGGAACAAATTCTTGTCAAATCTATAACCTGTACCTTCTGAAATATTCAGTTTATCAATATGAGGATTTTGAAAAGATAATTTTTGTAGAGAATAATTAAATTTGAAGTTTTATTATTATATTTATTTATATAAAGAAATCTATGTTATTTCTTGTATGTTCATTTGTTTTCTTATCATTCATGAAAATATATCTCTCTGTAATCTATCTCTGTTTTAAATATTATATTTCTTATCATTCATGAAAATATATCTCTATGTATTCTGTCTCTGTTTTAAATATTATATGAATATATATATATATATATATCTTATTTGTTTATATTGAACCTGTGCGTCAGACGAATTTTTTTGAGTACCCAGAAATCGTGACATTACTGTTAGCTTGGGTTTAAATTTGTTTTTTTTACAAACAAAAAAATAAACGAATTGTATGATGTATTTTCATTTTTTCTTTTGTTGTTAATATCGGAATTTTTTTTATCAAAGACTTTTCGTTTTAAAAAGAAAAATAAAAAAGAGAAATAAAATAAAATGAGTGGGCAGGGGAGGGCGAAGGGACGGTAAAATGCCCCCTGTGGGTTAAAGACTTGATCTATGGTCTTGCCCGTCTGTTTTATATATGCTTTTTTTATTTTGTTAATTTTATTTTATTTTAAATATATATATATATATATATATATATATTCTAAAATATAATTTTTATGTATTTTATTTTCATAATGAAATTAAGTTTTTTTTTTAATTTAAAATGTTAAATTATTACATTGTATATATGTATATGTATATACATTTATGTCAGATATATATATATATTTTAAAATATAAATTATTATGTATTTTATTTTAAAAAAAATGATTTCAGTTATTTAAATTTAAATATTAATTTATCACATTGTCTCGGATTTTAAAATGTGCAATTTTGTTATAATTAAGTAAACTTTTGTTATTTATTTTAAAATGGGCATTATTTAATTTATCATTTTGATTAAACAAATGTGATAGAAAAGATTTAGTCTGTAATTGTGATTGTAGGAGACAACCGTATCGAGCTATTAAATACTGGGAATGGAAAACAAACTTACTAGTTCAACTTGTAAATTGTGATGTGAATTGTCCTGTTATGTCATATGTTTTCCTTATGGCTTTGTGTTGACCCATGGGAACCCTATCGTATTTTAACCTTAGTCCAGAGGCATGTTTATTGTTGGAGTTGTCTTCATATTGACTATACCTTTGGTTTCGAAGCTTTGTAATTTGTGCTTGGAAGGGTTGGGCGTTTCTTATGATAGTTTGTTATGGATTGTCGCGAGAGGAATAATACCTCGCATGTGTGGATTCAAGTATTATGTTTTATGTTTTTGTCCAACCCTTTCCAATTTGAGTTATGTTAGGGGTCATAGGAGGGAGAGTGGCTCTTCGTGGGCGCCGGCGCCTCAGATGAGGAAGGGCCAGGATAACCCACAAAAGAGTAGTAAACAAGTGATAACCTAAACAATAGATTTAGGGGGGTTGGGTAGTTTAAAAAAACACAAGATAATAAAACATTGGATTCCTCGGCTATGCATTAGGGCTACCTTAGACTAGTGATAGACTGAGAAGGCCGTGGTCGGCATAGTCATAGTCTCATCTTCACGAGAGACTATTGGCTCCGCATCAGCTACTCTATGGTGCCGGTGCCTCAGTTAGGAGGAAGGGCCAGGAGATCCATAGATGGGTGTTGGCGCCTCAGTTGGAGGAAGGGCCAGGAGAATCCCATGAGAGCTATGCGATGACACTCTCCACTTGACACCCTTGTGCTTTGTTGTTGTTGCCTCTGGATGTTATCTCTTTATGATGTTCTTTGAATTCTTGTGAATTTGATTTATGATTGTTAAGTAATAGTATTTCATGTTGTCGTGATGAGTTCTTGGTTTTTCTTGTTATGTGTCTTGAGAACATTGATGGTTGTGCAATGCATACTTGAGTTGTACTTGTTTTGTATCATGTTGTTGAGTCGGTTGACATCCATGGTCGGGTTCACTTCCTCGTCACCTCTGAGCACGGGGGGTGAGTTACTTGTAATTCACATGGTTGGGTGGAACGTGCTCCACACCCATTGGGTTCCCCATCAGCGTCTTGTCTTCTCAGCATTTCCAGTTGGAGTTGTACCAGTGATCAGTTGTACTTCATGTTCATTATTCTTGTATCTATTCCCATGTTGGGAAATTCAATGTAATTCATGTATCAAAGAAGATTGTAATGTATATTGAAACAATGATGTAATAGTTAGGTTTAATTTGGATCTTGTTAAAAGATGTATCATGGAGGTAATTATGCGATGGTTTATTATACTCGCATCATGGCTATCAAATGTATCATTGTATATGGTTATCATAAATTAAATGGTTATGTTATTTTCTTTATTTTAATTTGTGTTTAGTGTTGCGATGTAACATCGCGTGCCCCAGAGGACCAAATGTATTAATGCTTTGTGTTATGCTATGTGATTATGATTTAATGTTATTGCATGTTTACTTTTATTATTTTAAAAAAAAAATTTATTCGCATTATGTGTGTGTTCTCTGGGGTTTGCACGACGAGCGTTACAACTTGGTATCAGAGCCAAGGTTGCAAACGCTAGGGTGTTTGGGTAGTGTAGTCCATTAGGTTACCATTTGTGCAACTCTTGTGCTCATGTTGTACTTTATCTTGTGGCGCAGAACTATGCCTCGAGGTAGAGGACGTGGCCGTGCAAGAGGCCGTGGTGCCAGACGTGGAGCAAACCGGTGAAGCACCTCAGTTCCTAGTTCCCATGGCTCTGAGCATGAGGAACAACAGAGTCTTCATAGCGTTCCATCAGGTGGCCAGAATCCAGCACAGCCAGGTCTAGACGGTCAGTTACAACATATACTTGAAGAGATTCTTGACTGATTGGGACCCAAGACAGATGAGGTACACCAGGTGGAGAGGGAAAGAGAGAGGTCTCCGAGGCGCAGGGATACAGATGTGGTTCCATATGTAGTCATAGCAGGCCATATGAGAGATCTGATGAGGGCACACCCTCCTACTTTTGATGGTTCTGGAGGAGGTCTCGAGGCAGAGACCTGGTTAATTGACTTAGACCGTTGCTTTGCCATGCACCCCTACGGTAGCAATACCAAGGCACGGTGTGCAGTTATGCACTTGCGAGGCTTCACGTCTACTTGGTGGTGCCTTGAGGAATAGAAACTACATCTTGATCTCAGTATGGTTACTTGGGAGTTGTTCCTAGACAGGTTCAGAGCTCGTTTCCTCTCAGATCACTGGAGGCAACGCAGGGCTGATGAGTTTCATGATCTCAAGCAGTTGTCTATGTCAGTGGAGCAGTATGAGAGGCATTTCTATGAGTTGAAGCAGTATGCAGGGATTAGCCACGATGAGGGCATGTTAGTGCCGAATTTTGTTTGGGGCTTAAATGCTCGCATCAGTGGTGGTGTACGAGTCTTCGAGCCGAAGACAATGGAGATGGCCATGGAGAAGGCTCGCTTAGTGGAGGAGAATTTGGCCATGGCTTTGGGTGGTCACATCGGAGTACAGATTGGTAGCACGCCCACACCTGGTTATGTTACTCATGGAGGGTAGTCACAGGGAGCAGGATCTTCCAGGAATAGGTACCCACCCTCGAAAGGGGGTTATCAGCAGCAACAGCCTCGGCAGCAGCAGTCAAAATAGAAGAACAATCAATCTCAGCAGGGTGGCAATTCTCAGTTTCGCAGGGATCAGAACAGGAACCGGATTCGTCAGGAACATTTTGTACAGCCTACACCTAGTTTCCAGTCAGCATCGAGTTGTGGGAGTTTTCAGCAGTCAAATGCTCCATCAGGGGGCAGAGGTTTTGGCAGAGGCACTGGGTGTTTCTCTTGTGGACAGCCGGGGCATATTGCTAGGATGTGTCCTCAGAAGAACACCTCCAGTTTTAATCAGAGGCCAGCAGCATCAGAGCCGACAGTAGGTGATGTAGGGAGATCTCATCATGTTTTTGCTTCAGTGGATAATCGTCAGGCAGTTCATCAAAACACAGTGGTTGAGGCATCAGGTGTGTTGAATAATTCTAGCATTTCTATACTTTTTGATTCTGGTGCTTCTGATTCCTTTATATGGGCATGTGCAGGATCATGGTATGCCAAACAAGCCCTTAAGTGGCAAAAAATTCAGAAAAATCAGTGTTAGGCAACTTGACGTAAATATTTGAATAAGTTATCTATATTATTTCAAAAATATGTAAGAATAGAATTTGTAGAAAATTGAATGTAGTTTCTAAAATACTAGGTTTATTTAAAAATAAATAAAAATCTATTTGGTGAAAATTTGAAATTTCAATGCAAGAGTACTTAAATTTCGTGGAAAAAAATGAAGTAGGTGTATGTATGACCACCCTAACATAAATAAAATGATAATATTTTTTTGTAAGATTTTATATATAAGTAGAGGACTCATGTCAGGATGTTATGCATATTTTTTTGTAATTTTTTCCAAGTAAATAATTAATTATGAATATTTTATTACAACTTTTAGAAAATATAAAACTCGTCTGTCTGATACCTTAACTTGGTCAAAAATTCATGAAATTTATTTTTTATTTTTTTAATACTATAGTATGTAAAGCATAGAATGTGACGATGTTTTGGATTCAAAAAATATGATATCGTTTGAAAGTTATAGATGTTTTCAATTAGCCTATCGGATGACTTTAAGTCGTAATTCTAATAGAAATGAATAATAATTATTTATTAAATTCAAATTAAATCATAATTTATATTTTTGGAAAGCTGAGAATCTCCTCTAAAAACCCTTTTCGTTTCATTAATTTTGGGTGAAAAAAAAGTCGTCAGCCACATACCCTACAAATATTGCCACTTTTTGGCATACCATGATCCTGCACATACCCATATCACCTTTAGTAGTTGAGCGATGTGGTTTGGTGGCAATTAGCCAAGGCGTAAAATGGCATGTTGAATTAGCATCAGGATCAAGGGTTGTGGTAGAGAAGCTTGTGCAGGATTGCAATTTGAGTATAGGGGAAATGTCAACTAAGGTGGACCTTAGAATCTTGCCACTCGGTTCTTATGATATTGTCTTAGGCATGGACTGGTTGAGTGCACACCATGCTATGATTGACTGCCGACGTAAAGCAGTGCGGTGCACTGATGACTCTGGTAAGGAGGTGGAGATCTTAGGTATTCAGAGACCCATCTCATTACGTATGATCTCTGCCATGCAGCTCAAAAGGCACTTCTGACAGGGTTGTCAGCTCTTTGCAGTATCTGTGAGTGACTTGGAATCTGAAGATAGTCAGGGGTTGTCATTGGATGATTACCCCCTTCTTAAGGGTTTTTCTGATGTGTTTCCAGAGGAGATTCCTGGTATGCCGCCTAAGCGAGATGTGGATTTCCGGATTGATCTGGTACCTGGAGCCGAGCCAATATCTCGAGCTCCATATCGGATGACAACACAGGAACTTTAGGAACTCCGTCTTCAGTTGGAAAAATTGTTGGCCAAGGGCTTTATTCGCCCAAGTGTTTCTCCTTGGGGAGCACCTGTGATATTTGTGAAAAAGAAGGATGGTTCCCTTCGCTTGTGTATTGATTACAGACAGTTGAATAAGGTAACAGTGAAGAACCGATATCCATTACCCAGAATTGATGATCTCTTTGATCAGATAAAAGGGGCAAAGGTGTTCTCTAAGATAGATCTCAAATTGGGATACCACCAGTTGAGGATTGCAGATGCAGATATTCACAAAACAACATTTCGAACTCGATACGGACATTACGAGTTCACTGTGATGCCGTTCAGGTTAACGAATGCACCTTTAGTCTTTATGAGTCTAATGAATGGAGTATTCCGTACATACTTGGATAAATTCATTCTAGTGTTTCTCAATCACATCCTGATCTATTCTAGGTCAATGGAGGAACACGAAGAACATCTAAAGCAGGTGTTGCAGTGCTTAAGGGATAATCAATTATTTTCCAACCTCAAAAAGTGTGACTTTTACAAGACTGAAGTGCAGTATTTGGGCCATGTGATTTTTGGAGAGGGAATTTCAGTTGATCCTGCAAAGATTCAGGCCATTGTGGATTGGCCCGCACCCACAAATGTCTCAGAGATTTGCAGCTTCATGGGACTTGCAAGATATTATAGGCGGTTTGTTCAAGGGTTTTCTAGGTTGGCTCATCCTATCACCTCTTTGCAGAGGAAGGGAAATAAATTTCTTTGGTCCGAGCAATGTCAGTTAGCTTTCCAAACTCTGAAGGAAAAGTTGACTAGTGCTCCAATCTTGGCAGTTCCTGATCCGGCAGGTGATTTTATTGTTTGTACAGATGCTTCTTTGGAATATTTAGGGGCTGTGTTGATGCAGGAAGGTCGAGTGATTGCTTATGAGTCACAAAAACTGAAGGACCATGAACTTAATTATCCCACTCACGATTTAGAGTTGGCCGCAGTTGTGCATGCCTTGGTGAGGTGGAGGCACTTTCTCCTTGGGCATCGGTTCGAGTTGCATACAGATCACCGTAGTCTGCAGTACATCTTCACACAGCCGAACTTGAACGCAAGACAGAGATGGTGGATGGAATTTTTGTGAGTACGACTTTGAGGTAAAATATATTTAGGGTAAGGAGAATGTGGTAGCAGATGCATTGAGCAGACGCAGGCATGAGTTATCTGCTATGACTCTTGAGGTGGATTTGAAGAGTCAGATTGTTGCAGCTCTTTCCTCTGATGATTGGTATCACTTAGTGAAGGCAGAGATTGAGTCGGGTAGAGCTTTGGAAGGTAGATTTGTAGGTTACTCTTTGGATTCGGATGGTGTGTTGCGCTATTCAAGCCGTATGTATGTACCTCCTGCAGAGGGTCTTCGTACCCTTATATTGATGGAAGCTCATAGAGCTTCTTATTCGGCACACCCAGGAGTTAAGAAGATGTACACTGATCTTCGTGTACTATATTTTTGGGCAGGATTGAAGCGTGACATTGCTGATTTTGTGGCTAGGTGTCTTGAATGTCAGAGAGTGAAGGCCGAGAATCATCATCTGGCAGGCTTGTTGCAGCTGCATCTTGTTCCAGAGTGGAAGTGGGACATCATTTCTATGGATTTTATAGTCGAGTTGCCTATGTCTTCCAGGCGACACGACGCTATCATGGTCACTATTGACAGGTTGACCAAGGTAGCCCATTTCTCCCCTATTCGATCCTCATATACTGCTTCAGTGGTGGCTAGGGTGTTCATGGAGGATATTGTTAGATTACATGGGATACCGCGTAGGATTATTTCTGACAGAGATCCGGTATTCACTTCTGCATTATGGACATCCCTTCAGCGGTCCTTAGGGACTAAGTTAAATTTTAGTTCTGCTTACCATCCTAAGACAGATGGTTAGACTGAGAGAGTTAATCAGGTGCTCGAGGACATGCTTCGTATGTACGTCATGGACCAACAGTCTCGTTGGGAGGATTACCTACATTTGGTTGAGTTTGCCTACAATAATGGCTATCACAGTTCGATTGGCATGGCTCCATTTCAGGATTTGTATGGTCGTCCTTGTTGTACCCCTGTGAGTTGGGATCGATTGGAGGATAGGGTTCTTCTTGGACCTAAGATGCTTCGTGACATGGAGCAACAGGTAACTCGCATCCGAGAGCATTTGGTAGCAGCTCAAGATAGGCAGAAGAAATTTGCTGATGCACACAGGGTAGATCGACAGTTTGCTATAGGAGATCGAGTGTTTCTCAGAGTTCGTCCTTGGAAGAGCCCTATTCATTATGGAAAGGGTTCTAAGCTTGCACCCCATTTCGTGGGTCCGTTTGAGGTGTTGGAGCGTATTGGTCCAGTTGCCTATCGCCTGGCTTTGCCACCTAGTTTGTCACAGATTCACGATGTCTTTCATGTATCAGTTCTTAGGCCTTACTTTCTGGATGTTATTCATGTTCTTGATTGGAATGCTCTACAGGTCGAGGACGGGCAACTAGCTCTAGAGCCCGTGGCCGTGGTGCAGCACAGGAGGCTCATACTCAGAGGCAGGGATATTGAGCAGGTGAGGGTCCAGTGGGATCCTAATGATGAGGCTTCAGCGACTTGGGAGGATGCTTCTCGTATGGGAGAATCCTACCCGTACTTGTTTTCTGGCTTACAGGAGTAAGCCGGATTTAAGGGGGGGAGGATGTAATAACCCTCCTGGTTGCTAGTTGGACTCAGTAGTGTTATGTTTTATTTTGATGCTCAGATACTATGATGATACTGTTATTGTTTGATGTGGTTAGTCAGATACTATGATGATACTGTTATTGTTTGATGTGGTTAGTTAGATGCTAGATGATTTTGTTATTTCGTTTTGGACATGATTACTTTATATGACATTATGGTTGATTATATCAGTTGATTTTCTAAATTATGATATCATGCAGTGATTTAATTTAATATGTTATGAGATGATTGTTAGTTAGAAATGTAATTCATTGATTATGTTAGAATTGTTAGAATAGGTGTAATGAAGGACAATATAGCATCACTCATTCGCGAGTGCCCTATTATGTTGTGATTCCTTCTCACAATGCAGTATTTTGATTTAATGCTTTGATATATATGTATATACGCACATGTACACAACTTTGTTTGTATGCAAGACTGCAAGTACAAGTCTCGATTCCACCTGCTTCGGCAGGACAGGGTGAGCACCAAATAACCCAATGGATAAATGTTGATACAGAGGTGACGATGAAGTCCTCCCGTTCCATGATGTCAGGTCGTCTCATTGTTTGGTATAGTTGTTGATTTTGTGTAATTGTCGTCATTATCTGTTGTGTTATGTGTTTTGTCTTATTTTATTTATGAGGACATTTATAATTATGATTTATCTGAATGATTGAAATAGATTATTTATTTTAATGTTGGATTAAATGGTATTTAAATATTTAAATATTTAAATTATTTTTGAAAATCATATATTGCAATTATTTAATAATTAAATATTAAATATGGCTTAATTATTTTAATCAATTAAATTGGTGGTGGATAATTATGTGAATAATTTATTTAAAATAAATATCTAATGTGAGGTGCAAGAAAAGTTGCAAAACAGGAATTAAAGCAATAAAAGAATAAAAAGACAGTGTGAGCCAATAGGAATTGAGAGTTGGGAAAAAGCTAGTTTTAAAGAATTGATTTTTCTTTTAATCTGGGATTTTTGGAGAGTTTTGAAGGATGGGCAATATATTTTATTTAATTATGAATTTTTGAGAAGTTCTCACACACACACAGAAGATCAGAAAGTTGAAGTTTCTCAAGTGATTGTTGAGTTCGTTCTGGACTAAAGATTTGAAATCGGGTTCGAGGGCATCAGAGTCAAGCAGGCATCTTCAGATTTGCATTGGACTCCAGGTTCCTCTCGTAGTCTTCTTCTCATACCCTTTTCTGTTTCTGTTTGCTTCAGAAAAAAAAAAGAAAGATAAACTTTATTAAAAATGGTTTTTTTTGTGATTATAGAAAAACTTCTGTTGAAAACTGAAAACTAGGGCCAATTATTATACTGGAAATAAAGAAAAATCATAGTTACCATACAGAACAAATTCTTGTCAAATCTATAACCTGTACCTTCTGAAATATTCAGTTTATCAATATGAGGATTTTGAAAAGATAATTTTTGTAGAGAATAATTAAATTTGAAGTTTTATTATTATATTTATTTATATAAAGAAATCTATGTTATTTCTTGTATGTTCATTTGTTTTCTTATCATTCATGAAAATATATCTCTCTGTAATCTGTCTCTGTTTTAAATATTATATTTCTTATCATTCATGAAAATATATCTCTCTGTATTTTGTCTTTGTTTTAAATATTATATGAAAAAAAATATATATATATCTTATTTGTTTATATTGAACCTGTTCGTCGGCTGTACCTCGGTCAGACGAAATTTTTTGAGTACCCAGAAATCGTGACATTACTGTTAGCTTGGGTTTAAATTTGTTTTTTTTACAAACAAAAAAATAAACGAATTGTATGATGTATTTTCGTTTTTTCTTTTGTTGTTAATATCGGAATTTTTTTTATCAGAGACTTTTCATTTTAAAAAGAAAAATAAAAAAAGAAATAAAATAAAATGAGTGGGCAGGGGAGGGCGAAGGGACGGCCGAAGCCGTACCCTCTACCCCCCTCCTGCACACACACTGCTCACAGCAGTTGACTGCTGTGCGTTTAACTGTTGCCGCAGCAGTCAGTAAGAGCGCGTATGGCTGCGGCCGTCTGTGTTTTCATATATGCTTTTTTTTAATTTTGTTAATTTTTATTTTATTTTAAATAAATATATATATATATATTCTAAAATATAATGTGATAGACAAGATTTAGTCTGTAATTGTCTTCTCAGCATTTTCAGTTGGAGTTGTACCAGTGATCAGTTGTACTTCATGTTCATTATTCTTGTATCTATTCCCATGTTGGGAAATTCAATGTAATTCATGTATCAAAGAAGATTGTAATGTATATTTAAACAATGATGTAATAGTTAGGTTTAATTTGGATCTTGTTAAAAGATGTATCATGGATGTAATTATGTGATGGTTTATTATACTCGCATCATGGCTATCGGATGTATCATTGTATATGGTTATCATAAACTAAATGGTTATGTTATTTTCTTTATTTTCATTTGTGTTTAGTGTTGCGATGTAACCTCGCGTGCCCCAGAGGATCAAATGTATTAATGCTTTGTGTTATGCTATGTGATTATGATTTAATGTTATTGCATGTTTACTTTTATTATTTTTTTTAAAAAAATTATTCGCATTATGTGTGTGTTCTTTGGGGTTTGCACGACGGGCGTTACACCTCCCTTGAAGCATTCAACAAATGACAAATAACTACCAACACAAAGTGAGATGCCTCATTTCCTAATATGAGAACAAAATAATAAATCAAAATATTAGGATGCAAGGTTGACCCACCTTTTCCAATACTTGGCTAAGTTTATCATCTATTGAGGAGTGGATCCCAACAATTGTGCATAGTGCTTATAGTTACTAATCCAAGGAACACCTATTCATTTTTTCTTTATTGTATGCCTAATCACTCCTCATCTCAAGTTAAATTGTGGGAATGGATTTTTATGCCCTCCCTATGACTAAATGGCTACAAGGAGGTGAATATGATATGGTGGAAAAAACCAAGATATAAGTTGGTTTAGTTCTCATAACTCTCTAAAAAATAATTGAATTCCTACATCCTAACTAGAAATACCATGGGGTTTATATCCCATTTTAGACAAAAAAATTCTTATAAGTTGGTTTAGTTCTCATAAAATCTCTAAAAAATAATTGAATTCCTCCATCCTAACTAGAAATACCATGAGGGGTTTAGATCGCATTTTAGACAAAAAAATATTCTTATACTGATCACTAGTTCACTTGGACCAACTAAAGAGATGGTGAACTAAGGGAAACTTATTTGTATTGATAGATTAAAACTTAGTTATTTCTCTTTCCATTGTCCCCTCTCCACCCTTATTTAAGTAGATTCTATTAAACCTATCTCACATATTACCTCCCAATTCTTTAAACTTTTCAATCTTCTTATTCCTCATACCTAATAATCTATCCTTCAAGCTCAACACTTCCCACCTCAATCAAATTGATCACCTTGATTCCCTAATATCCCTTTGGTTGATGTTCCTAGACCTCATCAAAATGGTAAGTGGATACAATTGTGGAATGATGTGATTAAATCTATTGCACTACCTTACTATGATCTTACAATAAGAATATGGCTAGAAAGAGATCTAGAATGGAAAAAAAATATGGATCCAAATAGAAAAAAAAAACTTGTTTTGGCTTTAGCACTTACTAATAACTTTTCTACAATGAGTGGTTGCTTCCATTGAAATAAAAACTAGAATATTTGAACTTAATTGTGGTAGAGGATCTAAATTATGAGATAGGCTAGATTGGATGAAAGGATATAAGGGATACAAATTATTTTTTAGTTATCTCAAACATATTTACATTCTCGAGAGTGGATAATATCTATCGTTGATTAAGAGAGTTAGTTCCATGACAACTCTAATGATATTAAATCCATTTTCCTCCAACATTACAAATAATTTTTAATTGATCGAGTTGAAGGAGATCCACATCAAGATATAGTGAAAAATTATGGGCATAACAATTATATATTTTTTAACATATATAAATATATGGTTGGATTAGTGAGATATTTATAACAAGTATGCAATATGAAGTCAAACTTTATTAGATTTGATTCTTAATAAATTAGTTTTAACGATTCAATTTATAGCTTTATGCAATCTATAAGTTTAAATAGTTTTATGGTATCTAAACTTTATACATATAGAAATATGATAAATTTCTGATTATTTTTCTTTCCAATCTATAATTTTTTGATGTTCTTGGCTATATAATTAAGATGATTCACTCATATTGTAATGATAAAATTCATCCTCATATGGATGATTTTATATTATCTTCCATTAAATTCATCCTCTTTATGAGATTCTTATGGAATATTGATATTCTAGTGTGAATTCTTAATTTTAGACATATCTTAACTAGATAAATTTAGGTTCAATGAAGGCAATAATTTTTTTTTTCACTTACATAATTCTATTTTGAAGTTAATTTATGTTAACAACTATTAGATTAAATATTTTTATCCCCAATTATTTTAAAATAAATTTATACTAATCTTTGTATTCTTATTCTTGTTTTCATCGTTTCATTTAAAATTTGAACCATTTAAGGATGCTATGTTATAGATTATAGTTATCTTCCAATTCCTTTTAAATTGTTAATGGTATGAAAATATTACTAATGAGTAGATGAATTATTACAACTATTTTAGATTTGTATTCCCTTTATCTAGATATATTATTTACCAAAGTCTCATTGCTCTTTTACTGTATATATAATATATATATTATATATATATATATATAACATGGAAAATGCAGATCATGTTCCACCTATGCCAGATTCTTTGTTTGTAAATACTAGTAATGAGATTAAAAAATTGAGAGATTCATTAGCACAGGGTGCAAACCCGGGGATATATAGTGAACCATGCATGTTAATATTGCATAGTCTAGAAAAACTAAAAGATGAACTTGAGAGGACTAGTGCATATTCCTCGAATAGAGTGACTGCTATTCTTTCCCACATGCGGGAAGTACATGGTAATGTTCCCCTTAAGAAAATATAGGACAGTGTCACCAAAGAAATGATAAAATCCACTTGTTTTCCATTTTATCAAAATGTGTGTAAGGTTAGAGGATACTAGGTCACTAGATGTGTCGATCGTGCTATATCCTCATTGATCTACCCACGATTTCTCAAAAAACATGGTCTATACCCAAACAATGGCCAAATTCCATTGTATTTTGTTCAACAGTTGTATGCTGAGGTGCATTTGGGCCTCAAAGTTAACTACCTGGACATTCCACCATATGCTGGTCAGGGGCATGATAGGATTGCTGATAGGCCCACCTATCATTGAGCAAATAGACCACCCCCAATGTTTAGGGTATTGGTTGGTGAGTGGTCTCCTACTCTCACCCCAACCGTAGCCCCCATAGCAGATGAGGTTGTCATTGCTTCCCTAAAGGAAGCAATTGATACTATAGGTAACATTGTGACTGCCACCACTAGGACATATGATGATTGTATAGGTCAGTATTTGATGTCCAGACATTCCCAATCCATGCCATTTTCAGCATAGTGAACCACCATGGATCCTTGTAGAGTTGTCGGCATCCCTACTCCTACACAACTTGATGCACTTACAGGGGATATATCACACATGATTGCATTGTTTGGCTAAGAACCTGTTGGAGGCATATGCCAACATTGCATCAACCAATGGGATTGATATAGAGCATGTTAGAGATAATTTGAGATGCAGAGGTCGTTAAGTTCTAGGATCCCATCACTCTTAGGCAAGCACTAGTGCACATCAAGATCCACCTACAATTCATTTTGCAACTGCACAAACTATGGGTTTTTTTGATAGGTTAATTGGTTCTGGTTCATCATCGCCGATGCCATCTCACCTTCATAGTCCTCTACATTCATTATTTCTAGCATGACATGGGATAGATTGGATGGATGTAGATGTTGATTCATCACTTGACCGTTTGGTGGATATGGTGGAGGTGACTATTTCAGAGGACTTCGGTCATCTGATATCAGATGATATTCATGTATGTGTGCATGTGCATGTTTCAATTCTTTTTTCATTATTTTTATTTTTATTTTTAACTAGATATTCATGTGAGTTGATATATATATGTCTATATATTATTACAGGCGGACATACCTCATATAACTCCTAGCCTTGGTCTAGATCATGTGCATGATCGATGTGACTCTTTGGATGAATCTGCTGCCAGTAGACATGTGAGTTTTTCATTTTTATATAATCACACATGTATATGTACATGCAATATTTATGTATGCATAGATCTAGATTGATATTTAAAAATACAAGTTCATTTAAAAATAACTTTCATAAAATTTATTTAATATAAATTATATGTATTTAACACATCATGTACACAATTTTATTTGCAGGGCTCAGCACATCCATCTGAGCAGGACTATTCTCATTCAAATGGCCATTTGACTAGGAGTAGACATTCATATTAGGCCATCCACACTAGATTTTTTATCTTTACCACATGCATTTGCTTATACATGATGATCTTTAGTATTTGAGATTTGATGATCTCTAACTTACATTTTCTTATATGATATACATACATTTGCTTATTTGTTGATTTTTTGTATTCGAAATTTGATTATCTTTAATTTACATTTTTCTTATATGATATGTACATATATTTTCTTATCTGATATATACATACATTTGTCTCTTTTCTTATAATATGTGTTATGTTTATATGTATTTAATCCCTTTACATGTATGTACATGTGTTTGCTTATGGTCTAAACATGTTTACACATAATATATCTACACATTTGCTTTAAATATTCAATATACATACATGTTTTCTTATTTTATGCTCTCTTACAACTTACATTTCCTTATATTCAATATACATTTGATCTCTAGTAGAATTTTAGGGAAATCAATACCACTTTATAATTAAGTTCATTCATGTTGATCACAATATATATTTTTTTTAAAATGACTTAAGCAACATGAACCATTGAGTTGAGAACAAAATATAATCTGTTTGACAAGTAACTTGAAATTCAATTCAAATATAATTAAGAAAATTCAATTCAAATTATACCTCTATTATACATTTTGACAAGTAACTTGAAATTCAATTCAAATATAATGAAGAAAATTTAATTCAAATTATACCTCTAATATACATTTTTGACACTTTAACAAAATTCTAAAATTACTAGATATGTTGTGCATGCCTATGAATTAAATAACAACAAACTCCACAATGAAATAACTTGTTTGTTTACTACTTGATTCATTTAAACTAGGATCTAGTTATTCCATGTACACTAGAATAATTTTTTTCCCATCCTGGATATGCATATAAATAGAAGCTTTATTTTCATTATTCTGGATATCAAATTGCAAGATTAATTGTCATTTATATTACTTGGAGCGCAAATTTTGAAGAAGTTTTTGCACATCTATCAAGGAGGCAAATATTGGAGCTCAACAACTTTTCATTTTTATCAATCAAGGAAAATTTTGGAGGATAATTTAACTAAGTTGGTAGAGGAATTTTTTTGAGTCATCTTTAAGTTGAAGAATAAATTGGGACAACAAAGAAAAAGAAAAAATGCGTCTCAACGAAAATTGTCAAAAGAAGAACACAAGAGGCGTGAACAAAACTTGGAAAATTATCATAGAAAGAAACAAGGTACATGCTTGTTTCTTATCTCTCTCACTCTCAAGTGTGTGTTTAGGAATTTTACTTTGAAAAAACATGAGTATTCATTTGATGGGATGGAATCCATAATTTGTTCATTACTCCACCCAATAATTTGGTTAGTACACCTAAACATAAAATTGTATGTGCATACATTTTGCATTGGCTTTCTTATTAAAATTAGAAATGTTTAATGTATGACCATTTTTCAACTTACAATACCCCAACTTAAAATGTACTCTTAAACTAAAATATTGTATATTAAATCCTTCCCTACAAACCTTACACTTATCTTTTACCAATACCTTTGTTTAATATTTTTGTCATCACATTATCATTGTTCAGTATTGCATCTAAACAATTTTCTCTTTACTTTGTTCATGAAGAAAATTATAGTGTACTTCAATACATGCTTAGTTCTCCAATGAAACCTTAAATTTTGTGTCCCTCACTATGCCACTTTGATTTTCATAATATTTTCAACCAGATTAATTGTTTTATGGATTTGCAAATTCCTATATATTCTAACTTTGCACTTTGAAAGAAACCATTATTTTTTCTTAATTATTTATGAAACTACACCTTCATGTACAATTAAGTAGCATTCTAAAGTTGATATTTGGTGATCAATATCCCCTATCCAATCTACATTCCAACATCTAATTAGCTTAAGATTTTTCTAAAATCCCATTGAATTTAATCTAATGATCAATAGTTCCTTAAAAATATTTTTTAAATATTTTAATAAATGGCCAATTCTAAGCTCTAGAATTATTTGAAAATTAGAACTCAAATTATACTTAAAGCCAATTCAATGTCAGGTTTTCTAGAGACTAGCACATGTGTACATCAAAACTCAAGCTATATGGTGCCAAGGAATAATAGTTATATATGATAGATTATTCTTTAAATTATGTCTTAACACACATTTGTTTTGAAGGTTTCTAACCATTTCATTGCACTTGAATGACTATAAATACTTTTAAATGTCCTCAAGTCATCTTGGTCATGCAAGTTGCAATTTTTATATGATCCTTGACTCCAATTCCTTAAGCCAATTGTTTTTGTTTCAATATTTGTGTTTTGTGTCTTTGGTCTTTTATTTTCATCACTTCAATGTTCTCAAATTATTTTTATGTTTTATGCTCTAGGGATTCCTCAAGCTGGAGTCGAGCCAAATCTAGATATTGGATCAAACGAATCTATTAAAGAACACATGGACCTTGAAGTTAGGGAGGAGACCCAAGTTCAAACAATGCTTATTGGAGATGGATCAAGATCACTTCCTTCTACTCATATGGATGAGCATATAAAACTAGCACAAACTTCTCTCAGTTATAGCATCATGTTTTATTAGTTTGTTTGCTTGCATACATAAATTTCACTTATATAACATCATCTCTCACTTTTGTTTGCAAAATATTTTGTGACATGTAGGAAGGGCTCAACAAGCAGGAAGTTTTCATGCTCAAGTTGAGCCAAATCTAGACATTTGATCAAATGAATCCGCTCAAGAATGCATCATCCTTGAAGATAGGAAGGAGGCACAAGTTCAAACAATTCATGTTGGAGAGGGGTTGGGATCACTTCCTCCTACTGGTATCGATGAGCATATAAAACTAGTTGAGAAGGTGAGAAAACAAATTTCTCATAGAAATTTAGATCACTTACTTGAAATGGATATGGAGAAACTGAAATATTGTGCCAACCAGCCTTATAATAAGAGAAAGAAGTCAATGAATAAATTTGTAAATGGAATGATCAATCATCATTTCAATCATCTTGATACACTTGAAAAAACCCAATTGTTATCACGTTTACTTCTTTGTGATGAGCTCAAAGAGTCATTACAATTGTTTGTTGTACACTTGGCATCAAATAAGAAGAAACATATGGGATTACAAAAGGATATTGTTCAAAATGTTAAAAATGGTTTCGATTCCATTGGGAAAGGATCTTGATTAGTGGATAAGGCCACTACAAGAAGGGTGATGTTGACATCTATTATACATCAAGATATAGCAAGAAAAAGAAAAATGTCTTCACTTTCAACTGAAATTGGTTATAGTAGAACCACATTGATTAAATATGAGAAAAAGAGAAAGCTTTTCGATGATAGTTTAGATGGAAATTGGGAAATTATGTGTAGAGCTCTCCATTCTGACAGGATTGAAGATGTTGTTAGGAACTTGGTCTCAGGTTTTTGGCATGATCAGACTCATCCATCATCAAATACTAGAGATTTTATGAGACACAAGATTGGACCTAGTATTTATGAAAATCATATCAAACATTGGCTAGACATAACACAATTTGAGATGTATATAAACTTTTGTAATGCATATCCTCATATAAAGATTGGGCAAACAATGTATCAAAGGTTAAAGCCACATGCACCTCCTAAACATATGGTCTTAAGAGTACAGATGAAGAACGAGCCATTAAGAAATAATATCACTTTTATATTAGTGATGATAAAGAGCATGACACACTTTTTGTCTAACATTGCTTTACAATATTTTTTGAGAATTTGATAACCAGGGGTGTAAAATTTAAAAATCATTTTGTATGGTCAGATGGATGTGTAGCACAATTCAAATATTCATGGCCATTCTATGCACTTTGTAGATATCATAAAATCTACAAAATACCACATGTTTGGAGTCTTTTTGAGAGTGAGCATGGAAAGGGTGAGCATAATTGAGCAGGAGCTTGCATCAAACGAGCTTTAAGAAAGCATCAAATGAGTTATCTAGAAGATCGTCTAGACAATGCACATGATGTTGTTGAATGGTGCAAGAAACACTTTGCATCAAATGTGGTAGGCACATCTTCAAGAACAAACCGACACATTCCACATAGAGTGTTTTGGGAGATATTGAGTATGTATAAATTACATTAAATCAAAAATTTAATTTGTTTAAATTTAAAATATATCTATATATATATATATACATATTTGTTCACATAAGTTTTTTTTTGTACATATGTATCTAGGTGTGGATAGAAGATCAATGCATGGATGCAAGAGGGTAGAAAAAACAAGATCTTTGCATTGTGTTAGGAGTTCAAATAGTCACCATGGATGGATATTAGACACAAGGGATTACTCTTGTTTTTGCACCAAGTTCATTGAGGGAAACTATGATTATGCATGCAACAATCAAGAACTTGGATATGTTGGTAAATGGGATATGGTTCCACTAGTTGTTTCAAAAACATATGATGGAAACAAGGAAGAAATATTTGAAGACATTCCTTTGATTTCAATTGATTATGACCATATTTCAGGATTGGTTAGAAAAGGTACACACATGTAATTTTTCAATAATTTAAATATTATATATATATATAGTTAATGATCTTTAGAGACATTTGTAATTTTTTTAGAATTTTTTTGTGTAAATTTTGTGTATAGGAGATGTTTTTGTAGTCATAGTAGAGCCTGAAAACATCAAAGGTGTTAGCTATTATTTATTGCATTGCACAAAAGAGAGGAATAAGCTAACAGAACCTGAAACAAGTGATGGAATTTCATTTCCCATAGGTGAGTTTGAATTTAAAATTTTATATACATTGTATTCACATGTGCACATTACATTATGAACATTAAATATATATTTTACAAACCTTGAGCATGAAAATGTTGCACACATTCATATGTCTTACCTTACGTTCATGTTTACCATGTAGGTTCTATTGTAGTGCAAGGGACATATCTAAAACAAGTCAAAGTTGTTCAGCATAGGATTCATTTTGTTGACTATCAACCTGATAACAAGGCATATCAATATAGTCACTTAATAATTGCTACCACTCTACATCTTCATGCAGTTCCACATCCACATGGCCGAAGAAAATGGAGACTAGATAGTGATGATCATCAAAAAATTCTACATGTTATTGAAGAGCGGGTTGAACCAGAATCTTTGACTTAGATTATATCCATGGTTTTCAAGTTCACTTGTAACCCTATACATGTTCAAATGAGAACTTGTAGTAACTTGTACATAGTTGTAAATCATTTTGTGTAAATTACAATTATATGTATATATTTGTTCCATAGAAAATTCTTAAGTTCAAGAATATTTGATAGCATCATCTCTCATTTCTTTTGGTTGCATGTAAACCCATATATATGCTTTCAATCCTTATTTGAAACATAGTGATTTAAAAAAAATCATTTTGCCTAAATTACAATTATATGTACATATTTGTTCCATGGAAAATTCTTAAGTTCAAGAATCTTTGATAACATCATCTCTCACTTTTTTTGGTTGCATGTAAACCCACATATATGCTTTCAATCCTTATTAGAAGCGTAGTGAAGTTTTTTAAAATCATTTTTCCTAAATTACAATTATATACAACTTATATTTTTTTCATGGAATTCTTAAGTTCAAGAATCTTATATACACTTATATACAACTTATATAATTTATTCCATCGAATTATTCCATGAGAAAACATATAATTTTTAAAATTAAGTATTATCTAATTATAAAATTATAGAATTATTATCTCTCTCAAGTCTCTCCCTCCCACCCCCTCTCCCTCTC
>VDFB02086081.1:158817833-158940512 GCA_007258455.2 Sequoia sempervirens
CAATGTGTGTCACTTTTTAAAAATGTTGTTTTTTGAAAAAAACAAATTTTCGTGGGAGATGGAAAAAGAATTGCAATCTGAATCTTCCAAAAAATTTGAAAAAAATATTTTTAGAATCTATAGACAAAATGTGACAATAATCTAGTTTGCATCATCTTAAAATTCCTCATGGTTTAACCACTATAGGTGCTCGAATGTGAAGATTTAGTTAAAAAAAAAATCAATGTCCAGTTTGGCCAAAAATTGTAAACCACTATTGTGGGATCACCGGATATTATTTTTGATTGGTTGAAAACTCATTGCAATAGTATTGTTACAACAAGTAGTAATAAAGTATATTAAAATTGTTAAAAGAAAAAAAATATCTTATCCTATCTTTTCTTATTTTAATGTTAAACTAGATAAGAAGTTATTTTTTCTTTAATTATATTATATTTTTTAATTTTTTAGAAAATCTCACAATTCAGATTATTTCAATGGTCTTGCATCTTTCTCTATAAATTTCAACCATTGATTTTTAAAATCATTTTGTTCACTTCATATAGGGAACACCTTCATGTTCAAATTTTCTATTGATTTTTAAATTCAATTCATTCACTTCATATAGTGAACACCTTCCATGTTCAAATTTGCTATTGAATTTTAAAATCAATTGGTTTTGTAGAGACATAAAAATGACCTAGGCCTACAAGCTCTATTTTTCATCTTTTCCTTCCTAGCATAATTAAGACATTTCAATTTTGTCCTTGGTCCACTTTCCACTATTAATTAAATCATTCATAATTATTTAATTAATTCACGACTTTTTATTCTTCATGATAATTAAATAAATAAATTTTATTTATTTATTTAATATGTCACTAATTGACTAATGTCTCTCCATAATTAAATAAATTCTTTAATTTATTTAATTATCACCACCTTGACATTTCCCTCATTTTAAATAAAATTATTTATTTTAAATAGTCCCATTTTATAATTTCCTTCTTTTAGTAAATAATTCAAATTAATTATTTACTATCATGTGACCCCACCTTTTGAATTAAATTAATTTTTAATTCAAAATAGTCATTTTCCTCCAAATATCAAGTAGTTTATATTATTATTTAATTTTTCAGCCACCTCTTTTTCTGTACCAATCTTATTTCATGTCACATGCATTGTCAACCCTTGATTTATTTTTCTAAAAATCAATCTTGTCCATTGATTTTTAATTTTCCCTAATGTTTCCCTAACCCTAATTGTGGGTTGTCATATTGAATCTTGTCCATTGATTCTAAGGCATTTGTCAACTTTTAATCTTGGCCATTAACTCAAAATTGCATTTTCTATAAAATGGCAATTGTGGTCTCATTTGGACATCTCATGTCATATTGCAATCTCATATCATATTGCAACCTCATGCTCTTGCAATCTTAGGCACTCTTATTTTAGGAAATCTCATACACTTACACTCTTTTCATCTTCTTATAGGAATATTTACATCTCATTTGGCATAATTTAGACATAGTTTAGATGCTTACTAGTTGCATTATAGCATAGTATTGCATATAATCACTCAAATCCTTCAACATTTTCTTAGGGCTTGTTATAGTCATAGATTTCTCACATAAAATCTGAGGGCAACACCACATTTTCAACAAGTTGAGAAGTTAAAATGGAGGTCAGCCATGGAGAATGAAGACATTTTGGGTGAGATCCTTTCATTTGTTTTCATGTTATTTCCTTTGCACTTCATTATTTCCTTGGGTTTTTGTGTTTATGAATTAATCTTCTAACCCTAGGAAAATTCAGTTAGTTACATTGGTGAACTCGATGCCAAAATCAAGCATTTTTTATTTTTTATAGGATCCTGTGACACATTTTCCTGACCATGACACATTCAACTTGTAGGTTGCTGCATTTGTCTATCAAAATCCAGTTCACAGAACTGAACAACATTTTCTATACGGAGCACTGCAATCGCTCTGTTGCGATGCATTTGTCTAGTAAACTTTTGCTTTCAATTTTTTCCAGATTTGTCTTGATTTCTTTTTGCAATTTGTTTTTCCTTTCTGCAATCTATTAATTTAGGTATTTTCTGGTTCTTAATGAGTTGTTGCAACATGTGGATTTTAGTCTTTCATGGGTCCAAGGCATATTTTTGAAACTACTAACTAGTGGTTTTGTAGGTTTGATTGTCCAAGGCTAATATTTTGAAACATTGTGTTTTTTTTCTTAGATTAGAAAACACTTTAATTGGTGCATTAAAAATAACATTGCTTGTCCTCTATTTGATTTGGTTTGGGGTGGTAGGTATTTATGCTCTCACCTTGTGCAAACTAGGTGATAAAAAAAATAGACCCATCCAAATTTGTGTTTACTCTGATTCAATAATCAAAGTATCCTCTTCCCTTGTGCACTTGTGCGATCCTAGGTGTAAGAGAAATGATTATTGACTCTAGGAATTGGGCCTTCCTTGGTGGGAAAAATTACTCACACCAAGGTGACTCAGACTAACAACAATGCTCTTTGGCCGAGCTACCCCTGATCGGTATATAAATGTGAATCCCAATGGAAAACTTAGGATTATGAGTGCAGATGTGTCACACAGACAAAGTAGAATTCCCAAAAATGATGTAGAGGGTTTGGGACTTTGAAAGAAACACAAATTTCTCAAGGTTTGCAAGACACAATCTCAACCACTCTTCCAGGCATTCTGATGGAGATAAGCCTCAATAATGCACTTATGACTCAAAACCTTCTCCTATGGAACCAAACCCTAGGAATTTTCTTAAGAGATGCAAAAAAACTTTTCTTGATTGGTTTCAAGCCCCAAACCTCTAACTTAAACACAAACTCACTTTTTGCACCTTGACTAGGCTTCTAGCCCAACTAGGCCTCCTACGGTGATTTTTTTAACTTCACTCACAACTTCCCCAAAGGAATTACCAAAATAATGATTGTTTTAGATGTGGTTTATGACCCTACACAACATACCTAGACCTTGATGGCACTTATTTTGGATCAGACTTCCCAAATCCTGTTGTTTCCACAAAAACTAGGCCAAATTAGCCCTCTTTTTCAAAGCAACCCTACTCAAATCTTAGGTCCAGATTACAATACTTTCAAAGGTACCTTAAAATTTTCCCAAACCAAGGATTGTTATCTTTTTAGGCACCTATGACACCCTTGACACCCTCAAACACAAAACACTCACTAAATTGCCTCAAAACTAGGGCTTCTTGGATCTTGGCCTTCCAAACACTTATAGATCCTTCTCTTTGACTTTTCACCATTAGATCAACATAATAAATCAATCCAAACTCAAAAAAATACCCCTCATTAAGGTAGATCTCCTGCTGCTATACCTAGCACCCATTTTCATGCACTTTTCCCTTTGACAACTCGGTGTACACCTTGATATTCCTCTTTCCTGCACATTAGATTGTCAAATCTATATGATACATGTTATGAATGATCCATTTCATAGGTCACAGCAGCATTTTACCTTGAAATGGATCAATCATCGATGAAAACCTTAAAATTAGTGAAAAATCTGCACTTTCTTGAGGACAGGCAAAAATAATATACAAAGAATTGATTGTTGTTGCTTTTAGGACATTCAAGTGACTTCAAAAAAAATTTATACAAGTCCCTAAACCATCCTACTAAACAAATCTTCAATAGAAATCAATAAAACATCAAAAGAGCACAAGAAAAATGCAAGAAATTGCTATTTTTTTGCTTTTTCCTGTAGCAGTCTATACAAAATCCGTACCAGCAACCCAACCTCCATAAAAATGACTTCTATGGCCTTGAATAACCTTTCCCCAACTTCTCAAACTATTTTGGATTGATTAGTTTACATTAAAGTGATTAAAACATCAAAAAACTACTTTCCTGCCCAATGTTGGAATTCAAAAATTTGAATTTCCAATTTACAATTTATTAAACTTTACTATCCAAAAAATATTGGATCCTTACTATCTAATATTATTTGACAAAATTAAATCATAATAAACCTACCTAACCTCCTAGAACATTATTTTTCCATTTACAAAGCATTTTGGTCGTAGGGTCCTTATTAGGACCCTTAGGACTTTTGATCTTCCAATTACTCTCATCCATGAAAAATGCCATTATAGGATTCAAGACATCATAATTGATGCTTTAGAATGATGGAAAAACATTCATGTCTCTTACACTCTCCTGACTCTTCAACTGACTCCTAATGAGCTTGGGTGCTCTTGCACCACAAAACCCTATTGAATGTAACATCTTCAGGCTGGAATTACTCCTTTAACGAAGCTTAATATTTTCCCCATGTGTGGCCACTCAAGCGGGGGTCCCAAATTAAACGCCTTTGTGTAGTAGCCAAAATATTTCTATTTGCTAGTGCAACAATGGTCGTTGTGAAGGCATCCACATTCTCACAGTTCTTAGTAGAGGTGATTAACCTGCCATGGGAGTTTTATGGGGGTTGGAAGCTTGGTTGTCTTGAGAAGTGAGTGCAATGTAAGGGGGAGCTTATGTGGCCAAGCTTTTGGATTCACACGCTAAGAATAAGTGTAGTTGAGGAAATCCACGTGGAATCTAACGAATATTGTTCTCTCCTAACCTAGGATTATGCTTGTCTTTATTGTGCTTGATCAAAGACAAAATATTATGTTTTCCAAGTGTTTTCTCAAATATTCAAACAAACAAACATCATTACACAAATCTAGAAACACACTTTCAACTTGAGACAACTTCAAAATTCAGTCAAGACTGCAAACAAATTTATGCCTGCAAAGCATTTGTTGTCCTTTGCAATGCATTTTCTCTGATAAAATGCATTTGTAGTTTTCAGTGCCACGTTCGCTTTATTGTGACACATTTGTTTCTTCCTAAATCACATTTTCCTAGCTGAACCAGATTTGAAATTTGTTGAATCGCATTGCCATATCTCATTTTTGCTTTATGTGACATATTTGTTTTCCTGCACTGCACTTGGCATTTCCTACAACACAATAGCTCTACTAAACTGTGTTTGCTCTTTCTGGTGATGCATCTACCTATTTTAAGCCATGTTTGATTAATAGAATGTTGCATCTACTTTCTCGATTTGCATTTGCTTTCTGTAAAACTGTATTCACTGAAACTAAACTGCATCTGCATATTGAGACGCATCTATGACTTAAACTGACAGATTTGTCTGAAAAAAATAAAAATGTTGTCTCAGATTAGAAACAAAAGTCAAAACTGTCCAAACTATCCATAAACATCCTTTTCCAATAGTCTTTGTGAAAAACTAGATCAGAAATTGCTCAAACCCTCCATTTCTTGCATTTTTTAGTGTGCATTTATCCATAGGTTCATCTTTGCAAAATTTAGTTTCATCCTGAGACATCATCATCATCATTTTCAGTCATAAACTAGTCCTTACATCCTCATTTCATTTTTAGATTTTGGGATTAGGAAATCTTACCTCACTTAGCAACATCATTGCCTTGAAGAGTAGGTAAACATTAGACATAGTCATCATTATTTCCTTTAGTCATTGTCCTTTTGTGATACCTTTCCAACTCATAAGTCAAGTTAGGAAAACTCACTTAGTCATCTTATCATTTTCTTTTAGTCCTTTAAACAAGTCCTTTAATATTCCAAAATTGAGACATAGATCAAGATTAGGGTGGTTGAGTAAGTCCTTTTTCCAAATCACTTAGACCTTTGTATTCAAGTCTTAGTCCTCATTTTGAATACCTTATTCCAAAAATACAAAAAAATAGTGTCATAACTTGTCATCCTAATTTTCATTGTCCTTTTGCTTTTGTCATTTCCTTTAGACAACATTGTCACATTGTCATATCCTTTTCAAAAATCCAAACAAAAACATAGTCTTCATTGTCCTTTGGCATTGGTCATTTCCTTTAGACAATGTTCATTGTCATATTGCATTCCTTATAAACAAAAATCCAAAAACATAGTTTGCATTGGCATATTACATTTTTCATCACTTATTATCAAAAATTCAAAACACAACAAATATAGTGTCATTTAGTTGTCATTTCCCATCCTCTTCCCATTTTGAGTAATTCCTCATATGGTTGAGACTAGGCTCCAAAGAAAAAGAAGACAAATGGCTAATTTTGGACAAGACAACACTCACATCTTTTCCAATGACATGAATCAAAGCATGAACCAAGACACATCTTTCATCAATCCTTTCAGCAACATGAACATCCCATATTCGTTACATAATCCCTTTGAACCATTCATACGTAGGGATGAATATGGATAAGTATTTGCGGAAGACCTAGAAGCCACATCCTAAAATTTGGAAGCAACCTCTTTTGTGGAAGAAATGGTTTTACATGATAGAGACAGATATTTGGCCATACTCGTAAGTCAAGGAGCTAAATTACCACATGGCTTTGACATTAACATTTTGAGACCAACATCACCCAATCACAATGTCAACAATACAAACAACATGCCCAACACTAGTCAACCTCAAAACAATACAAGCAATGCTTTTTCTGGTGCCACCTCACAAATCTCCACAAGCACTATTAATACTACCCCCAATGATCAAAAAAATTCCAATACAATCAATACAACATCTATGGGAGGAACACAGGTATGTGCAGGATCATGATGGGCTAAAAAGTGGCAATATGATGGGTATGTGGCTAACGACTATTTTTTACCCAAAATTGATGAAATGAAAAGGGTTTTTAAAGGAGATTCTTATCTTTCCACCAATATAAATTATCCTTTACTTTGAATTTAATAAGTAATTATTATTCATTTTCTATTCGAATTACGACTAAAGTCCTAATTGATAGGCTAATTGAAAAAAATATATAGCTTTCAAATGATATCACATTTTTTGAATCCAAAACATGTGTAACATTCTATGCTTCAGATAGTATAGGATTAAAAAAAAGAAAAAATGAATTTCATGAAGTTTTGACCAAGTTAAGGTGGTTAGACATATGAGTTTTTATATTATTTAAAAGTTGTAATAAAAAGATCATAATTAATTATTTACTTGGAAAAAAATAACAAAAAAATATGCATCACATTAGGACATGATTCCTCTACTTATATCTAAAATCTTATAAAAAAATATTATCATTTTATTGTGGTTAGGGTGGTCAGACAAATACCTACTTTTTTTTCCCTGAAATTTAAGTACTACTAAATTGAAATTTCAAATTTTCACCAAATAGATTTTTTTTCTTTAAAAAAACCTAGTAGTCTAGAAACTACATTCAATTTGCTACATCTTCTTTTCTTACTTATTTTTGAAATAATATAGATAACTTATTCAAATCTTTATGTCAAGTTTCCTAACTCTAATTTTTCTGAATTTTTTGCCACTTAAGGGCCTATTTTTTCCATGTTGATCCTACACATACCCACACCAACTATTTCACAAGCCATGTCACAATCAATGCCAACAATGTCAACAATATCATCACAATAAGATGGAATCACCTTTGGGTCCTAATCAATGGGGGCAAGCTATTCAAATCCTCTATTTGGAACTGCATCTAGTGCCATGAGTGCATCATCATCAAACCCTCTCATTGGTACCTCATTCAATCCCTTCAGAGGAAGTAAATGACGTTCTGTTATTTGAGGACCACAACCAAATTTTAACACGTCGTCACAATTTAATACCAATACTTGTCACAGGCAAAAAATGAACATTCCCCATGGAAAATTCCAACAATTTGGACAAGGCAATTAGAATACACAACACATGGCATGATTTGGACACCAAAATAATCATGTTCAACATATTCCTCAAATTTTGACTCAAATGGTTGGAGGGAACATTCCTACATATGCATCACATATACACACTCATCAAAAATTCCCTAATCCAAGCTTTCAATACCAACAACATACAAATCAAAACATGTCATACATCTCGCAACAAAACATCCCACAACAAAACACCAACATCTCTTCACAACAAATGGGGACTCATGGGATATCTATCACGCCCATGTGTGATGCAAAAAATAATCCTATAATTGATGCCTTGACAACTCAAGTGGCTTAATTGCAAAAGACCATAGAAAACATGTAAATGTTCAACAAGAAGTCACACATGTCATATAACCTATGCATATATCCTTTTGACAAAAATTTATACATGCCACCATTCCCTCCTAGATATGTGGCACCAAAATTTACCAAATATAAGGGCAAGATGAATCTTGTTGAACATGTTCAAGAGTTCACAACTAATAGCATGGACATTGCCTATGAACATGCTTACTTGATGAGACTCTTCTCCAAAATTCTTATAGGACCTGCACTTGAATGGTTTTCCACTTTGAAAGGGATAAAAACATGGGATGAACTTAAAGATAAATTTGTGAAAAATTATGCATATAACATTGACGTGGACACCTCCATCACTATCTTATGCACTCTTACACAAGAAGATCTGTTGGTGAAAATTTTATCCCATTCTTCCAAAGATGGAGAATTCTAGCAAGTCGCTTCCATATTGACATACTTGAGAAAGAAAAGGTTGGCATGTTTCTTTAAACACTCCTAGTCCCATTGAAATATGGATTGCAAGTTCATTGCTACACAACCTTTACAGACCTAGTTGAAAAGGGAGTCCAGGTTGAGAAAGATCTCATTGCTAAAGGACAAATAAAATATGGTCCTAAAAACACAAATGCAAACCCATCCATAGACAAAAATAAGTATTGGGTAAAAAAATATAAACATGTTACCAATGATGGCATCATTGATGCCAAGGATGTAAACACAACAAGTCCTATACTTACTCTTAAAGGAGTTCAACCACAAGACATATGAACAACAATACTGACACCCTCCATCAATACCATTGCAAATAATCAAAACAATCAAAATAGTCAAAGTCAAGGACAACCCCAACAAACAAGACAATTCCCGAAAAGACGAATGTACACTGCTTTGGGAGAACCAATTGAGAATGTCCTTAAGAAGCTCCTTCAAAATAGTCACATCAAACTCAAGGAACCTAAGCCATATGACCCAGGATAGTTTAAGCCATCATGGTGGGATGACAATGCTTTTTGTGATTACCACCGGGCTAAAGGGCATAAGACATCCTCTTGTTAAAAACTAAGAAACATCGTGCAAGACCTTATTGAAAATCAAACAATTGAATTGGGTGGGCCACAATTTGCATCAAATGTAGACCATAATATTCACAAAAACCCATTGCAAGACCATGATTCTAACAAAGCCTCCACATTAGGTTCCAAGACTAATAACAATCAAGTGAATTACGCTTGCACTGCATTCAATTATTTAGATGGGACCATCATTAATAATGTCTGAATCGATGATGAATATGTCAATACCATCACTATCAAAAGAACACCGAAATGCAATGCCACTACTCAAAGAGGAAAAATCACCATAGCTGGTCCACCTCCTTGGCAACCAAAGATTAGAATACCTGGTCTATCCACAAAGCAATCACAATCAGACCCATTCGCAAAGAATTCGCAACCCAAGAGTTAGTTTAACCTTATTGAAAAACTAGGAAAAACCCCTACGCAAATATCTATTCACGAGCTACTTCGCATTTCCCCCACACATAAGGCTATACTTGACAAAACCTTGCAAGAGTCCTCTATCCTGCATGACATTGATGTCAACCAATTTGAAGCCATGGTGGGGTATCTCACTACACCTCATCATGTCACATTTTCTAACCAAGATTATTCATCACCCAAGACCAACCATAATGATACATTACACATCAAAGTTTTCATCCATAAGCACAAGGTCAAATGAGTTTTACTAGATGGTGGAGTAGGATTGAAAATATGCTCCTTAAAACTAGTTAAGGCTCTAGGATTTTCTGATGCTTGTGTAGATGCAACAAAGAGCATAGTCATACAGGCATATAATGATGAAGAACATTCCTCTCGAGGTGTTATCACTCTTCCTATCAAAGTTGGGCCAGTTATTGTAGACTCAACTTTGCAAGTCCTAGATTTGGAATTACCCTACAACATCTTTCTTAGCCGACCTTGGATTCATGCCTTGAAAGTAGTTATATCCACCTACCACCAATGCCTAAAATTTCCCTTTGACAACACATAAATCACCATATATAGAGACCCTGATCCTATTCAATATTGTACCAACCTAAGGGGTATTTCCAAACATCAAGTGCCCATCAATCAAGAAGCTCAAAGTTCCTATTCTTCCAACTTCATTGACTTGTCCACATTCACATCATCATCCACGTCCACTCCTTCCACATCTTCCACAACACCATCATCTTCTTTGATTCCTAAGGTTGAGTCCAATGTCACGATCCAGGACCTAGGCTGTGGAGAATTCAAACTAAATATGGCATATTGCATCACAACAATACCCAAGTCTCCTAAGGTCTATGGTAGGCTGAGTTTCAGAATGGAACCTAAAGAAATTTTGAAGGTGCCACCAAAAATAATTTTCATAAAATGGAGAGACATGAGCAATGAAGAAATTGCTGAAATATTAGGATGGATTAATAAAGAAATGGAAGATTTACCCCCATTACCAGTTAAGATATATGGCAAAGGATATGACATGCTAAAGGAAAAAGGCTATGATGGAACTAGTGGCCTTGGTAGAAATAAAATTGGATGAAGAGAACCTATAGCACCTTCCAAACAACCAAAGTATCTTGGGTTAGGGTATGGTCTACCCAAAAATGATGATCGACATACCAATGGAATTTCGAGTGAGCGTGTAAATGCTTTAGAAAGTGTCGAGATTATTGAGGAATCCCTTACCAAAACTGACTCCCATGAGTGGGAATTTGGCTCCCAATATTCCTTAGGTGACTATTGCCTTGATCAACTTACTGCTAAAAAAATATTTTGGCAAACGTTTAAAATTGATCTGGCCTCTAATAATGACAATCCTAATATCCCAAAGAAAAAATAAAATTGGGATAGGCTCTTTTTCCCAAGGAACAATGAAAAACCCAAATCATCTTCCAGTCTTATTAGTCATACACACAACCTATCTACCTGTATAAGAGTGAACTTGCACCCCATGTGAAAAATCCCTTTTTTCCCTTCATCTACTTTAGAAAACCAAGTTCGGAGGCTTAATTCCACCTAAGCTCGCTACTTGCAATACAATTGGTGGCTATTTTGAGCATCGGTGGAGGCGTTTCTTTCAAGGATGCCCATGTGGCGTGTAGATGCCCACACGACATGCTTATGTCCCTGATATATTCTTGAGTCTGGAGCTTGTAGAGGCGTTACACTTTCCATTAGGGGTCAATGTGTAATGCCCTCCTCAGCTGACTGACCCGAATATGGCCATTTATCTGCATCTCTCCTTCATATTCACTACTGGAACAAGCATTTCATCTCTTCACATCTTCTACTAGATCTTCACCACTTCTAGACATTCTCTCCCAAGCATTGAGCTCAATCTCCAAACACTTTACACTTCACAACAACAACATCAACACTCCACCACTTCAGTAGAGAAAGTGTGGAACAAACACCATGGCAATAGAGGTTTGATTTCCTCTCATTTTCTCCCCCATTAGCCTTGAGCACTCTTGGTGGAGGTGGTAAGCTTTCAATCCTCTCCTCTATTACTTGGTTGAGTAGCATAACACTATTTTGTAGTGCTTTAGTGCTCTTTACTTCATTTCTATCTATTTGGCTATTTGTGGAGGTGGGAACACCAAAATGGGGTCTAACTAGGGAAGACCCCTATACAACCACCCAAAAATTTCTCTCTCCCTCTTGTGTGTAGGTATTAAAGACATTCATGAGCTGGAAGCTTCATCACCTACACGGTTGTAAGTATTCCATTCCTTTCTTCTCCTTATCTTTGTCATCTATTCTTTACTTTACCTCAGTTCTACTACTTTATCACATTTTGTCAGTTTTTATTAATTTGTTTGTTAGTAGTCATCTAGGAATTTTTTGTGATAAACTCAGTCTCTGGTCTGTATGAGATGCCAACGCACCTCTGAGACTCTAGCGCACTGCACTGTCATCCATTTCATGCACTGTCATCCTTTGGCCGAGAGTTTTTAGTTTATCCAAAAAATCTATGTGACCTTCTATTTTCGACTCTAAAACTTTTTTTGTTGTTCCATTGAGGTAGTATAGGGAAGTTCACTCGTTGAAGCTCTCTGAGTGAAGAGAACTCATGAGTATCAAAGCCCCCTATATTACATTTTGGTGAACCCAGCATGAAGAACATTGTTTTTCAAAAAAAATGTAATGGATTTAATATATTCTTTTATTAGCTCTATATCTAATATTATCCAAAATATTAATGAGATTCCATTTAATTCATGTGATAGTGACTTGGCTTTGCCCATGTCACTAGGTATCTTTGATCCTTCTCATGAAGCTCCTCTTTCTTCAGAGGATATTTTGTCACAAGAAGATGAAATCATTAATACCTTTCTTCATGATACTCTACCTTCTATTCATTCCAATGAACTCTCTCCTAGAGATGATGCATTAGTGAATGATGAACCTCCTTCCACATCTAATTCTCCTTGGATTGAAGTTGAGAGTGCTCCCTCAAATAACTATTCCACATTTGATCATGTTTGGGTTGATGTTGAGAATATGCATTCAAATAATAATTCTACTAGCTGCGATGATTCTGTAAATGAAGTCTATGTCTCTGCTACCCCTCAAAGGCCTAAGATACCAGTCATTTATGTGACTTGAGCTAGTCCTTCTCCTAAGAAGGTTTATTCTATTGATGGTGGTTCTCCTGATCTTTCTAAGGCTCCATTTTATAGAGTGGTAGCCTATGATTATAGAAATGGAACCAATAACCAACCAAGTCTTCCTATAGCTCCTAAACTTAAAATGAAAGCACCTAGTGATTATGAGCTTGTCGAGAAACCTCGGGTTACTCCGGATAAGATCTCACTATGGGACTTGCTTCAGTCTATTCAGGTTTATCACGGTATGCTTCAAGAAGCTTTGCAAAAGATCCTCTTTCCTTCTTCCACTAGGTTGATGGATGTTGATGCATTGAGGGCGTATATTTGTACGGATTCACCAAATATTATGTTCTATCCACAAGAGCTCCCACCTCCAGAAGTACAAAAGCAAGCAGATCCTCTAATGATTATAGTTAACATTAATAAGATCAGAATTAGATGTACTCTCATTGATGTTGGTGTGGCTCTCAATATAAGTAGTATTGATCTATTGCACAAGATTAATATTGACCCATCCTCTCTTAATACTTCTTCTATTGTCCTTCGTGGGTTCAATAATGTTAGTCAACAATCCCTAGGCATGATAGTCTTGCCTTTGATGTTCGGACGTATTACTATACCTACCCTTATATATGTTGTGGTAAAAAGGTTACCATGTAACCTTCTTCTTGGTAGACTATGGATTCATGCTATGGGTGTATTTCCATCTACCTTGCATAAATGTATTAATTTCATTACTAACAATCCAGTAGTCACATTCAAAGCTGACCTTGAGGCTATGCACTTATGTGAGATAGTAGATACTGGTTAGGTTTCAGTTGGACCTACTTTTATTCCTTCGGTATCTTCCAGTGTGTCAATGTATACTCTAGCAGTACCTACTACAAAGGGCACTCTTGAGATAAATGTCCCTGAAGAAGATCCTTTTGAAGCAAGGGATCCTAAGTGTGTTCCTTTTACCTCTTCTCAAAGGAATGCATTTCTTGGTGATGATCGGGGTTCCTTAGATTTTATAGATTCCTTCATTTAGGAATATAAAGTTGACCCGATCCACTTAAACCTTTCGATAACATCATTTACATCCGCTATTGAAGATGCTCATTCTTTTGCATTATACAAGATGCAATGTTCTTAGTATTGATCTTGCTTCTGAGTAGGAGGATTATGCTTCTGCTAAAGAGGACAGTGTTGGTAGTCCTGTTAATAAGGATGATGGCAATCCCATAAAGGAGTGTGATCCCCATTGTTGGGACAATGCTCTTTATGATGACCCTCCTTTTCAAGATTTGCAAACATGTTATGGCATCAGCTTGAAGCTCGTCTCTAAATGTGGCTACAAGTGTAAAGGTTGTAGGTCTAAAGAACAAGGCATCCAAGTCCCTATAGAATTCATGCTTCGTAAGCATAATCTAGGGCTTGCTTGTTCAAAGGAACAATCTAAATGGAAACCATGGTTGAATGGTGACATGAACTCCACTCAACCCTATTCTCATGGATTGATTTTTCCTCCTCTATCTACTACCTTCGTTCCTTCTTCTTCTTGTGAGAAGTTAGACCTTTCTCCACAAGGGAAAGGGTTACTTCCCACTCCTCATCCATTATCTAAGCAAGAGAATATTTTTTTGTAGCTTCTAAAATCCCAGTTAATCACTCTTCCCTCTCCTACTCACAAGAAAATTCATAAACATGATAAAGAAAACATTATTTCTATGCATACCATCTAGTGCTTGATCATTCCACTAGTGAATGTAAAGCCTTGAAAGATAAAATACATATTTGTGGTTCAGGTGTCATCAAACTCCCGTTTGATTGATGCACCTACCTTTTCTTTGCCTGACAAGTGATATTGAGGTTTACCTCTATCCTATCCTAAGAATCTAGCATGGTTTTCCTCCCTTGTATGTTTGGGGCAGTGATAACTTATTCCAGAGATTTGTGTCCTCCTTAATGAACCCTCTCTTTGCTATTTCTTTTAATTGAAGTGTCTCTTGAGAGGAACCCCCTTCCTTTTGAAGGGTCCCCATGGGACCCCTTTTGAAAGTCTTTGAATTCTTTTATGTCTAGCTTGGGGGTAGCCCGACTAGACCTATTTCGCAACTTTACATCTAGCTTGGGGGAAACCTAAATAGACTTTACCTTTCAAATTGTGTGTCCCTTGAGTGGACCCCTCTTCCTTTTGAAGGGTTCTTGAGGGACCCCTTTGAAAGCCTTTCAACTTGATGATGGTTTGCATGACTGTCTACTTACTTGCTCTGTAGGACTGAGAACTTGTAGAGCACCTTCACATACTTACTAGGTTATATGGATTTCCTTCTTGAGTGGGGTTTGATTTTATCACCTCCTTTGTCATGCAAGTTCTACTCTGAAGCGGGTTTTTCTTTCACCACACACTTTTTGGTGATACGGGTTTCCTCCTCGAGTAGGGTTTGCTTTTTTCACCTCCTTTGTGGTACGGGTTCTACTCCGAAGTGGGTTTTGATTTCTCCACATGACTTTTGGTGATATGGGTTTCCTCGTTGAGCAGGGTTTACTTTTATCACCTCCTTTGTGGTGTGGGTTCTACTCCAAAGCGGGGTTTTCTTTCACCACATGCTTTTTGGTGATATAGGTTTCCTCCTCGAGCAGGGTTTGCTTTTATCACCTCCTTTGTGGTGTAGGTTCTACTCTAAAGCGGGTTTTGCTTTCACTATGCACTTTTTGGTGATAAGAGTTCTCCTCGAGCGGTGTTTTCTTATATGAATCCTATCTTGTGGTGCGGGTTCTACTCCGAAGTGGGTTTTTCTTTCACCACACACTTTGTTCATCTTTATCTTCTCTCTTGTATATACCAAATTGAAGATCTACATCTTCTTCATCCTGAGTATATGCTCTCTTCAGGTTCATAGTTCTATGGAATTATGAAGTCCTCTATTGACCTTGCACTCTCGGGTTTTCCAGATTGTGGTCTTCTTCCTCGACAATTTAGGTATACGTTTCTAACCCTACTCTTTCTTGATCTACTTTACCGAGCACTTGTCAATGCTTGTGCTCACTAAAGTCACATGACACATAGACGTCCACGCGAAGTGCTTACGTCCCTGACAGATTCTCTCATCTGGAGCCTACAGACACATTACACTTCCCATTGGGGGTCGATTTGTAATGCCCTCCTTAGCTGACCGACCTGAATATGGCCATTTATCTTCATCTCTCCTTCATATTCACTACTGGAACAAGCATTTCATTTCTTCACATCTTCTACCGAATCTTAACCACTTCTGGGCATTCTCTCCAAAGCATTGAGCTCAATTTCCAAACACTTTACACTTCATAGTAGCAACATCAACACTCCACCACTTCAGTAGAGCAAGTGTGGAACAAACATCATGGCAACAAAGGCTTGAGTTCCTCTCATTTTCTCCCCCATTAGCCTTGAGCACTCTTGGTGGAGGTGGTAAGCTTTCAATCCTCTCCTCTATTACTTGGTTGAGTAGCATAACACTGTTTTTTACTTCATTTCTATCTATTTGGTTGTTTGTGGAGGTAGGAACACCAAAATGGGGTTTGACTGAGGCAGGCCCCTATACAACCACCCAACAATTTCTCTCTGCCTCTTGTGTGTAGGTATTGAAGACACTCATGAGTTGGAAGCTTCATTACCTGCATGGTTGTAAGTATTTTGTTCCTTTCTTCTCCTTACCTTTATCATCTATTCTTTACTTTACCTTGGTTCTACTACTTTATCACATTTTTTTAGTTTTTAGTAATCTATTTGCTAGCAGTCATCTAGGCATTTTTTGTGATAAACTCAGTCTTTGGTCTGTACAAGACACCAATGCACCTCTGGGACTCTAGCATGCCACATTGTTGTATGATTCTTGCACTACAATCCTTTGGAAGAGAGCTTATCAGTTTATCTAGAAAATCTCTGTGACTTGCTCTTTTCGACTCAAACTTTTTTTGTTGTTCCATTCAGGTAGTATAGTGAAGTTTGCTTGTGAGGCTCTCTGAGTGAAGAGAACTCATGAATAGTGAATCCACCTATATTACACTACCCAACCATTTGAACTTAATGACCATCATCTGGATTCATCTGAGTTGTCACATGACACCACCGACCATAATGATATTCCTTTTGTTCCTTATTTGGACAATGAGTATGAGTCGAGTGAAGGAGAATATTGGATAGAATCCAATTGGGAATTGGATGAGGAAAACTCCATTTTCACTATCTCTGAATCCATTTGCATGATTTCCATGTCCTCTCCACAATTCAATAATACTGATGATGGTATCTCCTTAGTCTACCCACAACTAATTGATTGGGATTAACAAGGCCTGCCAGTCATGGAAATATTTCAAAATGATGAGGCCATTGCAGAATTCATGGGACTATGTGAGGGCATACCTAGTGCTGATCACAAGGATGGATTTTCTATTGATCTAGATTGTGTAGCTTACTTTGAGGAGACTGCTCCATCTTCTAGTCACAAAATGAAAAATAAAAATGAAACATATTTAGGTGAAAAACGAAAGGCACTTTCTGATGATAAAAAAGTAAAAATAAAGGATGTATCTATGGGTGAAAACCTCTCCGAGGTTCCCAAAGATTGAGGATTGGATTTTCTTCCCATGACTCAAGAGAAATTGGCAATGCTCATAGAGGACACTATGAAAGTCAACATATCTACAGCAGAAGATCCTAAAATGGTCCTCTTTGCGACATCCTTGACAAAAGAAGAGAAACGTGAATTCCACAAATTATTTGTAGAATGAAAAATTAATTTTGCATGGTCATATGTTGATATTCCTTGGTTGGATCCAAAATTGGTCTGACACCATTTTCCACTATTTTCAGATGCCAAGCCAGTAAAACAAAAGCTGCATAAAATTAATCCTCAGATTTCCCTGTTAGTCAAAGCTCAACTCAAGAAATTGTTAGATGCATGATTCACACGCTCTATCGACTATGTTGAATGGATATCCAATCTTGTACCAGTCACAAAGCCAAATGGTCATATCTGCATCTGCATAGATTTTAGAGACTTGAAAAAAGCTTGTCCAGAGGATGACTTTCCATTGCCAAACATAGATATCATAGTTGACCTAACGACATGATACGAGATGTTGTCCCTCATGGATGGTTTCTCGAGTTATAATCAGATTCATATTACCCCTGAAGATCAACATAAAAAATCATTCAATTGTCCTTGGGGTACATACTACTAGAATTTCATGCCTTTTGGTCTTAAAATGCAGGCACCACATATCAGAGATCTATGACAACAATATTCCATGAAATGATGCACAGGATAATGGAAGACTATGTAGATGACCTTTTGGAAAAACATTTGACACAAAAAGATCATTTGAACATGTTAGAAAAAAATTTCAAGAGACTGGAAGAATATAAATTCTACCTAAATCCTAAGAAATGTGTCTTCGACATGACATCTAGAAAACTTTTGGGATACATAGTTTCTTAAAGAGGTATTGAGGTCGATCTAGCCAAAGTGAAAGCAATATTAGACATGCCTCCTCCAAAAGGAATAAGTGAACTCAAGACATTACAAGGAAAGTTGTAATCTATTTGATCCTTCATAGCTGAATTGGCCGACAAGTGTCAACCATTTTAGTATCTTCTACACAAGGGTATCCCCTCCATGTGGACAGATAAATGTCAGGAGTCCTTTCAACTAATAAGGGATTATCTATTGTCGCCACCTATTTTAATGCCACCTATCGAAGGGAAACCTTTGATCTTATACATTTCTGCAACAACTTCAGCACTAGGGGCATTACTAGCACAAAATGACCATGATGAGAAGGAAAGGGCCATATATTATATTTTTCAGACACTGGTCAGATATGAGTTGAATTACACATTAGTTAAACATGCTTATCTAGTAGTTTTCTTTGCAACTTAGAAGCTAATACATTATTTGTTGAATCACAGGACATAGTTGCTTGCAAAGATCGACCCCCTATAATATCTCTTGAGTCGTGCAGCATTGACAAATCATCTACCAAAATGGGTCATGATTTTGACTGAGTATGACATCCAATATGTAGAACAATAGGCCATAAAGGGACAAGTGATAGCATACCAACTAGCAGATGCACCTATACAGAGTGATCATCCATTAGTGGTAGACTTTCCTAATGAGTGCATATTTCATACAGAACCTAAGTCACCTTGGAGGCTATACTTTGATGGGTCTCATACTAGTCATGGCTCGGGGGCAAGAATATTTTTCATCACTACCCAAGGAGAATCCATCCCTAAGTCATTTCACATAGCTTTCCCATGTACAAATAATGTGGTAGAATATGTGGCACTTGTGATAGGGCTCAACATGGCCATAAAATGGAAATTTGGGACACTTCATGTCTATGGTGATTCTCAGCTGGTCATCAACCAAGTTAATGAATAATATGACACCAAGGATGAGAAGTTAACACCTTATAAATGAATGGTTTAAATCTTTCATACATATTTCCACATGGTAACCTTTGAGCAAGTTTTGAGAGCACAAAACAAGGTAGTGGATGCAATGGCTACAATTGGCTCTCTCTTAGACATTCCAAGTAATATGCCTCAATTTAAGTTCCTAGTAGAAAAAAATTTGGTCCCTACATATGACATCCCAGAATCAGAGATGGTCTATGAGCTTGTTGATCCTGATTCTCCCTGATATCAAGAAATTTATGACTATCTCAAGTCCCAAACCCTTCCTCCAACATATCCAAAAATTAGTGAAAGTCCTTTATCCAAAAATCTGCCAGATACACCATTGTCAGTGACACCCTCTACCGCCATAGCTTTGACAACACCCTCCTTCAATGTCTCAACATTAACGAAGCATGCACAACCTTACACAAAGTACATGAGGGTATATGTGGCTCTCCTTCGAGTGGTCCTACCCTAGCCAAGAAGATAACAAGACTTGGGTATTATTGGTGGACCATTGAAAAAGATGCACTTGAGTTTGTCAGAAGTTGTCGCCAATTCAAATACATAGTGATTTGATTCATGCTCCAAGACAAGAACTTCAGCTAGTTACATCTCCTTGGCCCTTCACACAATGGGGACTTGACCTCATGGGAAAAATACATGCTACCTCTTCCAATGGACACAAATTCATTATCACCGCTACTAAGTACTTTACTAAGTGGATTGAATCCATCCCCCTTACATACATAACTGGCAAACAAATTTCAAAATTCATTCTCAATTACATCATTTTTTCGGTATGGTATTCTATAGTCAATCATCATAGACAACAGGATTCTATTCAAAAATCAAGGCGTTCATTAGTTATGTGAGTGATTCCACATCCAACATCACTTCTCTACACCATACTACCTATAAGGAAACAATCAATCTAAGACGTCCAATAAGACAATACTCAAAATTCTAAAGAAGACTATCAATGGCACTAGCTGTGATTGACACATCCAACTTAACACTATTTTATGGGCTTATCACACCAACATCCACATGCCTATAAGAGCCACTCCATTTGCCCTGGTCTTTGGAGTTGAAGCCATATTACCCATCAAGGTTGAAATTCCATCCTTAAGAGTCTCCATGAAGAGTTTGATAGATGATGAAGAATATAGAGAGTCACGACTACACGAGTTGGAGATGTTAGATGATAGAAGGCATAATCCCTAAACCATCTACAGGCATATCAAAACCATCTATGTCGCAAGTACAACAAGTGAGTCATGGTCAAGAAGTTTGACATTGGTGATTTAGTCCTCATGCAAAATCCTAAAAATTAGGCTGATAGAGAAAAAACTAGCAATTTTGAGCCTAATTGGCTGGGTCCTTACGTCATCATATCCTCTTTTGGTTCTAGAGCCTATTAGCTAGCTACTATAGATGATGAAAATCTGATAGAGCCTATCAATAGTCTACATATTCACAAGTTTTATGCATAGCATTAGAAAGTCAGCCTGAAAAAACTTAAAAAATACAAAAAAAATGGAAAATATAAAAAAAATTATCACCTTGATGAAAACCTGACAAATAGACGTCTTGGTGACACCAAAAAAATGCAAAAATGACAAAAAAAATTAAAGAGAAATAATTTTTCCAAAAGTGAAAACCTGGCAAATAGGCACTTTGGATAAGTACCATGGTGAAAACCTGGCAAATAGGTGCCATGTCTAGTCAGTCATTGCTCCACCATCTATTGTCACTCTATCTACCTTGGTCCATAATAAAACCCCACTCTTCTGACACCATTTCCCTACAAACCCCATCATTTTCTTCCATGGTTGATAGTGATTCACATCAAGTTCATCATATTACCCACTTGTCACCCACACATGTCCATTCTACATTCGTCTAGTTGGCTAGCCTTGGGCCTGACTAGGGGAAAATTTTATTACCTAATTACAATGGGTATCATACATGTTCCTGTCACTTGTAAGAGTCCTGAAAAAAGACAAAAACATCATAAAATTTCTTGAAAAAAGACCTAAAAATTAAAAAATGTCCTAAAGAAACCCAAAAAAATAAAATATCTCAAAAACACAAAAACAAAGTCATATCTTGTCAACTCGGTCATGTTTGTTAGTCTTAGTCATTTGTACAAACTACATTGTCTCTATGGATTTGCTACATAGGCAAGGCTCATCATTGGGCCCCCAAGACATTAGGTCAGTCCTTTTAAGTTTTTCCAAAAGAAATCAAGACTCAATCTTCGATTATCAAGACAAAGTCATTGGCCGTGTCAAACTGTGAGGTCTTTGAGTGTATGGCTGATAAGGTAGGGTTGGATGGAACACTCACTATCCCCATGCTCTGGGTCCTTGTTCTCAAGAACTCCTAGGTGACTCTCCCACCTTAACCTATAGGTCCTATTTCAGGTATAGGTACCCCTAGTTCTACTGCCAACCCTACTATCAACCTTCTTTCTTTCCACCAAGACATTCTTGATGTCTTGCCACTATCTCACCTTTGACCCTTAATCTTCCCTAAAGGCCAATTACCCTCAACTTTCAGTTAGGCTTTTGCAGGGGTGTAAAGATGAAGTAATAAGCTCCATAACAACCTATTAAGGTTCTTTTTCAATCACAAAACTTCAATTCTCCATCACTGCCTCCAAACCCTCTCCTGGGTTAGAAAAGGCTACAAGCCTAGAGCCCCAATTAGGCCTCTTAACCCGAGAAAAAAGAAAATTACTACAAAACCCTCCAAATGACCTAGGTTCTTTGCTTGGGGTTTGTGTTTCCCATGTCCATACCTTGAAGATTTTTAGGGTTTTGAATTTGCACTACTCGTACACTACCCTTACACAAAAATGGCCAAAACCTAGGGTTTACTAGCCTTCTCTAAGCTGATTTCAAACTATCATAGTCTTCTCACACCAAATGAGTTGATGGAGCCTCCTCCTGACTACTAGGCCTTGGTAAGACCCTCTACAAAATTCTCCAAAAGGAAATTTTCCAAAATCTTAGCACCCTTGCAAATTTTGTGCCTTTCACTCCTTGTCTTCCCTAGCCACTCTGCCTGGCTCACCTAGGGCAAGACATTGCTAGCAACTCCTGCACACACACAAAGCCTACAACCTAACATATGTACAATCATGCAGTCTAGGAATTGTTCCCAAAGGGCCATACAATTTGTATGGTGGGAAAGTGTTCTAGCACTCCATTTGCTCAAAACTACTTGTTTCAGGCCATAAAATGAAAGAAATCAAACTATTTACAAAAAAATGATGAAAATGAATCATAGAGGAAATTAGATGGCATAAAAAACTAGTATTCTATCCACACTACACTCTGCCTATAGATCAATAATCATTTCAATCCATTTAAAGCTCTGTTATGCAACAAAAATTAGAAATATCCTTCAAGAACACTGTTTTTATTCAACTCTCAAAATGTTTTTTCAATACCAAACCCTCTAACCTTGTTTACAAGTCAAGGCTCACCTTAAATAATGCTCTTCAATTAGTTATCTTCTTTGGTCGGCCTTCTTCATGACCTAATATCTAACACTACCAAAAACCACTGTGTTTTCAAACTTTGTCAAAGTTAGTAACCATGAAACAAGAATGAGCTTCAAAACTCATTCATCTTTTCACCACTTCTTTCATAGAGATTAAAAACACCTCTAAGCTAACACACAATGGTCAACATGACCTTAAAACAATAAAAACAAAAAAAACCCAAAATGTTATCCTAGGCTCACAAATTTTCCTAGTGCTACCTCATGCTCACTAGGTGCTCCTGCACCATTCTCCCCCTCTCAGCCCAAACACTAAGGAAAGGAAGGAGAGACCAATGATAGGTAAATACCAAACTTCTTGAACTGATCCTCTTGTACCCATGTGGCTTCTGATTCATGCTTGTTCTTCCACTTGATAAGGTGCTCCATGTACACCTTGTTCCTTGTAGACTTTTGTACTCTTGACTCCAAGATCTTCTCTGCCTGAGGCTTATCTTGATTAGGTAAGGGTACATTGCTGATATCCTTGAAGATCTCTTGACTATTCTAATCCACATCATTTATTGTCCCCTTATACTTGATCAAGTCAGCTATGTTGAAAATTGGTGAGATTCCTAGATCAGTAGGTAACTCCACCTTGTATGCATTCTTGCCATACTTGGCCAATATCTTGCATGGAACCACTCTTTTCATCTATAACTTGGTTGAAATTCCCTTTTGCAACCTTGACTTGTTAAGGTGGACCATGACATATTCTCCTACTACAAATTGCAGATCTTTCCTTGACATATCTGCCTTCTCCTTCAATTTTTGTGTAGCCTTAGTGACTGTCCTCTTTACCTACTCCTCAATCTCCTTCATGGTCTAATTGAAGTCTTTTTCATGTCCACTTCTTTGTTCCATAGCTTCAAGATCTCTGAGCTCACATATGCCTCTTGGTTGCATCCCATACACAACTTCAAAAGGAATCTTCCTTGTGGTTCGGTTCACACTATCATTGTAAGCATACTTAACTTGAGAGATAACCATATCCCATGTCTATCCATACTCCTTAGTTAGGCACCTTAAAAGATTACCTAGCACCCTCTTAACCACCTCTGTTTGACCATCAGTTTGAGGATGGTAAGCTGATCCAAAAGACAGGTTAGTGCCCAATCTTCTCCATAGAGTCTTCCAAAAGTGACTCATGAACTTCACATCCCTGTCTAAAACAATGCTCAAAGGCAATCCATGGATCCTTACAACTTCCTTGAAGAAAAGATGAGCTATGTAGCTAGCATCAACAGCAGTTTTGCAGGGAATGAAATGAATCATCTTGGTAAATCTGTCTACCACTACATAGACACTGTCAAAACCAGTCTTGGTCTTAGGAAGGCCTACCACAAAATCCATGCTCGCACACTCCCATGGTCTATTAGGAATGCATAAGGGTTGATACAGACCAGCATTAATAGCTCCTCCCTTAGCTTTCATACACACAACACACTGTTTCACATACTTCCTAATATCTCTTGCCAACTTAGGCCATTAATAGAATCTTTGCACTAGTTCTAAAGTCTTAGTGATGCCAAAATGTCCACTAAGACTGCCATTATGCTTTTCCTGAATCAAATTTTCCCTCATTGACCCTCTTGGAACACATAACTAATTTCCCTTAAACAATAACCCACTTTGCAAAGTATACTCAGAGTATTGGCTATGGAAATGGTTCTCAAAGTTAGAACATACCTTATAGACCTCTGAAAAGTCTTCATCTTCTCCATAGAGATCCTTGAAACTCTCTATTCCAATGCTCTTGATATGTATCTCTTGCATTGTCAACAATCTCCTGATCAATGCATCTGCTACTTTGTTTAGTTGTCTCTTCTTGTGCTTGATGGTGAAGGTAAAATCTTGGATGTATTCCATCCATTTCAAATGTCTATTACTCAACTTCTCTTGAGTGTTGATAAAGTTAAGTGCCTGATTGTCAGTAAAGACTACAAACTCCTTGGGTAGAAGGTAATGCCTCCATTTTCTAAGTGACTGAACCAAAGCATAAAGTTCTAAGTCATAGGTTGAATACTTCTTCTTTGCTTCATTGAGTTTCTCACTAAAGAAGGCTATAGGCCTGCCCTCTTGACTTAGCACTCCTACTGCCACTCCACTTGCATCACATTCAACAGTGAACAATTTGTCAAAACTAGGTAATAAGATAATTGGTTGAGTTGCCACCTCTTATTTTAGTTTCTCAAACCCTTTCTCAGCTTCTTGAGTCCACACAAACTTAGTCTTTGGACCACCCTTGATTGTATCTAGTACTGGTGCACATATTCCACTAAAGTTCCTTATGAATTTCATATAAAATTGAGCTAATCCATGAAAACTTCTTACCTCTATCCCTATAGTTGGTGTAGGCCATTTTAGGATGGCTTCCACCTTGCTTGGATCCATCTTCAATGATCCTTTGGACACTACAAAAGCAAAATATACAAGCTCTTGCTTAAAGAACTCACATTTCTCTAGATTGATTGCCAACTTCTCCTCTTGCAACCTTGTAAGAACCAACTCCACATGTTTCAAATGCTCTTCTGATGTCTTGTTGTATATGAGGATGTCATCAAGATACACTACCACAAATATCCTTGTAAAGTCTTTAAGTACTTCATTCATGAGCCTCATAAATGTGCTAGGGGCATTAGAGAAGCCAAATGGCATAACTCTCCACTCATACAACCCATCATTTGTCTTAAAAGTTGTCTTCCACTCATCTCCATCCTTGATTCTGATCTGATGGTACCCACTCTTGAGATCCAACTTAGTGGAGTACTGAGCTCCTCCAAGACAATCCATTAGGTCTTCAATTCTAGGAATAGGGAACCTATACCTAATGGTGATCCTATTTATTTCCCTATAATCAGTACATAACCTCCACTTACCTCCTTTCTTGGTTGCTAAAACCACTGGTACTGCACATGGGATGATGCTCTTTTGAATCAATCCCTGATCCAATAACTCCTACACTTGCCTAGCTACCTCTAGATTTTGATCTGGTGTAAGCTTGTATACTGCTTTGTTAGGTAATGAGGCTCCAGGTATGAAGTCAATTCGATGACTTATGGCTCTCTTTGGAGGTAAAGTTGCAGGTGTACCATCACTGACAATGTCCTTGAATTAATCCAACAACTTTAGGACTACTCTGGGTATGACTATCTTTTCAACCTTGTCTTCTCCTTTAGGTTGTATCATGACCACATATCCTTCACCCCCTCTATGTAGGTTGTTAAGGAACTCTTTTCCACTGCTCAACATGATGTTTGGTGTCTTTGACTGACCTTCTTCTTCTTCTAATAGTGACTGCAACTTGAAGGTCTTCCCATCCTTCTTGAATGAGATGGTGTTCTCTTTCCCATCATATATGGCACCTCTATCATATTGCCATGGTCTACCCAATAGTAGATGGCAGGCATCCATGGGTAACACATCACAAACTAGCTTATCCTTGTACCCTCCAATGGAAAACTCAACCGCTACTTGCTCATTCACTAAAACACTTTGTCCTTTGTTTAGCCATGTGACCTTGTAGGGGTTAGTGTGGGGTACCTTCTCCAATTTTAGTTTCATTACTGCCTCCTCTGAGATTATATTGTTTGTTGAACCTGAATCTACTATGACCTTGCATACTTTACCCAGTATCTTGCATCTTACTCTAAATAGAGCTCTCCTTTGTTTTGGTTCTTCCTTGACCAGTTGTCTGATCAAAACTCTGTTGAACATTAGATTCTCTCCTACCTCAAATTCAATATGACTAGTCTCAGATGACTTAGGAATCATGGGGTCCAATTGTGCATAAGTTACTCTCTTCTCATTGCTTGATGAAGATACTTTCTCCGGGAACCTATAAGCAGGATGACCTATTTGACTACAATGGTAGCATTTCATTTTTGCAAAGTATGAATTGCTCCTTCCTATTCCTCTTCCTCTGTTTGAACCTCCTTGAGGTCCTCTACCCATGTTGTATCCTCCTCTAGAAGATGTTTCGCCTCCATGCTCTGTTAATTTAGACTCTCCTTGGTTTTTGTGGTCATTGCCTCTACCTTGGTAGCCATCATGTTGTCCTCTTTGATCTCTTTGATCTCTGCCTTTGCCTCTACCATTAGAAGCCTGGCCTTGCTTCTTCTTGTTCCTTTCCTCAATCTTGATAGCCAATTGGTAACATTGATGTACTATCTTAGGACTTAAAAGAGCCATCTCCTCTTGAATGTTCCACTTCAAGCCATTAAGATACCTAGCCACCTTGAGGCTTTCATCTTTTGAAACATTAGACCTCATACAAAGTTTTTGGAACTCCTCTATGTAGGTATTCACATCTTGGTCTTTCTGCCTTAAGCTTTGCCTCTTCTTGTGTAACTGAATCTCATAGTCATCTAGCATGTATGCTTCTCTTATCTTGGCAACCATTCCCTTCCAAGTAGAGATAGGCTGCTTACCTTCTTGTTCCCTCTCTGTCTGAATGAACTTCCACCATGTCAAGGCATAACCTCTTAACCCTGATTTGGCCACCTTTACCTTCTATGCTTCAGTGACTCCATCACATTCAAAATGGTTCTCCATTCCCTCTATCCAATCCATAACTAATTTAGCTTCCATTTTTCCACGAAACAGTGGTATGCCTTCAAGTCCTTTTCCACTCAACGCCCGTAATGCTTTCAAGAAAGGCTCTTCCTCCAAAATAGGGTCAAGTTTAGGGATCTTGTCTTCCTCTACAACCTCTTCTTCCTTTGGTATTTTTCCTTCCAACTTCACATTGTTCAATGCTTTCTTAAGTTGCTTTATTCTTTCTTTTAACAACTTTTTTTCCTCCTCTTTCTCTTCAACCATCTTGGCCAATTTTGCATTTGTCACCATGATGGTAGAACCACTGGATTCAAGGTCTGACATACAAGATTCTTCCCAAATTTTTTGCTCACTCTGATACCAATCCGATAGGGTAGGGTTGGATGGAACACTCATTGTCCCATGCTCTGGGTCCTTGTTCTCAAGAACTCCTAGGTGACTCTCCCACCTTAACCTATAGGTCCTATTTTAGGTATAGGTACCCCTGGTTCTACTGCCAACCCTACTATCAACCTTCTTTCTTTCCACCAAGACAATCTCGATGCCTTGCCGCTATCTCAGCCTTGATCCTTAATCTTCCCTGAAGGCCAATTACCCTCAACTTTCAGTTAGGCTTTTGTAGGGGTGTAAAGATGAAGTAATAAGCTCCATAACAACCTATTAAGGTTCTTATTCAATCACAAAACTTCAATTCTCCATCGCTGCCACCAAACCCTCTCCTGGGTTAGAAAAGGCTACAAGCCTAGAGCCCCAATTAGGCCTCTTAACTCAAGAAAAATGCAAATTACTACAAAACCATCCAAATGACCTAGGTTCTTTTCTTTGGGTTTGTGTTGCCCATGTCCATACCTTGAATATTTTTAGGGTTTTGAATCTGCACTGCCCGTACACTGCCCTTACACAAAAATGGCCAAAACCTAGGGTTTAGTAGCCTTCTCCAAGCTGATTTCAAACTGTCAGAGTTTTCTCACACCAAATGAGTTGATGGAGCCTCCTCCTGACTACCAAGCCTTGATAAGACCCTCTACAAAATTCTCCAAAAGGAATTTTTCCAAAATCTTAGCACCCCTGCAAATTTTGTGCCTTTCACTCCTTGTCTTCCCTAGCCAGACTCTACCTAGCTTGCCTAGGGAAAGACATTGCTAGCAACTCCTTCACACACACAAATCCTACAACCTAACATATGTACAATCATGGAGTCTAGGCACTCTTCCCAAAGGGTCATACAATTTGTACGGTGGGAAAGTGGTCTAGCACTCCATTTGCTCAAAACTACCTGTTTCAAGCCAGAAAATGAAAGAAATCAAACTATTTACAAAAAAATGATGAAAACAAATCTCAAAGGAAATTAGATGGCACAAAAAACTAGTATTCTATCCACACTACACTCTACCTATAGAACAATAATCATTTCAATCCATTTAAAGCTCTGTTATGCAACAAAAATTAGAAATATTTTTCAAGAACACTGTTTTTATTCAACTCTCAACATGTTTTCTCAATACCAAACCCTCTAACCTTGTTTACAAGTAGAGGCTCACCTTAAATAAGGTGTTTCAATTAGTTATCTTCTTTGGTCAGCCTTCTTCATGACCTAATAGCTAACACTACCAAAACCCACTAACCAAAACAAGAATGAGCTTCAAAACTCATTCATCTTTTCACCACTTCTTTCCTAGAGATTAAAAACACCTCTAAGCTAACACATAATGGTCAACATGACCTTAAAACATAAAAAACCCAAAAAACCCAAAATGTCATGCTAGGCTCACAAATTTGCCTAGTGCTACCTCATGCTGACTAGGTGCTCCTGCACCAATGGCGTAGGAAAATCCATTTGTCGATGAGCCCTTGAGGCAACACTAGGTTAGTCCATTAGGGTTCATGGCACTACACTGGTATACATGTCAAAATGTCTTCAAGTCAAAGAATTCATCTCAAAATAGGAAAACTTCTAAAACAAACTCTATAAATTCCCTAATATACACGTCAAACAAATCAACATGTCAAAATTGACATGTAGTCAACAATAGTCATTCTTCTGTCGAAACAAGTGAAACTCAGTCAAAATCAATGAAACATTCAACTCCTTGTCATTCTTCAGATGTGTCCTTTTAAAGAATAGCCTCTGTCATTTATACCTCAAGATGTGTCCTTCCTAGGTATCGTCACCATCACCTGACATTTTGAGGGATCCTCTTGACATCTGAGGATCGATCGTCTTGACATCGACATTATTCAAGATGTGTCCTTCCTGAATTTGGAAAACTTTGACATTCGATTCTTTGACATCGTCAAACATGAAACCTCTGGCATCTAACATCGTCAAACCTGGCATCTTGACATCCAAACACCTGGCATTTACACACACTCAAAAACCATTATCTTGGCATTTTTTCCTTTCATCTTTCATCATGTTACTAGTTTCTTTGCAATGTCTTAACAAAGGGACTTAGAGAGGCAACAACGTATCATGATGATTGTCTTGTCTTGTAATTTTTGGTAGTCATGTTGCTAGTTCCTCGAGGATGTATTGACAACAAGATTTTGAGGAGAAATGACATTTCATGACTTGTCTTTCTTGTCTTTTTATGTTTGTGGAACTGGTTATGACAAAAAGACTGGGGAAATTGCACCCTTAGTATGAGTCATGATCATCCTTGTCTATGACTATTTTTCTCATGTGATGGTACAACCTTGCACACCTTGATTTATGTCATATCATGGTGTTTGTTGACCATTACAACAATCCGCTCAATGACGAGTAAGAGCAATAATTGTTAAGTTCAATGGTAATGTGTTGAAGGATTTGGTCTCCGTGCTAACATTCACCTTCTTCTATCTTGTCATCCCATCTCGTCCATCTCACGATGATATCCTATGACATACAAAAACATAAACTATGCATACATGATCATATAGGCATTACATTAGGTCCATACATACATCATAATGCATCACCTATATCATTAAACCATATACATTGCATTACATATTACATTGTCCATACATATATAGTCATGTGTTAACATACCCATAATCATACACATGGTATCCCATACATTATGCATCCATATCATCATCATCAAAACATAACATCGCCATCAAATATAAGAATAAATAAATATAACATCATCATGGAATATAATCATAAATAACCATCATAAATGCATACATGGCATGGCATATAAACAACATCATCATAGGAATAAATTCATAAATCACAATCACATAGTCATCATATAGCCATCATCATAATCATCATCAAATAAGAATCCATCATAAAACATAGTCAACACATCATGCAGACATCATAAACATAATCAACATCTATAATGCATCAACACATAACATAACGCATATAGGCCACATAAAAAATCCATCATATATATATCATCTAGAAAATCATGTCATAGGATAGAGTCATGAGATATCCCAAAAATAAGAGCTCGCAGGCTTGATGGTCAAAACATAAATGTCATAATATAAGTGTCTAAAATGTCCTAATGCAAGATAATGGTAAACATGTCTATGTCAAGCTCTCCTCATCCCCTCAAGGAGAAGATCTAGGGGATCAATAATCTGTCAAGGGAATAAATGCCATCATAGTCACTATGGCCTGTGCTTGGGAAGCTAAAGGATCTATCACTATGGCCTATGTCTGTGAAACAGAGGGAATTGCTACTAATGACATCATCTTTGTAGTAACATGAGGCTGGGAGGACACTACGACTAATGGATCTATCACCGGAGGCTGACCGTGTGCTGACCTATGCCTTGAACCAGTGGAACCATGGTTGTGACTCGACCTATGACTAGACAAATTCCTACGAGAGTGGCTAGACCTATGCCCTGATGAATGTCCTAAGGAAGTGGACCCCCTTCACTGCTCACTATCCTACTACTCATAGAGTAACGTGTAATGTCCTCTGCTCTCACTGAATCTAGCTAGCTCTCTCACCATGTCCCCTAATGGTCCTACACATAGTTGCGCAAACTTTGTACACCACCAAACTGACTCCTACTGTCAGAGCATCGCCTGATCTCTCTCCACCCTGGTGACCTCCAACTCTACCTATAGGTCTCTCACCTGTGTTGTGCTCTCATCCAACCTCCTCTACAGGTCTACTACTTGTTGATATGTGGTCGCATCATCTAGCAGTGGTGGTCCTGTAGGTGCCTCATCATCTCCCTCTACCATCCGCCACCTCAGCAGTCGGTCCACCTCATCTATGGCCTCATCATCATCACACATCTCCTCATCATCCTCCACGTCCTCCTCTCCCTCAAAAACTCCCTCCTCTCTCAGCACCTCCACCTCCATGTCCACCTCCTGCGGAACCTCCTCCTGTCTCCCCTCCTCCTTCCTCGACCCCTCCTATCTCTCCTCCTTGGATGCCTCATGGATTGGTACCAAGGGTACTCATTCCACACGTTGTCTCACCCTCCTGGCCTGCCTCCCATCATCTCTTACTCTCCTCCTCCTACCATCTCCACCATCATCTCTGCCATCTCCATCTCTCCCTCCACTCCTACCTCCATCTCTCCCTCAGCCTCTACCTCTACCTCCCCTGCCACCTCGTCACACACGTGGTATCACTGACCTCTTATCAACTAGTACCTATCCATCAAGATCTATCAAGGGGACTAGCCTATGACTCTGCCACCAAAGATGAAATTTTGTTGTGGTCCTTAGATCTGCAATTGCTCTTCTCCATCCCCACTATTGGGCCACTAGCTCATCAATCTATTGCTCTACAAGTGAGACTAATATCGATGGACCCCATGAAGACTCTCTTGATGACCTAGAATACTTTGCAGTACCCATCACAACACCTTGCTGCTCTCCGAATTATTGCAACACCCTCTAAGGAAAGTACATCTCAATGATAAGATGATTTTGCACCGTCTTCCCAATCAAATATATGAACTACCTACAAAAACTCAAATGATCTACCTCATCCTCCCACTGCCCGCACTCCCTGTATGGCCTCCAAATAAAGGATACCATGGTGTCAATACAATGGTGGCACCAACCTGTCTCTCCAAACCTAGTCTTGTGAAGTGCGTTGACATAATAATATACATAGGGCATGCCATCTGCCAGCTATCGTCTCTAGATTGACGGATGAAAGACAACGACGTGTTCCCATTCCCAGATCATAAGGAGTGTCATCCCATAGCCAATACTCTATGCTCTCCTATAAGCAACGTCATGAAGTTGATGATATAAAATCCGCAGCAGGTAAGGTCCCTAGGCATACACGGTCCTGTCTCGTCCCGTCTCGACAAGCACATCACCCCAGCCAATGGGGAATCCATGTCCTTGGCGGTTAGGTATTAGTACTCCTCCGATCAGTTTCGCTAATAGGGAATCAAACTGAGAGTAATGCTCTGCCATGAACTCCCAATGGATATCATACCCCTCAATCCCTAGTCCTGTGCTCGTCTCATCATGGTAGTATGCTGCGAATGTTTGGTATCTGTGTTGTGGATCATACATGATCCACTCTCCTCAAATCTACAAGTGAAAGATCTAGTACATGTCCTCAAGTGTGACTATAGCCTCCCCCATTGGCAAATGGAAGGAGCATGTCTCAGAATGCCACCTCTTGCAAAGTGTAGTCAAAAGTTCCCTATTTGCCTGGATAATGGGAATATAGGTAACATAGTAGAGTCCCAAACACATCAATCACCGTCACTCCCTCTCTCGCAACTAGTCCCAGAATCTGTAAGTGGATGGCCTCCTCTATTACATATAAATGGGTGCTAACTATCTTTGCACACATCAACATACGCATCAACACCTTATTGAAAATCATCATTACCATTTGACTAGCTCAAAAGCATTTCAAAATTTGAATTAAAAAAATTCAGCCTTGGTCAAAGTCAAAGTCAAGTGCATCACATTGACTTCATTTGCATCATAGTTAGGCATTTGCATCGTTTCGTACTTCAATTGCGTCGCGATTCAATAGTTGTGTCATTCCAGCTCATGTTTGTGTCTCGACATGGCACTTGCATTGTGATTTTTGTCTCATGTGTCACTCAGTTCAAATGTGTTGCTTGAGTCCGTGAATGCACCACAACTTTTTGAATGCAGTATTACACCCCTCGTTTGCGTCATGATTTGGAAAATGCATCGTGGTTTTCTACAAATGTGTTATGCTTGATTAAACTATCCTAATGACCCTTTCCATTTGTGTCACGACGTATTAAATGCATTGAATGCAAACACGAATGTGGCATACGCACATGCAAATGCGTCGCGGTGCATTTGTTATTTGACCTAAAACCCTACAAATGACACACAAAATGATAAAATGACCAAGTAAGTTAGAGGTACATACCATTGGCTTTAAGCCCTATGGCCATCTGTAAGTCTAGAAAATCTCCTTGCAGTGCTCAATCATTGGAATCACCATCTTCACCAAAGTCCTCGCTCTGAGCTCTCAAATTTGCAAAGGTTAAAAGTGAAAATGGATTGATTTTACCCCATTTTCAACCTATTTATAGGGTCAGTGGGATGTGTCAAAACTGTTATTACTGGAGGCTCTTTTGAATGACTTTGACCACTCAGTCAGCTGCTTTAAACTGCTTGAAATCCAAAACCATCTATGCCATTTTTTTTTTGTCATTAAATTGACTTATTTGGACACTTTCCAAAATTTTCTATCACCGGCCCAAAATTTGAAAATTTTCCTGAGGGGTCATAGATACTCCATACTTTCGCTGGGGCATGTCTCTAACTTATTTTTTTTGTCACAATGCAATGGGTTGCATTATGACGGAGAGGGGAAAAATGTATACACATAAAAATGACCTAGGCTTGCAAGCTCTATTTTTCATCTTTTCCTTCCTAACATAATTAAGACATTTTAATTATGTCCTTGGTCTACTTTCGACTATTAATTAAAAAATTCATAATTATTTAATTAATTCATAACATTTTATTCTTCATGATTATTATATAAATAAATTTTATTTATTTATTTAACACGTCACTAATTGTCTAATGTCTCTCCATAATTAAATAAATTTCTTAATTTATTTAATTATTCTTGTCCACTATTTTCCTGTGATTCTTTAAATAGATAAATTTTATTTATTTATTTCAATATGGCACTAATTCTTAAAAGTCTTCTTATAATTAAATAAATTCTTTAATTTATTTAATTATTGGCACCTTGACATTTCCCTGATTTTAAATAAAATTATTTATTTAAAATACTCTCACTTTCTAATTTCCTTCTTTAGTAATTAATTCAAATTAATTATTTACTATCATGTGACCCCACCTTTTGAATTAAATTAATTTTTAATTCAAAATAGTCTTTTTCCTCCAAAAATCAAGTAATTCCTATTATTATTTGATTTTCCAGCCACTTCTTTTTTGTGCCAATCTTATCTCATGTCACATTCATTGTCAACCCTTGATTTGTTTTTCTAAAAATCAATCATGTCCATTCATTTTGAATTTTCCCCAATGTTTCCCTAACCCTAATTGTGGGTTGTCATATTGAATCTTGTCTATTGATTCTAGGGCATTTGTCAATTTTTAATCTTGGTCATTCCCTCAAAATTGTATTTTCTATAAAATGGCAATTTTGGTCTCATTTCGACATCTCATGTCATCTTGCAATCTCATATCATCTTGCAACCTCATGCACTTGCAATCTTAGGAACTCTTATTTTAGGCAATCTCATACTCTTGCACTCTTTTCATCTTGTCATAGGCATATTTACATCTCATTTGGCATAATTTAGACATAGTTTAGATGCTTACTAGTTGCATTATAACATAGTATAGCATGTAATCACTCAAATCCTTCAACATTTGCTTAGGGCTTGTCATATTCATAAATTGCTCACATAAAATTTAAGGGAAACATCACATTTTCAGCAAGTTGAGAAGGTATAATGGAGGTCAGCCATGGAGAATGAAGACATTTTGGGTGAGATCATTTCATTTGTTTTCATGTTATTTCCTTTGCACTTCATTATTGCTTTGGGTTTTTGTGTTTATGCATTAATCTACTAACCCTAGGAAAATTCCCTTATAGGTTCATTTCATATAGGGAACACCTTCCTTGTTCAAATTTGCTATTGACTTTTTAAATCAATTTGTTCATTTCATATAGCAAACACCTTTTGTGTTCAAGTTTGCTATTGAATTTTAAATCATTTTTTTCATTTCATTTATGGAACACATTCCGTGTTCAAATTTGCTATTGACTTTTAAAATCAATTCATTCACTTCATATAGGGAACACCTTCTGTGTTCAAATTTTCTATTGAATTTTAAAATCAATTTGTTCATTTCATATAGGGAACACCTTACATGTTCAAATTTGTTATTGACTTTTAAAATCAATTTGGTCACTTCATATAGGGAACACCTTCCGTGTTCAAATTTGCTATTGATTTTTAAAATCAATTCATTCACTTCATATAGGGAACACCTTCTGTGTTCAAATTTGCTATTGACTTTTAAAATCAATTTGTTCACTTCATATTGTGACTTTTAAAATCAATTTGTTCACTTCATGTAGGGAACACCTTTCATGTTCAAATTTTCTATTGACTTTTAAAATCAATTCCATCGCTTCATATAGGGAACACCTTCCGTGTTCAAATTTTCTATTGACTTTTAAAATCAATTTGTTCATTTCATATAGGGAACACATTTCATGTTCAAATTTCTATTGACTTTTAAAATCAATTTGTTCACTTTATATAGGGAACACCTGCCATGTTCAAATTTGCTATTTACTTTTAAAATCAATTTGTTTATTTCATATAGGGAACACCTTCCGTGTTCAAATTTGCTATTGACTTTTAAAATCAATTTGTTCACTTCATATAAGAAACACCTTCCGTATTCGAATTTGCTAGTTTTTTGATTGATGATGCTTTACCCAATTTATTTATTAAGTAGTTAATTTTTTTGAAAAGTTCGTTATCAGAAAAAATAAAAAAGCACAAGGTTTGATTAGAGTGGCTACATTGTCCTATAGATTATTTTTGTCTTTATAAACATTAAAAGTTATTATATTTTATATATTAATTATAATATTGGCAAATAAACCATCAGATAAAATACAATAACAATGACAAAAGTTTAGAAAACTACCTACTTTTGAAAATTCTTATTTTAGCGGGGTAGGTGACGGTAAGAGTAGGCCGTCAAATTTAGTCTCTTTATCAATGGCATGGTTTGTGCCTTGGTCCATTTGACAAAGAATCTAGAGATGTTTCTTGGTTGGTCCCTCTATTATTATTATTATTATCCGAATGCAGTCAATGGATAATTAAATGCTAAAATTGTCGTTTCCATTTTGTGGGCGCCCAGCTTGATTGACTTGAGTGAGTAGACAAAAATGTTATCCACATAGTTAGTTGTGGAAACTTTCCTATGAAAGTGACCTCACGAGAAAAATGCGAGTGATTCCGTGTTATAATCCAAAACTGAATCTACACAAGACAAGTCACGTGCATCTTCAGGACTTATGGTTGGAAGTGGGCCCCATTAATAGCTCTCGTTGGAGATGTTTGATTTTGAGGGTTGGGACAGTACATGGATTGTATTATGAATGATTCAAAGATGTTATTTCTCATGTATGCTTACAATATGTATGCTATGGGATATACTGTATTAGACGTAATAAAACTTACCTAAAAGAATTAGGGTTCATAGATACCAAGCAATCATCTCATTTTAAGTGTTCTTAAAATACAAAACTTTGCTATGTTTTATTTAAAAAGTGAATGTTTTTGGTCCATCTTATGAAAAGGGATTTCAAGTGTTGGTTGATTTTGTTCACAATATGTGTTTTTCTCACATGTGTTTTTGTTTGTGATGGACACAACAAGCTCTCAAAAGAGCAATATAGCCACTTTAATAACCCTTTTCTCATTAAATTTGAATTATTAGATGATAATGTTAGAAGATCTTATAACTAATGTCATAAATTTTGACGAAGATTAATCTTTAATGTTATAGAATGATTTTAACAATATGGAATTCTTAAAATGATTTACAAGTATTAAATTGTAGATTGTAGTAATACTTTTGAATTAAATACTTGACATTAAAATTGCTACATAACATGAGTAGATGGCATGTTCCATTTACAAAATGTTCTTATTTAAAAATTGATATATAAATGACTTAGACTAACACCATGTGTTAATTTTTTTCCTAAATAATCTACATTGTGTCTAGGTGATTAGTAAAGGAAATAGGCCAATCAAGTTGAAGGGGCATTCAAATTCATAAATAGAGCAGATCGTGTGTGTCAATAATAGTGCATGAGCAAGCCAACAAGAGGAAAATGTTGCAACCAAATGTCGAATAGAAAGTATAGATGTCAAAAGTCATTAACAACATGAGTCATCACATTGTAAGATAGAGTGATTGAATCAAACCCAAGAATAATGTACAAGAGTAAATGAACTCAAAGAATATTGTCTTGCAATAGAAAAATGTTGCATTTATTTCATGGTATTTCTAAGATGATGGCTCTCTCAATGAGCAAGTGGACATGAAGGAAATTCTTATTCATTAGGCTTGGGCCCAAAAAAGTAGCAATAGCCCTCTCAAACCATGATGTTATTTCATTTGTGACTTAAATGTTAGAACATATGTTGTCTTTGTGTGAATGCATATTTTTTCATGCATAATCTAGTCAATCCAATGTGATGGGATGTGGACTAGTTAATTGGTAAAATAACACATTAGCTTAATGGTTTAGATGGAAAGGGCCAATGATAATGGTTGGAGTAATAGAAATTTAGGACTATTAGGCTCATTTTAGAAGTTTTATAATTTCCATGTATCTCACCCATGCCCTTGTGAAGCCAAATACCTATTGCAAGGGTGGCTAGGTGGAATTGAAAACTAGATGCTCAGGTTAGCCTTGAAAATTTAACTGACTTAATCTTATGGTGATGCAAATCAAGAGAATTCTAGGCCCTTCCCATAATTATTTAATGCAAGGATTATTATAAATTTTTATATTTAATACATTATATATAGTTAATTCATAGATTGAACACTTTTTAGTTATTATAGGAATGAAGGAGAATTGAGATTTAAAATTGGTACTTTTAGCAGTTTCTAGATATTGTCATAAGGTCATTTGAATGGGAGTATAAAAGGAGAATCTTCATACTATTGTAAAATAATTGATACTAGTGATCTATAGGTTAAGAATAACAACTAGATACAATAAAAATGAAATTGTGGATGGAGCATTAGTGCACACATCATATTAAATTAGTATTATATTTGTAGTTGAGTATGAGTATTGCAACATTCAATTCTTGAATGTCTAATGATTATCCCATTCTAATTAAATTTTGTTGAAGTCATATGAGCTTCGTGAAAGGTTTGGATAGTTTATGTGCAATTGTATACTATGATCTTAGAGGGAGCACACTTGATGCTATGTAATATTTCTTTGACAAAAATAAGACCACTTTTTGTGTTCACCCTATCAATTTTTTTAAAATTTTAATTTAGAAAACATTTTTTTAGCACTACTAATCTTATCCTTGTCAAATATTAAAATTTTGAGTATGGTTATCTTGAGTTATTTATTCAAGAACATATTTTGTTGATTTAAAAAAAGATTAACCACTTTTGACCCCCATTTTTCCCCCACCTTTGTGAACATACACAAAAATTAAGAACATGAAACTAGACTAAATACCAAACTACTCCTAAACCATCATATTCTCACCTAAATGTAATAAAATAAAAAACATAAGGGAAGGAGAGGGGAATGGAGAAGAAAATATAAAGAAGAGAAGAAAAAGATGGGGAGGAACCATGGAATTAGTTCATTAATTTAAGAATCAATAACAAACCCACTAGATTTGACCCAGAAACATAAGGAAAACACTCATATAACTATTGAGTGAGTGAGGAAAGCCTAAGTCAATGAAGTGCATGATTATATTTACAAATAATAATAACAATGCAAATAGCCACCAAACTACAAATTATAGCCAATGAACTCATTAACAAAAGTGCATTGAGATCAACAATACTATCTAAAATAATAAAATATAATGTAATTTATAATTATTAAAATAATATTAGTGAGAGAAATAGACTCTTGTACCATATAAACTAAATAGGAGGAGATAAGGCTTTTAACTACTACATGACCTTCACCTAGAACTTCCCCAAAACTTGCTAACTAAAAAAATCTAACCCTTTAAAATATAGGTCACTCCTTATATATAGAATTTCACACCCAAGGAGTATGTCTAAATGAAACCAATAGGTAGTGCATTAGCATAGATAGAAATTTAGGAGAATTATAGAGCCTATGCAATCACTTTGAAACAAATAAACTCAAATAGTTTTGCAAGATAAATAAATATTTGTGTTATCTTTCAACTAGGACCATAAAACTTATAACTTGCATCTAAGATTTGATTATGTCATTATTTTGCATTTAACATATGTACAAAATATATGAGATAAACTACAACATAATAATTCTTATTGTAGTAGGTTTTTTAGTTGTTCTTTTATCATTGGTGCAATCCTAAGAAGATATGTTGAAGGAATTAGAGGTATGAAATACACTTCCTATAGTAAATGATGAGATGAAATATGTACAAAAATTAAACTAATCACACAATTACAAAGAAGTAAACACTAAAGAAATATATTGCCACATAATGGCTTATGTGTAGAAAACCCTTTTTCAAGGAAAAAACCTACACTACAAAGAGACTCAATGTTTTATTCTAATAAAAGATTACAATTTACATTTATGTATTCTAGGGATTTAAGGTTGAAAGTTTAAATCTACATTCCACTTTTGTAAAGGAAATGAATAACATTAAAATTTAACCTTTTAACTTGAATCACTACAAAGCAATTCAACATATTTTAATTTTTGAAAAGATGTCAAATAATGACATGTAAAAAAATTAGTATATTCTATGTTCAAGTATTTCAAAAATAAAAAATATATATTTTTTTGAAAACTATAATTTTATTGATAAAATATTAAAAAATAAGGTTATTTGGGACATGGCTTTTTATGTAATAATTTATTTCCATGTTTTTCTTTTTTGTATTTATAACTTGAAAATTTAGTGCATGGATTACTTTTTTTCCATTTCATCATTTTTTAAAGTTATGTGCACTAAAAATATAATTATTTTGATAGAACACAACTTTTCTATTTACTATAATTTATCCAAAGTAAAATATATTATATCATCTTGACCTAAAATTTTTGCTCTGGTGCATTAGATTATTTTAATTTATTTAATAAAACTTATATTTTTTAGAGGATAATCAACCTTATTTTTCTGTTCTAATGACCTACTTTTAGTAAAAATATAAAAACAATATATAGATTATTAAAGTTTATTTTTAAAAATTAAAACTATATCTACAAAAGGGTATTTTTAGATTTTTTTAAAATGTTATCTACATGAGTAGAAGTTGTGAAAATGCTATATTTTAAAAATAATTTCTCTTTTCATAAATTGATCACACATTGGTACTACATATCTATTAAATGGTCACTTGTATTTGGAAGATTTATGGCCTTGATCTAATTTAGCTAAAATGAATCTAACTAAAATATATGTTTGACCAAAATTAACATTCAATTGCAAATACTTAAATTCACTAATGCTGATAAGTTGACTTGAAGTGGGACATAGCTTTGAAATTTTACCTTTATAGAAGTTTTACCAACTAAAGAGCTAGAGGATTTCTAGCAACATAATAAAACCTACAAAAATCACTTTATAAACCTCCATCTCAATCACCCAATAATTAAGATATGTAATAGATAAAACCATCAAATAGTAATTAGGAAACCATAAGATAAAACATTTCAAAATTTGACATCCAAATCCCTAGTTACAAATCCAACACCCAAATCTGAAGATGAGTCCACACATTAAAATAACATATTCTATCCATCTACATTGTAAACTCTCATTATCCACTCACCAATTTGAGTACTATGATTTAGCTCCATTATTTGAACTCAAATGTGACTTATGATGTCTTATAATGTGCTTCAAATTTGGTCAACAAGTGTAACTCCCCCTTATAGATCTCGTATATGTCCTAGATGTTCTTAAACATTTCCAATGTGGAAGGCCAATAAGTCTAACTTTTGTCTTAGACATGACTTTCAATTTGGGTGGCTATTTGGCCCCTTTTTAAAATTGTAGAACTTAAAGAAATTTACATACTGGGCATCCATGGAAGTGATGCCAAGCAACCCATAATATTTATTTTGGTCAAAAGAAAATTCCAAACCTAAAAATTTATATTTTTCTATTTCATAGTCTAAAAACAAGGCCAAGACACCCTTCCTAACATTTGCTTGATTAAGCCATCCACTTACAAAGAAAGGATAAAACTATACTTTAAAGATATACCTAAAGAAAATTAAATTCTAATGAAGTCAAGAAATTTTATTTATTCGCTATAATAATAAAATTATAATTAAACATTGTGCTATATATATGCGTGTTGCTGTAGTCACAGAAAAAGTATCCCTTCTACTTTTCTTGGCTTGTTTGGGTCCATTGGCACCTTCAAAATTTTCAAATTTTGAGTGCCCATGTTGAAAATTTTTGCTCTACACAATCATTACGCCTAAAATTTTCGCCTAAGTGACCTATTTTGGAGGGTCATATTTCGAAGCTAGTTGATTTTCATGCCAAACCCCTTGGCAGACATACTCATGTGACATATGTGAAAGTAAATGTTATTTTTTTACTTTGCATGATGAGTTTTGACAGTGTTTTGAAAAGTGAAGCTGGAGGGTTCTGGCACTGTTTTGTTGTTTGCAAACTCTTTCTCCTACGAAGTAGCCTCCTCCTCAAGCTAATATTTCATAGCTGGATGATTTTTAAGAAAAATAGATTGTTTCTCTCCATTCTTTCCAAATTCATATGCTCCTTGGTCCAGTTTCAAAGTCTCATGATAAGATTTGATATTTATACCAGGACAAAAGCAAATGCAGTTTATTCAGTATTTGCATCTGCATTTCTTGAAAGTTTCAAGGTTGTCAAGTTTGACCCTCAATATCTTTTGACGAATGTAGATTGAAGGAAATACCTCTTGCACATGTACTTAATGTACCCAAATGACTTAGTGTGTCCAGTGGAAGTTTTCCAAGAGGTCATTTGGTATTTTTTCAAAATGGCAACTTGGTGAGCTTTAATTGGTTTTGAACAAGAACAATTGCAGAAAAGTATGAGTGAGCCACTTTGTCAATTAATATCTTGTGCCTCAGGATATTTTTTCCCAAGCCATTTATCACATTCAATTCTTGGGTCAAATTTCTACATTCCTGCTTAGTTTTAAGATCTCAGGATAACTTCTGATGAGTTATTTAATCATTTTCTGATCACAATAGGGAAAAAAATATTCCAAAAAGTGTCAAATTTTGCAAATCTAAGGACAACCCATTTCTTGCTTTGGCTTGAAATTTCTACATCTCTATTTTCATAAAAAAAGGTCATTTGATACATTATTTTAATGTATTTTAAGTATGTTGAACATGACTGACATGTCAGTTTACAAAGGAGGTACTTGAAATATTTCGACAATGCAAGTTTTGAGGAAATGGGTTTTCTCTAAATAATTTATTATGTCCATACACAAATTTTTGTGGCTCCTAATGTCTCAGTTTCCCAAAGTGAATTTTCTCTATTTGGTCCACACACACAATTGAAATTTGCAAAAATTCCTAAAGTCTTAAAAATATAATATTTAAAATGCTTTGCATATTTTAAATATTATCAAAGTGAAATTGCACTGGAAAAAGGGACGAATTAGGGAAAATTAAATATTATATGATTTTTATAAAGTTTAACTTTATATAATGATTTTCTTGAGTACGACAGTGCTTCCCTGCCAGCGCGTGGAGGCTCATCCTGATGGCAACAATTTCTTATAGGGAAGTAGGGAGAGGAGAGGGAGACATGAGAAGGGATAAAGTATTAAATTTTATAAGGGTTCAACAATAATATCTTCTTGCTTTCATCTTCCCCGCCATCCAATAGAGGGAAGAGAGACCACTAGAAGATGCTTGTGGGGGTGCGGGCAAGCATGAAGTTTGTTTCTCTTGGCATTAAAAATATTGATCATCACCTCCAAGGTCATTTGAAGGATTTTTAGTGTTGCATTTGTGATAGTTTCACTTTTCATACTTGCAATGGAGCTGGAAATGGTGTGTAATCACTTTTTTAGGTTTGGGGAAAAATTTTAATGTTATTTTTGAGCTGCGAATCATGGTTTTTGCTTCCAGAAAGGTACCCCAACCATTCCTCTTGCTTGGTCAGCAATTTTGATAATGTTTTGTGCATTTTTTGGCTGCGTGCAAGCTCAAAAATGCCCAAGACTCACAAAAAATGACCTATAAGTATTTATAATCTTGTTGCAATTGTCAAAAGAGCTAAAAATGCAAAGCAAAGAAGCTTAATCAATAGGGAAGAGAGAAGCCAAAACAATGGTAGGTAGACAATGAAGGCAATGTGGAGGAATCCCCACCATAGCCCACTATCCCATGAAGGAAGAGCATGATGTCAACATAGAGGCACAGGGAAGTGGGGAGGAGAGATATGTGGATTTTAATAAATCCATCTTTAACAATCATAAAGCTTTATTTTAAAGCATTTAATCTTGCTTTCTTGTGAGCCTGACTAAAATTCATCCTGTCATCAGAAAATGCAATGGGTGCATAGGAATTGGTTAGGAGGACTTGGTGGACCCCGTGAATATTTTAAGAGCCTGATGGTTTATTATTTGAAAGGTTTTCATTTGTTTTAAAAATAAAAACATGTGGGTAAACCCACAAAAGTGGTTTACAATTCGATTGAGGAAGGAAAAATGGAAAAAATGACCCCATGCAAAAAAAATAGTTTTAGGGGTTTGAAAAAACTTGTAGGTTCGAGCAAACCCATTAAATACATGCCCCACATTTAAAAAAAAAAAGAAAAAGGAAAGGGGGTTCGCTCGAACCAGGGTTCGAGTGAACCTCCCTTTGCCCTCATTCTCTCCCTTAGGAACTTTGAAAGTCTAGATTTTTACACTTCGAAGCTCAGGTTGAGGGTGAAAATGGACGAGACTTCACAAACCCAACTAGAATTAGGTAGTTCTCAGAATGAACTATCCAACGACTATAATTTTAATATGTTATATTTTTATTATGTTTTTTTAGTTTTATTAAACATATGTTTTTCACTGAAAATCAAGCTCTCTGTTCTGTACATGTTGAAAAATAGAAAATTATAAAAAAAATTGAAAAATATGAGTGCACCAAATATTGAAGTCCTTGATCCAACAAAAAAATAAATAAATTTGATACATACAAAAAAAATTATGCATTATACGGTCACACTATGTCTAAATTGTAATTGGTTTGACTTCAAGACTTGATTAAAGAAAAAATATTCTATAGAAAACTACCTAACCATGTGGAAGCACTAGATATGAGAGTTACAAATCTAAATTCGAAAGAATTAGAATTTTATCCTTCATGGAAATAATGTTATGCCTTATATGGTGAGCGTCACTTTTTAAAAATGCTATTTTTAAAAAAAAACTAGTTTTCGAGGGAGATGGAAAAAGAAATGCAATCTAATTCCAAAATTTTTGAAAAAAATATATTTAGAATCTATAGACACAATGTCATGAAACTCTAGTTTGTATCATTTTCAATTTCTCACGATTTAGCTGCTATAGGTGCTTGAAAGTGAAGATTTAGTCTTAAAAAATTATTTTAGTGTCTAATTTGGCCAAAAATTGTAAACCACTATTGTGGGATCACCCATGTAAAAATTAAAACTTGATCGATAAAGTGATAAAATGGTATAATTTTAAAAGAAAATATTTTATAATGAGTGTAGGGTAGAAAAAAAGGCACAGGGGTAAAATATTTTTCCCATGAAAAGATATCAAAGCACAGGTTAAACATTTTTGAAGCCCAATAAAAAAAGGTTGAAAAAATTTTATGCTAGGAAATATTTTAAAGTGTACGATGCAAAGTAAAAGATTACATGTGAAATTTTATAAGGTGAATAAAATATTCACTGTATAAGATGTTTTCTTTGTTGGGAGGAGCTTTTACATAGAGAGCACAATTTTCATACTACAGGGGAAAATAGTGGAGAAATAAATTTTTAACTGCAGGGGTAAAATGGAGTGAATTTTTTCATGATGCAAAGGTAAGGTAGTTTTCTATTCCAGAATAAAGGTGAATACAAGAAAAACACAAAGGCAGAAAATAGGGAAAACTGTTGAACAAATATTTTCAACTGAAGGACAAGATGAAAGAAGGTCATCATTGAAGGAAATAGTTTTTTGTTTTGAAGGGAAGCAAATGAAAGATGCATGAATCTAGGAGAAAATTGAAACTTCTTCAGCAAGCAAAGGTAGCTACAAATCAATGGAGTTGAAGATTCTAGATGTCAAATAAAGATGTAGTTTTAGGGTTTCTCCTTCTTCTATATATTTTCTTCTTCTTTGATTTGTACAAGTTCTAAACTTTTGGTTTAGGGGAAGGAAATAAAGAATGCTTAGCTGGGAACTAGGGTTTTACTTATAGTAAATGAATGTATAGACTTTTATAATAGTGACAATTATGTTGAGAAAATCAGTAAAAGTATTGTAGAAGTTATCTATGTTTTGTGTTCTCAGACAAAATATGGATTAAATATATCAATGATTTATTTATTTGTCATTGCAATATTTGTAGCTGTATGATTTTTGTATTGGTTTATTCAAGTTAAGAATTAAATTTTGTATGCAAGTTATTGTGAGTTTGGGGTAATGAAATGGATCTTCAAGTATGATTATGTAGTAATATGAGAGGTTACATTAATTTAAAACATTAATTGTTAAAGGGCCACTAATTTGAAATATTTTTTTAAAATTTGCATTCATGATCTTAGGTTTGACTCCATGCCTTAGGATTCAGAATTGATCTATGATATTACCTAGATCATTTTCAGAAACAATCAAATCATATTAAATATTTCTTACTTTTGTCCTTTTACTTTCATGTTTAAGTTATCTTAGTTTCCTATTGAATCATGTATTCTTGGGAGTGAGATCTATAGGCTACTCTTGCACTCTTAGGATGTTTCACCTAAAAGGAGAGAGATAAGCCTCACTAAAAATAAAGGTGGTTCAATCAAATTAGGAAGTGTATGATGTTATTAAGGCTAAATGAGATGACCTAAATGCATCTAGATGATGAAATTGATTGATTGTTAATGCAAAACTTAAGAAACAAGTTATGTTTGAAAACATAGTGTGATATGCAAGCATGAACTAAAGTATGAATGAATGCAAAAAATAATTGAAAAAGGTTTTAATTAGAGTGCACCTAGGAGTTTTATGGAGAATCTGGAGTGTCTTGAATGCTGGCATAGATCACTAAAAATCACTAGTGGGACTCATTCACCACTAATGGTGAATCAGTCCTACTTTTGATGAAAACTATTTAAAACAAGTTTCTGAGTGTTGGGATCTAGAATCTAAAAAACTCTCAATTTCTAGCCTTAAGGTGGGACTCATTTTCCACTAATGGAAAATTAGTCCTCTCCCAAAATTTTATGAAATCAAGGACCAATTCTGCAACACCAAATCTAAGGTTGTCTTCTTGTCGGGTTGATAGGGTCAAAACTGCATAAAATAGACTGTAGGTTGTCTCCAAGCTTGAAATAGGATTGATTTGACTTGAAACACTTTTTTAACTTCTTGACCACCTTTCAAAACCTAATTACTTGATAAATCTGCATACACAATTCTGCAAACACACATGCAAAAGGGGAAAATGGGTAAGGGTTAGGTTATAGGGATTTTCCTTGATCAAATCTCACTTTGGTAATCAATTCCTTAATGAAGAAATGGAATGAAATGAAGAAGGAAGGATGAATAAACAACATGCAAGTGTCCTAAACTCACCTCAAGCATGTTGAAGAAATCTAAAGATATGTCAATGGCTGCTCCAAGATGTTTGATTGATGCCTGATTGAAAGATAGAAAGTGCTTGATGAATGGATGATCGAATGATTGTAGGAGATTGAATACTTGAATGAATATGGGGTTAAAATGGATGTAAAAACACTTATTTATATGCTCTTGTGCCTTATTAACCTAATGATACTTCATCACAAGTCGACATGAAGTAATTTTTAATAAAAACTTGAAAGAAAATTTGAAATATTTTAAATTTTGAGCCAAGAGGGACTCATTCGCCACCCATGGCAAATGGGTTCCACCTTGGACTTGAAAGTGGGTGTTGGTAATTAAATCTAATTTAATGTTATTTGTCAAGTTTACATTCAAAAATACACTTAATTAAGCCTTATAAGGGCATAAAGGGGTCAAATAAAGCATAAGAAAGGTGTAAATAGTTAAAACAAGCCTAGAAAAGTGTGAAATCTTGTTACAAGACTTTACAACACTTTAGAATAGGACTTGATAAGTGATGAAAAGGTGGTTTTTAGGTGAATTGTAATGAATAGAGTCTAGAAAAGTGTAGAAATGTTTTACAACACTTCACAACACCTTCACAAGATGCCTTAATTTGAATTTTTAGGACATAATGTGAATATAAAAGTCACATTGCAACATTAAATAAAAGAAAAATAGATCAATAATCATGAGAGAAAGAAGAATGTAGATGGGACCGATGAAGATGAGGGGGACTCGTTGGATGGTGCTTGGTGGCAGCTTGCTTGGGTTGGCCTTGGTGGTATTTCTATAGATGAATCAGTTGCATCTGTGGATGTTGCAATGGTTGGGGCTAGATCGCTAGCTTTTTAGATGTTGGTAGCTTCTTTTGGTCTTCCCCTTCCTTGCTTGAGAGGTGCACTGGATGGAGGCTTCGGTATTGAATGCAATTTGTCTTATGTTGTTGGCAATGGTTATGGTGTTTCTATTGATGAAGGTGCCCCTATTGTGAGTTTTTTCCTTATGGTCTAGGTACAGTGCCTTCTCTCCTAGTTTATGGTGCATGGGCTTTGGAGGAGGTTGGGGTTTCGGCTTTCCCTTGTTTTTCTTACTGGTGTTGCTTTGAGAGGGTGTGTTTTTTTGCACTATCTTTCTTCTTTGGGGCTGCCCACTTTGTTTTGGGAGTGCTTTGGCCTCTCTGAGGATTGTCGAGTGTCGAATGGATAGATCTTTGTTCCTATTCAACATAATAGGAAGGCTTGATGGGTCCTCTTTCTTGTCATTTTTGTGTTTGGATTTTTCTTGGTTGTCCTTTTCTTTCTTTGCATGTTTTGGGTTCTTCCCATACCTTCTTGGAGTGTTGGGGGCTCCCCTTGGCTGGGTGTTTGGAGTTTTGGCTTATTTATGGGCCTAACTAGCATGTTGGGGTTGCTTGGGGTTCCTTCTTGTTGGCCCTTGTCCTTATTTCCTACCTATTTGGGGGCCCATGTTCCTTTTGGAGTGATGTAGGAGCATCCAGTGGTGTAAGGGAAATCTTGCATCACCCAAAAATAGTTAAATTTCAAGTTTCTCGATTCTTAGATGTTTTTACATTTTTGGATACCTTTTTGTCATAATGAAATTCTCAATTTATGGTTTTTATTTTCTATTCTTGGGTTGAAAGATATTGCAGTTTTAGTTTCCCATATTTGCACCTAAAAATCTTCTGAGTTAGATTTGAGGCACTTAGATTTCTTGGATTGGCCCCAAAAATTTTCAAAATTGGTGTATATATTTCGAGCGTGTTATTGACTTTGAGACCTTTCCAACAGTTCAAACAGTTTGCAAATCGGAGTCCCGAGTCAAAAGTTATGGCCCCGGGAAGTTGGCGCACTTTCTAGAAGATACAATTGCAAATGTTCTTTTGAAATTTGAACTTCTAGTTGTAATTTTTCAGCACCAAACCGCCTAAACTCAAATTTGAATGTTGTTTTGGCTCCAAAATAAAGAGGAGCTCTATTTATTGGCAGGTTTCTAATTTTTGGGTAACTTTTTGGGGACAAGCTCGCATATTGCAAAAGGGTGATTCTATAGCTTTTTGTAACTTGCATGTGTTATAGAACTTGGGGATTTGAGATCCTCTGCATGTAAGAAGATCCATTTTCTAAATAATAAAATTATTCTCTTGTTTGTGGGCTATTTTCTATGTCTCAGGTTGTGCCCTCATCATGGAGTCTAGTTGTCCTTTATCATTCTGAGTTTGGGAATCTGCCTTTGGTGGTGCTAACTATTTGTGGTCCCTCTTTATTGAGGTTTCCCTCTTTGTGGTGGATGCTCCCCTCGTTGCTAATGTTGTTGTTTTTGTTGGCATTTTTGGTCTTCTCCTGGGTTGAGTTGTTGTTGGCTCAATCTTTTTGGTTCCTCATTTTTGGTGGGGTGCTTATGGAACTGGGATGAGTGTTTTCCTATTTTCCCAGTAGTTGTTTTTGGTTTGGGTTGCTTACATTATCCCTTCTTCTGTTGGGATCTATGTTATGTTAGAGGTGGTGATTAAGCTAGATTTGGGCCTGAGGGTGTTGATGAACGTTTATCTAGCTAAGGTGAGCTTGTTGTGGGGTCTTCTCTACAAATGATTTGTTGGCTAAAGGGTTATGTTGTTTTGAACTCTTTTCAGATTAGTGGTGGCCCTATTCTATTAGTTGGGTGGTTTTTAAGTTTTATTCGTAAAACCTAGATGGTTTTGGTCCTATTATAGGGCTTTCCAAAGGAGGCTACAATTGTTTGCTTGGCTACTATGTCTAATTTCTCCTTTGGTCCTATGGAGGTGGTCCCTGCTCAGCAATTATTCTTATTGAGGTGGGCAGGTCTCCTATGGACGTGGAGGTTGAGGGTGTTGGTTATGTCTAGATGTGGTGGCTTTGTTGATCATCTCTTCCTCTCCAATAAAGGGGAGCTCACTCCTTTAGAGGTGGAGTTGGAGTTGGTTTCTTGTTATCAGTTGAATTTGTGCTATAAGGAAGTTGATTTGTTGTAGTTTTCTGTGGTGGATCAATTTTCCCCTATTAAGGTGGGGTTTTTGGTCTTATTGGTGGTTTTTCCTAGTGTGCTCTTTGTTATTGTAGTGATGATTATCTTTCTTGGCTCATTGGTGTCTTTCATAAGTAGTTGGTTTACTAATGCCTGGCAGATGCAGGCAAGTTCTTTGTGTAACTATGAGGGTTTCTAGTCCCGATTAAAAACTAGTTAGTTCAAGGGTCTTAGGCCCTTGTTTGTTGATTTGATGCAGTATGTGTTGTCCTGTTTTTCTTTTGCAACTACTTCAGAGTTGTTTTTGGTCTATGGTTTATCTTTTGTGTAGCTTATTTACCTTTGTAATGGGTTTTGGGCCCCATCAAAACCCTTTTTTTACCTGTAATCAAAATAGTGTCAATTATTTTGAGAAAATCAATAAAAATATTGTAGACGTTATCTCCATTTTGTGTTCTTAGACAAAATATGGATTAAGTATATCAATTATTTATTGAGTTTTCATTGCACTCTTTGAAGTTGTGTGATTTATATATGGGTTTCTTCAAGTTAAGAATTAAATTTTGTGTGCAAGTTACTGTGAATTTGAGGGAATGAAATGGATCTTCAAGTATGATTATGCAGTAATATGAGAGGTTACATTAATGTAAAGCATTAATTTTTAAAGGGCCACTAATTTGAAATAAGTTGTTTAAATTTGCATTCATGATATCATGTTTGATGCCATGCCTTAGGATTAGGCACTGATCTGTGATATTACCCAGATAATTTTTAGAAACAATCAAATAATGTATTAAATCACTGTTACTTTGGTCCTTTTTCTTTCATGTTTAAGTTATCTTAGTTTCTAATATCTTCATGGAATATGAAAGATAAGAGACTGAATTTGAGAGAATTTTATCTATTAACCCTCTATATGTTTGAGATGAAAATATTCTAGTTATGTGTTCTCAACAATGTTCAATGCAAATGGGATTATGCTTGAAACTAGTAGAATATAAAATACCCATTACTCATATATCTAAGAACTATCCACTCTCATAGGTCTGTAATTTGTTGCTTGGCATGAGTTTATCATACATGCAAGCCTACAATTAGGAGAACCCTTTTGAGTCATGTGGAGCTCAAAGTGTAGAAGGATTTCATAGCCTTTCTCATTGGATTTTCTTGTCTTCAACTTGTTGATAGTGTAGATTCCTTATCCTAATTCTATAATCCCCTAGTTTAGGCATTGTGTTCCTCCTTAGGGTTGAAGGTTGCAAGAAAAATAACCAACATATTGGTGACTACACTAGGAGTCAGTTGAAAAGAGTCAATCAGTTTGTTGATCTATAGTTTTCGGTCAGATAATCCAAGGACCTACATACTTGAAGGAGATCACTACAACATTTTTGGTGTATTCTTGAAGTCTGGTGTTCTGCTAGTGGATATAACTTAGAAATACATAGATCTTGGAATAAAATTTCTACTGCTTGAAGATCTTTTCCTGTTTCAAAGAGGTGGCGACACTACATAACATTTTACATCATCAAAAGAGTTGGTTGTAGCAATTCTCAAGTATTTTTCTATTGTAATATTCATGTATGAAGGTTTTCAACAAAAAATATAGTTGATATTGTCCTTTATTCAGTATTTTAAGATACTAGTAGAAAGGGAAATAAGAAAGTAGAATATTCTAAAAAGGGATATTGAGAATTGAATGTGTTGTAGAGGGAATAAGTTTTTATTTGAAAAATGTATTGTTGTCCTATTTCTCTCTCTACAAGCTATAATATCATGCCTATAACACAACCATGTCCTCAAAAGAAACTGTTCACTAGTGAGAGATACAACCCTTTGGATTTCAATAAAATTCAGGGATATCCACATTCTATCCCAAGAAGAATTAATGAATGTTTTCCTAAGTTTAGAGGAGGTTTTGAAGAATCAACATCACAACATGTACAAGGGTTTCTTGATGTAATGGAATATTTTCAAATAGTAGAAGAGGATGTTGTCATGAATTTTATTATAAGAACTTTAGAAGATACTATTGAATATTGGTTTTCAAGTTTATTAATGCATTCCATATGTTCATGGCAAGAGCTTGAGAAAATATTCATGGATGAGTTTGGTGAAGTGAATGATGAATGCTTGTCTAAAGAAAGAAATCTGCATACCCAAGAAAAATATGATGAGAAATCTGAAAATGATGATGAACTTATGTCATCTATTGATACATTATGTGATATAGAAATACTGGAGGATGAATACATCTATGATTTTCATGATAGATTCATGAAAGTTGTGCTTGATATACTAGAATAAAAAAGGCTTGATGAATCATTTTACATTGATTTGTTCCATGAGAATTGTGAGCCAGTTTTGAGTACTATGCTAGCTCACTTGAAGCCCCTTAATCTTAAATGCATTTATCAATGGCTTTCAATAATTGAGGAAATGATAGATAAATATAGAAGTAATCTCCTAACTCAATTATGTGATGCTACATTTTCAAGACTTGGTCTAATAGATGCAAATGGTATAGCAAAAGACAATGATAGTGCATCATGTAATGATGAGAACTAAACAACCCATGGATAAAATATACCCAAATGAATATTGTAGCCATAATTATGGTCATGATGAGATAGGTGGAACATGTGAGGTTCCTTCTATTTTCTTTGAAAATATAGAAATAGAGAGTCAATTTTCTATATCAAAAAAGGGTTGCAATGATGCAGATGATACTAAAAGTATTTTCTCTTCTATGGAATTTGAATATTTAGTTGAAGTGCATGTTGATTCTAAAGTTTCATGTCTTCATGATGATAAAAATGGCATTGTAGAGAAAATTTTACAACCAATTGAAAGGAATTCTTGTCTAGGTGATCAAGATGATTACAACTCTATTTACAAACCTAGTGACTATGATTCCTTTCAAGAGGAAGATGCAGAGTTAATTTCTTCAAGTGGAAAGTGTTTTAATAAGGAAAATGATGATAACATTTTGGAAGCCTCACTATTGCATGATGATGGATATGACTTGAATATCTTATTTGAAGAAGAAATGTGTGATCAACAGTATTATGATGCAAATAACAATGCATGTAATGAGTTTCAATTGGAGAGATCATCCCCAAGTAGTTGCAATGAAGAAATACATGATGGTTTTCAGTTTGATAGAGAAGAAGGTAGCCCTATTGATTGTTCCAGCAGTGTGAATGGAAAAGGAGATATGTATGCAAGAGATTCATTGGATGAATCAATTCAATTAGTTGCTTATGAGAAGCATGCATATGTTGATAATGATGAACAAGGAACTCCTATTTTGTTTGATGCTTTAACTTATTCTACTTATTTTTCTAGTTTTGAAGCTTTTACAGATTTTTTTCATGAGGAAAACATTGATGTAGTTGTACATGATAGTGGAAATGTAGAGAAAAATGTTAGTACAACTAATCACATTTTCTATGATGAGTTTTCACTTGAAGAATGTGATTGTGTCAATCATATGGATGCATATGAGGATTTTTTTCTAGATATGCAAATCATAGTGTTCCTCATAAGAAGAATGCTTCAGATTTTCATCTTGATGCAATAGAAGGTGGTGTTGAATATGATACTTCTTGTAGCAGTAAATGTGTTTTGAATAGTCATTGTGAGGAATCTATTGCAAAAGTAAATTCTAAGTTTTCTAAACCCACTCTTGAAACTTTTGTGTGTGATAACATTACTAATGTTGACCGTCTTATCTATGAGCTTGAAGTAGGAAACACTATTTGGGATGTTGATGCATTATTTAAGTGCTATGATTTGAATGTGGATGAAGGTATTATGAGTGTTGGTGAATCTTGTTTTCAAGACATTGAGACATATGGTAATATGATTGAGTTGTGTTGTTGGGATGATGAGAAAATCAACTCTGATACAATTCAGTTGGATGAGTTTCAAATGTGTGAGAACTCTTTGCTTGACACACAGAAGAATTGTACACTATTTCTAAGGCATGATTTCTTCTCTAAGTCTAATCATTGTGAGGGAATAGGTAAATGTGATAATATTGTGTTTTTAGATAGTCTTGATCACTATCCTCATATTTTTTCACTGGCCATAAAATCAAAAAATGAAATGAGTCGAAATGATGCAACCTATGTCATTTGGTTGCCATGTGATAGTAGAGCAAAAAAAGGAGCAAGTTCTCACATGTTAAAAGGAAGCCTAATACTTGCCTTTGCAAGAATGAAGTCACTCATGTTGATGTGGTGTGACCGAGGCAACTATGAATTAAGAGAGATCAACTCTTTTAACATATTGGTGTTTGAAAAAGGTCATAATTGATTACCCTTTCTTTATTTGGTGGCCTGGGGCCATCAATTCACTAACTCATTTTACTGCAAAATCCAATGAAATTGTCCAATGAAATATGTATAATTTGATGTATCATCGGATGCTTGTAAAATTTGATGTGTAATTTTCAATTTTTTGAAAGTTTATCCCCGACATTTGTCAAAATTTTGATGAACCTGGGGTTCGTCGAATTTTTGACAAATATGAAAAGTAGAAAAAATCCAATTGTGGCTGACATAAAGAAAAGTGAGTTCACACCTGATTTATTGCAATGGTGTTTTGCTCTACTTGAGATAGTTTCTAGAGAACTAAAGATGATTTTCTTGGGAAAAATAAAAAAAATTCGAGAAGATATCACCAGGTTGAGGGTAGTCATTTTCTTTTTTCAAAATTTAGTTGTGAAGAGAAATTTGTAGTTCCAGGTTTGAAAATCATATTTTAAAGAAACATCTCATCAGATTTAATTTTTAGAGGTTTAGGGTTTTGAGAATTTCATGTCCAGATTTTGTTGTGTGGAATCACCATAAGATCACAACCAAGGAACAAATTCTTGTGACTATAATTATGTGATCCATAACTCTATTGGTCATGTGCCATGGTTGTGCTATAACAAATACGTGATGTATTCATGTGTGACCCAAGTTTAATGTAGCTATGTTGTGATAGAAATGAAGGCACTCATATAATGTAGTTAATTCAGGTTGTATAATGTAGGTGTTATTCACCATTGGGTGCATTCAGGTTATCTCAAGTTTAACAAGTTAGGATGTAATTATAACATGATCAAAGAGTGATTACCTATTGCTTCAATAAAGAGCCTATAACTTTGGTTGATATGTAGAGTGGTTGTTTTATATCAATTATGTAGTGCATTCAAGCACAATCCATGTTTAATGGGCTATTCTAGAGAGTGATCAAGATTTCCTAAACCTTATGAATGTTACTTGACATATATTTGTATAATCTCAAATTCCTTTAGAGGCTTTTGAAGTATCAATGTATCCTATATAGGGTTTAGAATGATTTCTTTTAAATAAAAAATAAATAAATGATGTATTTCCCTATAATTAGATAATGTGGATATCTCCTAAATCTGCCACAACACACTATCCTCTTTAGCACTATATTCATTACTCTAGCTACTAGGGTTAAATTGCATGTGACATATTTAATATCTTCATGACCATGGCTTTTAAATAGATCTTAGTCTTTTCTTTAATACTTTTCATGGTAACCCTTAAGTTACATAATGCAACTTCAATCTCTTCTAAGAACGGTGTCTTAAGCTAGATTGCATAGTATGCATATAAAGAAAGTCCTTCATACCTGCCATTGTTCCAAACCACCACTCTCTACCTTGCTTAAAATATTTCCTCCATAAGCACAATAGTGTGTTTTCAAATCATGGTTGTGAGTGATTGATCATTAAGGTCACCACTTTAATTATGAAGATACAATGAGATTTTTGTCTTCAAACTCAAGGCATTATGCAAGATAACATTGTGAATTGTTTGTTGTGTACGATTTGATTACTTGCACATTTACTACTTTGCTAACTTCCTCTAAGACTGGGTATTGCACCCTCAGCTGCAATCTCAATTAGCTCACTCACTATCACTTGAGGATTCCTTTCATGAACATCCTTCTATAAAATCAAACTATTGCCTATAGACTGCCTACTTACTACAGGGGACTCAGTGTTTTATGGTATTGTATTTCTTAAGATCCTTCAACCTTATTGACACTACTTCATAGTCCACAAGGTATTATTCACTATTCTCCCATTTTTGATGAGTCTCAAAACACTACTCAAACATGCAATCCACTACCTCCATTATACATTGATGGCTAGGAAGAAACATTGAACCTATGATTACCACTATTACATCATTTGGATAGTCATTCCCTGATTGCATTTGTCTTGTCTAACACTACCAAAAGCATTTGAAAAACCCTTAAGGTCAGCAAGGGGGTAAGGAAACTCACTGTTAAAATCTCCAGTTTACTATGCAAGGTTTGAGCTTTATTATCTTGTCACATCTCAAGTGACTATCATTCTTCTTACCATAGATTGAATTTACAAATGTCACTAAGCTACATAATGTGCTTGTTATTGGCTACAATCTTTTGATTAAAATATTTTATTATTACCTACAATTTCTCAATCTTTCTGGTATTGCAACCTCACTAATCCACTATAGTTATTGTTTATGTTTTTGTAGAGGCCTAGGGTTTGTACCCTAATCATGCTCTTAACAATGCTTTTGTTGTTTTTTATTAGGGCTCTCTCAATGTTGAGGGACCTAGGGATAAGCTCGTTATAAGAAGTAACACATTGCATCTTTAACTAAAAGGATAAATCCGTATTAACATTAGTAATGATGATTATGACTTGTTGCTCCTAAGGAATGGGTCACTTTCTCTTACTAGCTCGCTACCTCCATCGTTGTATGAATTTTGCGATCAAGTTCAATATATTGATTTCAGGAGTCTAAAACGATTGGAAATCATATTTAATTCAGAATTTAATAAGTTTTGGAATTAGCATTTTAAAGTGTTTTTTGGGGTCATTAACTTCATACTATCTTCTCTTTTATAGGGGTGGTTGCATGCAAAAGTTTTTTGGTGTAAAATATCAGAATTATAAGATTATGTTACCTCTCTATGAATAAAAATTATTGGAGTGTGAGTTTGATTTTTTTTTTAATATCTAAATAGTCAAGCTTGGTAAAGAAAAATCATGTCAGATAATATTAGTCCAGAACAAAAAGAAGAGACACTTGATAGATTGTGGGCTAGATTGAAAAGAAAGGGTGATGAGAAATATTATTGTCCTTGCAATAATTGCAAAGACTTAAAGACGAGATGAATTTTAATCACAACAGCTGGGAAACATTGTAGGAAACATGGTCAGGTTGAAGGGGGCATGATTATCATCCATTGGTAAGTTGTTCATTATATGTATTTATATTGATTGAATTTGTAAATGTTTATATCGTTTTAACATTTTATATATATGTAATCACTTCATCATGATCATGGTTTATTTGTGTCTATCATTATTATAAATGTGGGGTGCCCTAGGAAATATGATATGGACTATTTCTGCCCAAAGAATGTGGTCTTGCAAGCAGATGAATATGGAGCTGTGAATATCAAAGATGATCATGTGCTAAAAAACACAATTGAAGATAATAGTATAAATACATTGATCCATGACACATTTAGTGGTAGAGCTGATCATGATGATCAAGATGACTTTGATGATGTTCATGATTTACCTATACTTGAGAAGGCATATGAGCCCCTTTATGAAGGCTCTGAAACAACTCTTCTCTCTACTATATTGTTGTTGTTGAAATTGAAGGTTATGAATGGTTTATCAAACATAGCAATCTCACAGATGTTAAGGTATGTCATATATGTCATCTTTTTTCATCTATTTTAATTCTTGTTAGTTCATCACTAGTAAATAAAAGATGAAATATGTACCATTAATATTCTTTATATGAACAAATTATTTTTTGTTGTAGATTGATTGGTGACTTTTTGTTACCAAAATCAAATATTTTACCTCGCTCATACCAAGATTTATCTGCCATTATGAAAGATATAGGAATGGAGTATCAAGCAATAGATGCATGTCCCAATGATCATATTATGTATCATAAACAACATGAATTTGCAACAGAATGCCCAAAATTTCATATCAGTAGATATCAAACAGATCAACTAAAAAAAAGGGTTTCTTGCAAGGTTCTTCATTATATTCCCATTATTCCACATATGCAATGATTATTTAGGTTTAGAAGCTTAGCACAATTTATGGATTACCATGCATGGAATAGAAGTGGAGGTGAAATTCTTCAAATGCCTATGAATGGTTCTGCATTTAGGGACATGGAGGAAAAATGACCACATTTTAAAGAAGGACCTCATACTCTTAGGCTTTCATTGGGAGCGGACAATGTCAATCCATTTGGAGAGCTGAGATCTATTTACTTAGTGTGGCCTTTTTTTGTTATCAACAATAACATTCCTCCATGGATGTCAATAAAGAGGGAGCACATAAGGTTGTCAATGATTGTTCTAGGTATTTTCTTACATCAATTTTCTTTAATGTAGTAGCATATAATTTATCTTATTTGTTGCATAATGACTTATATTTTTTTCAATTAATAGTCATGTACATTAATTTATATATATTGCAGTAAAATGGTTATAATAATTATGTAATGTTTATGTTCATTCAACTAGGTAAGTACCAAGTTAAAGATATGAATGTATATATCGACCCTTTTATTGACAAGTTACTAAATTTATGGAATGGTGTCACTATGTATGACATCTCTAGACCAATAGGACAAAGAAAATTTCAATTCCATGCAATCCTTGTATGGGAAATTCATGATGCCCCAAGGCTAACATATTTTTGTGGTATGTTATAACGTTCGACTACACTTTAACAATATTTAATTTGATGAAGTAGATATCATGCATGTGTTTATAATAATTTATTCATTATATATAATTAAAAAAGTTGATATATTTAATCTAATTATACTATGAAATAGATATCTTGCAGGTCTTCAAACAAAGGGAAAATTTGCATGTCCAATTTGCGGTCCAAAGATAAAATCTCGTCGTTCAAAAAGTTTAGGAAAGTAGTGGTTCGATGAGTATGGCACTTCCTCCATAGAAATAATAAGTATCAAACTATTGAAAAACATCTTTTCAATGGGAAAGAGGAGACTACATCAAAACCATGAAGAATGACACCTCGCCTATGGAAGTTGGAATCTAATATAATTAGTCGTCAAGGTTATACATAGGATCAAATTGTTTATCTATCATATATGATATGTTTTGAATTTATATTTTTATATTGTGTTGTGTTTACTCATGTTGTAATTGACAATGATTGTCGTTGTTAATTTGTTTAACTTATATGCTTGATGAAGGTCGTCAAGGCATTAATGGTCGGCTGCCATAGGGACTGAAAAGTTATCCTATACAATTTAGTAGATATGAGTAGCTAAAAATTGTGTTTTTTTTTATATAATGCATATCAGAAAGAATATAATAGAAACATTATGAAAAATATTGGATGGAAGGCATGACAAAGAAAAATTTGTCAAAATTTGTAGTGACATTCAGGAAGCCAATCATGCAATGAAAAATGTCATTCAATTAAATAGCAATGGAGACCAAATTAATATAAATGCCCTTCCTTGGTTATTAAAAGAGCAACAAAGCAATGCTATAAAAGAACTCATACGAAAAAATCAATTTTCCATAGGATTTGTTGCGAACATAAACAATATAATAACAAAGAAAGGTGAATTTGGGCTAGGGATGAAAATGCATGATTGGAATACCTTCATTAAGGTAATTATTCTAGTATATTATATACACTTGTATAACGCATGCACTTTTCAATGTATTGTGTTTAATACTTTTGGAAAAATAATGAAAAGATTATTTTATAATTGTTGCAGTACATTCTACCTCTATCTCTCCCAGACAACTTTGACAACAATGTCAAGCAACTTATATATGATCTTGGAAAATACATGTGGTAAGTAGTGTGATTTGTTCAATTCATTGTATACATCTTGTAATTTCAATTTGTTTTACTTTTTATGTAATATACTGTATATTTTTGTTAAATATCATTAATATATTTGCGCCTTGAATCACTTGTAGATGGCTGTCATCTAAAGAAATCCATAAAGAAGATATAAATTATTGGAAGAAAAAAAATTGTATATAATTTGTGAAATGCAAAAGTGTCTACCTTCAACATTTTTCAACGCACAAGAACACTACTTCATACACCAAGTTGAGGAGATTGAATTGTGTAGACCTGTACACACAAGGTCAATGTGGATGGTTGAGAGGCACTTGGAATTTTTGATGGATTTGGTTAGACAAAGAGCACATCTTGAGGGTTCTATCTTGGAGGGATATATGGTATACCAGACCATGGTGTACATTAGTGAATATCTTCCTAAGTTTGCAGCAAAGATCCATGTAGATCACATTTGAGATCCCAACTCCATTAACAAATTCGAAGGGGAGTACCTATTGGGAACTGTAGATTTATGAAAGTGAGAGGTAATTATCAGATAGTCATAAAGATTAATTGAAATACATTTTACATATGGTTTTTATGTATATATTATAATATTTAATTTTTAATCTTCAATATACAACAATTATAAATTAAGGTCATATACTATGGTATTTAACTAATTATACGTCGTTTGTGAATTTCAATTTTTTTTGGTATGGTTGGTCAAGAGTGGGATGCACTACATTTTTATGTTTCTAACAATCTTGATTGGATTACGGTATGGATTGAATGATTTCAACAATCTAGTTGCGCATTAACATGGGAAGGTGTGGCTTCATTGGTTAAAGAGTTTCATCATAATGGAGATTCCAATGTTACACAAAGAGAAATTTATTTAGCATATCGTTTAAGAGATAAAAGGGTACGTATAAATATATTAATCACCCATATTATTTCATTATTTTCAAGTATATTGATGTATATATATATATATGTTGAGATTATTTTCTTTGCATACATTCAGCCAAGAATAAATATGTTTATTAACTGACAATATTCCAATAATTTTTACATGTTTGACATATTGTAGGTAAAACACGACAAGGCTATGTGGTGCAATTGTTGTAAATTTTGAATGAAAATGTTGGATGACATTAAAATAACTTGTGATTTTGGTATAATTGCAGTCTTTTAGGTGACTAATGTTTTATCTAGAAGTGACATGCATCCAGAAGTCTCAGAAAATTGATACTATGGGATTTTGGATTATATACTTGAGTATGACTTTAAGTCCTTCAAATTAATTATGTTCGTCATCCTATGATATAGGCTATGATTGAATGAAAATGATCCTAAGAGAACTGTTATTGAACATGATAATATATTTACCATGATTAATACAAGGTTGATTGAGCGAGCTGGAAATGAGTCCTATGTTCTTCCAAGCCAATGTGAGCAGGTATTTTACTTAGAGGTTCCAGGTAAACCGGGTTGGTCATTTCTTGTTAGAAATGATCCAAGAGGAAGGTCAGTAAAGTATAATGCGGTGGAAGAAGAAGATACTAAAGAACTAGAAGATGATGTAGATGATGATCTTGATCAACAGTTAGTTGATGATGTCCCTGACAAAGTTATTGAAGAGGAGGAGTTAATGTTCATGAAGATAATATCTGTGTGTCCATGATGACATTATCAAAACTAATATCGATGACGATGATGATGATATGACCAATCCTTACAATGTTGAATCTAGATTGGATGATATAAACAAAGAGTTGGATGAAGAAGAAGATCAATGGCATTGAAATGTATAAGTTAATGCAATTATATTATCTATTTGATATTAATTTTTTGATAGAATTATATTTGAATTATGTGGATACATAATTAATTCATGATGTTTTTATTTTTTATTCCATTACATAATTCATTTAATGATGTAATTTTTAATGTTTGAAAGGTCAAAAAATTAAAACATTTCAATAGTGAGGTTAACAACCTTGAAATTAGTGTGTTTATGTTTCATGTGATCATAAAAGATTAAAAAGTCAGTTGTAGAGGTGGTTGTTTAGTGGTTGACATGTAGGTTTTTTTTACAATGTAACTAGGTTTGTCCTCTAATCTACCTATGGAATTTCTAATTCCAATCGAAGGTAGCTCAAAGGACCTAGACCAATTGATGAGGAATTTAAAAGCATCCTACACTTCAGACTTTGCAAGACCTGGGAGGGTGATCCCTTAATGTGTTTACAACCTCTGCACCATTATTATAAACAACATTAACAATAGCAAATGATATCACTTAATAGCTCAACACGATAAGATAATATAAACTAGAATTGGTTATTCATAGACAATATCAACTATCTGGAGCGTGAGATAACTAAATACAATCCATTGTATAAGATAGTCAATGATTTGCAATTTGTAGCAAGTTCTAGGAAAAGACAAACAAATATTGAACTACATTAATAATTACAACATAGATTAGTGCCATATATCCATTGCAGGAGTCAAATTCATAAGCATCTAAAGGTTTATAACAGATTTGATACATCACATATAAGATTATTGACAATATTGCATTACAATTTCATCAATATGCATTCTAACCCAGGACTACTTATCAAATCCTTATACAACACATATCCACCTATAATCTCATTCAAGCATTTTGATTAATTCTTTGAATTAAAGATAAAATAGAATCATACACACCACAACAATGAGATGGATAAAACACCCTTAGTTATTTCATTCAAAGTTCAGATATGCATGTACAATGGAGAGAATTGAGCTCAAATTTTCATTTCAACTCAAATGCTAATACTGTTATACAACATTAAATCTCTATGAACTCAAAAATTGTTACACAATGACTCAAAACCTAAATTTCATTTCTCTAAATGGTATGTGCATGATCATCATGGAAAAAACAGGTCCTTAAGTGGCAAAAAATTCAGAAAAATCAGTGTTAGGAAACTTGATGTAAAAATTTGAATAAGTTATCTATATTATTTCAAAAATATGTAAGAATAGAATCTATAGAAAACTGATGTAGTTTCTAAGCTACTAGGTTTATTTAAAAATAAATAAAATCTATTTAGTGAAAATTTGAAATTTCAATGCAGTAGTACTTAAATTTAAGGGAAAAAATAAGAAGTAGGTGTCTGTCTGACCGCCCTAACCATAATAAAATTATTATATTTTTTTATAAGATTTTATATGTAAGTAGAGGACTCATGTCTAGATGTGATGCATATTTTTTTATAATTTTTTTCCAAGTAAATAATTAATTATGATTTTTTTATTACAACTTTAAAAAAATATGAAAACTCGTATGTCTAACCACCTTAACTTGGTCAAAAATTTATGAAATTTAATTTTTCTTTTTTTAATCCTATATTATGTGAAGCATAGAATGTGATGCATGTTTTGGATTCAAAAAATGTGATACCGTTTGAAATTTTATAGATGTTTTTCAATCAGCCTATCAATCAGGACTTTAGTTGTAATTCTAATAGAAAATAAATAATAATTATTTATTAAATTCAAATTAAAGTATAATTTATATTGGTGGAAAGCTAATAATCTCCTCTAAAAACCCTTTTCATTTCATCAATTTTTGATAAAAATAAAGTTGTCAGCCACATACCCTACAAATACCCATAATATTGCCACTTTTTGGCCCCTCATGATCCTGCAAATATGCTAAAACCATCAGACTTTACAATTCACTTTGGAACTTCACCTAGAATTGACAAAAATTATCTGACTTGCTAACCCGTACTTTTGGCCTTCAAATCTTTGTTATAGAAAATGAAGGAGAAACAAGCACCGGGCCAAAAAGTACACTTGTCACTAGTCAATTGGAGCACTTGGTGATATTGAAAAATTTATTACAACAGCAACCACCATGAAAAATATTCTTGTTCATCATATTAGCTAAGGAATGTTGACAAAAAACACCACAAGAAAACTGCACCGAGAATGCCATCAACAAAAAACTAGAACCATTGCAACCGTAGCATTTGATCTCCCACTTGTTAGTAGTTCACTCCTTTCACTCCTTAATCAAATATTTAGTTACCCAATTCTGGTACTCATCATCTATCAGCCATTCAAAATTAATTACCTCATCCACCTTGGTATATAAGGTGTGTATTTTACTGCTACTTGATTCACAACCCTTTCAAAAGATTCAAAAAATGAGCTGGTACTAATGATTTTTCCATACAACCCACCAACAAATCATACTTCGTGTCATCACCAATTGAATTGATTTGATCATTGATGTCCTCACTTGTTTGAGCCTGCCATTGTTGAAATGACCTGATTTTCCCCTACTCATCAATTATATTAGGTAACAATGTGTTACCCCAATCATTTAAATTCTTCACTAGCTCCCTAATCTTCCTACACAAGTCATCTGGTAAGCCCTGAAAACCTTGCAATGATTTTACTAACACATGAGTAGGTTTTAATGATTAGGGCCTATTATTTATATCAAACCTTGAGGCCTTATACATGATATCCAAATCACTAGCCCTGGGGATCCAATTTTCAATTATTGGTATCACTACTTCCTGATCCCTATCAATATTCTTTATTACTGCTAACAACAAAGAATATAAAAAATGTATAGATAGCAATTTGCTATCAAAATTTTCATTTAAATGCCTCAAAATAGTATTAACCATTTCCTTTTTCTTTAAGAGAGATCCCTCACTTTTATTTAATGATTCTTGCAATCCATCAATTTTTACAAGAGTTGGTTCTTTGTAGGATTGATAGAGCACTCTGATTCTTCTTCAACTTCCTTTGAAGAAAGGGTGAGGATAGGATTTTGACTGGGAGATCCTAGTGTGGAAATAATTAGAGAATCAAAAGGCACTGACCCTACTGTGGAAGGTAATGTACTAGTTCCTGGAGCACTTGATGTCTCCCCAATCTGCTTATACCTAAACCTCTCCATTTCAGTTTGCAACTCAACATTTTTCTGCTTCATCTTGTTGTATTCCTCACTCAAAAGACTATATTTTTCCATTAAGCTAATCCTTTCAACTTCCTCCCTTTCAACAGTCTTTTGGGTGAATTTGGCCACATTCACAGTCAAATTAGTGGCCTCAATGGTTGAGGTGTCTAAAGCTCTCTTTATTATCAATCCTCCCTTGAAATTTGGATTAATACCAGAAACATCTATTTTTCTTCCTTGTGGGGCCAATGGCCAAATTTCTAGAGTTTCATATTCCTCATTGAAAGCATAGTTTTACAATGCTGCCTTGACCTCTTCTTTAGAGTCTTGAAAGGGATTCTTAGACTTCATAATAGCATTAAAGGCTACTGCATTTGCAATGTCTCATTCAGGCAGAATTAATACACCAACCTAACTCACCAGTTTTCTTCCTTCTTCATGAGTGATGTTCTTGAATTCTTCAATTAATTCCGCTTTGAAATCCTCATCATTCTCCTGGTCTGACCTGTAAGGCCTTAATTCTCTTCTTTGCCTATATTTATCTTGATACTCTTAAAACTTCATCCTCCATAACAATTGCAAGAATACATGAGTTTTTACAAATGTATTGTCATCTAGAAACTCCTTGCATACCTCCATTCTTGCATCTTGTACACTTTTACCTTTCATATGTAAATAAGATAAAACTAATTCAGCTGGCCTAGGAGGGGAAGGCATACCAATTTCCATGTCTTGATTAGTAACAATAATCTCATCCATCAGATCCTTCTTTGGTTGATCAATTCTTTACCTCTTAGGGCTTGGCTCAAATGGTGGTGATGAGGGATTGTCTTCCGGTGATGATTCTAAATCAATAATTTTGATTTCCCTAGGCACTTTGAATTTTGGACTTGGTTGTGGAGACACTTTCATAATCTATTAAATCCTTTTCTATCTACTTCTTTATCACTGCTACTATCCTTTTTCCTCCTTGAAATGGGCCACCATTCTGTATGTTGGTATGTTGGCCTTGTTTCAATTGGTTTGGAACCTTGCTCTTGTACACCCAGACTCAATTTTAAATTTATATTTTTTGTCCTCAATGTGCCCATAAATTTCCTTGAAGTTTCCCATCAGAAAATAAATTTCTTTATGGTGGGGACTGAACTCCAACAGTGGATCATATTTAGGATCCATTTTGTGCATAACATCTAGTAGCTTACCATAAGCATTCCATTTCTCCTTGTTCAACTCCTGTCTATACAAATCAAATTCATTTCTAATCAAGTCTTCAGGGAAATTGAACTCATGCACAATTTTTCCAACTTTTATTATTTGTCTGAAAAGAGCAAATAAACCCTCAGGATCATGCTACCACTTTGGTCCACACCTCAAATGGTAATCATCAGAGAAATTATCAAAATGTATCAAAAATCCCTTTGAAAATACAAAATCAGAAACCACTGTATAATTTGGGAAAAATTTTCCCTTACCCCTTCCAGTGAAGTTGTCCTCATGAATACAACCTATCTTCCACATAAATTCTATAGATCCCACTCTTGGTTGCACATTCTATGGTAGTATATGAGGAGCTCCCTGAAAACCATATACTCTCAAGACAGTGCTGACTGGGTAATGGATAATGTCATCCTAGTTATGGTAAACCTTGAATTCTGGCTTCCTCTCCTTTGGCCTAAGGAAATCATGTAATTCCTTAGGGATCCTAGGTATATTCACCATTAATCTAACCCTTAATCTAGAAACAAAATAATTATCAAATTACACATAACTAGTGCTTTCCTTATTACAAGATAAATCTATAGCCCATATCTATACTGACAATATTTCTCCATCAACTGATTGCCTTAATTTCATCCTCTTAGAGAAAAAGTCAACATTCTTAAACAAAAAAATATGCATCAGCATTGTATACCAAAAGAATTGAGTGTTGATATCATTTTTTTGCAGCTTTGGCAACCTTTCATGCATCCTCTTACCTGCTCAAAGAAAGAAGCAAAGTCATAGGTCACAAAGAAGTTAGGGTGTTGTATTTGCACCTCCATGAACATATAAGAAATGGGAATTATCGTACCAGGACTAAAACCCAAAATATGACATAAAGAATAGAAAGTGGCTAGGAAATGGTTTGCAAAACAGTTTAATTTGAAAGGTTCCTAGTCACTAGGACTGATATTTAATTTTGAACCTCTTTCCCTAGCTAGATGAGGTGGAAGCAAACTTGCTCTAAAAAGAAACTTCAGCTTTTCCTACTCCTGCTTCATTTCCTCAAGGTTGATAGGAACCAAGTCTTCACTCGGTTCACTCAAGTAAAAAAATATGTTGGACCTCTTCTATGTTAATGCTCAATAGAACCTTTCCATCATTGTACCTGATTATTCGTGTAACAGGGTCATATCTTGCAACTACTGTCCTAAGAAGGTCTACATCATGGAATATATTTGGTACCACTAGATTCCCCATATCATACATCCATCCATTTCAAAAAGGGTGAGGTAAATTCCTCTATTCATACCATAATCTGAACAATTCCAAGCCAATGAGGAGAACCCTAGCATCGATAATGTTGGAGAAATTATACACTAACCCTTCCCCTAGGATTTTCCCTTGCATTAGGACAAATCCCTTTCTTCTATCATTCATTCACAAGGGAAATTGATCCAGGAAATCATCATACAGGTTTCACTACAAATATTCAATCTAGCCAAAATGTTGCTTGGGTGGTGCCATCTCAGACAAACTAGGGATTCTTTACAACGTTATAATACAGATAGCTTTGACTGACTAGAAATAGAAAATTATAGGAAAAAATATTGTAATTTCTCAAAACTATAATTAAACTATAGCCCTAACAAATTCATCAACAAGCTCATAGTATATCCAGCTAATCCTTTCTGAAATTCAAATACCAAATGTCTGGGAGGCATATAAAATAAACTTGTGGCTTTCTTCATAGAACTCCCAAATTTTGGCTACAGAAACTCGCAATTCTACCTTGGGATCTGAAACTGCTCTTCGAAATAGTTGAATGCTTTGTGATATAGACCAAGAAAGAAAATTGGTTTTATTGTCGATCAAATTATGCCAGCAAGTGTCTCATCCACCATTATAGCTCAATTTTTCATTGCACGAACAATTCCAACCATATTTGATGCTAATTTAAATTTGAGTTGTCGATTCTTCTGCTTGATCAAATCATCAACGAACACCTTCAAAACAAGCTAACATAATTTCCAACATGGCGATAAGGGTCCCACCTTACCATACACTATGAAGGAAGTCCACGTGGTGGTTGCCTGCGATATTACAATCCTGAAACTTCTGATCGCACGATGGTAGGCAACTATTGATCCTAAGCATCAATGATTTGTTCCTTTAACACAATTGCTAGCCATATCGTTAACCTTCAAGAATCATTTTTAGAAAGATTATAACATATCCATTGATTTATAACATGTGCGTCTCAAGAACACTTTAGTAATTTTCCCCTTAATACATTTAAAGTCGGCTAGTGTTTCCTTTACTCTTTAGGCTTCATCAGATGGAATACGTGGTGCCCACCTGTAATTTCACAATCAACCCAAGCACCATTGCAAGATGGCAGGGAACAACTCAGATCAAATGGCAGTTGGTTAGTGATAGCACAAATTTGATCCCCTAAATAGGATATGTGGCGCCTGCCCGTGATTTCATGATCTTTCAATTCCCAATCACGGGATGGTGGGCACTATTGATATCTGTAGGAAATAAATCAATGGTAGCACTAAATCAACCCTTGCAAAATGAAACATTCATTAAAAGGAGAAGTGGGCATTACTAGGCGAACGACAAACAACAACATAAGTTGTGTTTTTAAAAGATGAAACATAGGGCCAACCGAGACTTAGGAAATAAAACCCTGTGGAGGAAATAAAGTATTAAAATCAAAGTTGGGTTTTAATTTTAATCCAGTGACGTAAGCCTAATTCATTAACCCTAGTGGTCATGTCACTGACGGCTTAGCCAAAGCCTTTCATTAGATACTAACTGTGCAATGTGTAGGTTTTTCAGATTCGAAGATATGGGAAAAGATCCTGATCGTACCCCACCAACTCACAGACCTAAGGTGTCACCCTATTATTTGGCACGAGGTCAACAAAAGGTAGATGTGTGTCCTGAATGAAATGTGGGGCCCAATCTCCACTATTGATCTCATAAATTTTGTTTTAGATCGACAACCAAGATTAAAAGCTAATGTAAATCTTTGTTGTTCCCTGCTAGCTCGCAGGAGCACTAATTCATTTGACTACAAAATTTGATGAAATTGTCTGAGGAAATATGTAAAATGTGATGTTCGTCAGGTGCGTGTAAAATTTGATGTGTAATTTTCAATTTTTTAAAACTTTATCTGAGCTGACGTTCATTGAAATTTTGACAAACCTAGGGATCATCAAAATGTCAGCTATGATTTTCATCGAATTTTTGACAAACATGAAAAATAGAAAAATTTCCAATTATGGTTGACATAAAGAAAAGTGAGTTCACACTTGATTTACTATGATAGTGTTTTTCTCTACTTGAGATAGTTTGTTGAGAACTAAGGACAATTTTCTTGGGAAAAATCAGAAAAAATTCAAGAAGATATCTCTAGGTTGAGGGTAGTCATTTTATTTTTGCACAATTTGGTTGTGAAGTCAGATCTGCAGTTCTAGGTTTGATAATCATATTTTAAAGTAACATCTCATTAGATTTCATTTCTAGAGGTTTAGGGTTTTGAGAATTTCATGTATGGATTTTGTTGTGTGGAATCACCATAAGATCACAACCAAGGAACAGATTCGTGTAACTGTAATTATGTAATCCATAACTATATTGGTCATGTGGCATAGTTGTGCTATAACAAATACAAGATGCATTCATGTGTGACCCAAGTTTAATGTGGCTATGTTGTGATAGAAATGGAGGCACTCATATAATGTAGTTAATCCAGGTTGTATAATGTAGGTTCCAACAATCATTAGGTGCATTCCGGTTGTCTCAAGTTTAATGGGTTAGGATGTAATTATAGCATGATTGAAGAGTGATTACCTCTTGCTACAATAAAGAGCCTATAACTCTGGTCAAGATATGCAAAGTGGTTGTGGTATATCAATTATGTAGTGCATTCAAGCACAACCCATGTTTAATGGGCTATTCTGGAGAGTGATCAAGATTTTCTAAACCTGATGAATGTTACTTGGCATATATTTGCATAATCTCAAATTCCTTTAGAGGCTTTTTAAGTATCAATGTATCCTATATAGGGTTTAGAATGATTTATTTTAATTTAAAAAATAAATAAATGATGTATTTCTCTGTAATTAGATAATGTGGAGATCTCTTAAATCTGCCCCAACACACTATCCTCTTTAGCACTATATTCATTACTCTAGTTACTAGGGTTTTCCATGTGACATCTTTAATATCTTCATGACCATCGCTTTTAAATAGATCTCAATATTTTCTTTAATCATTTTTATTGTAACCCTTGAGTTCCATAATCCACCTTCAATCTCTTCTAAGAATGTTGTCTTAAGCTAGACTGCATAGTATGCATATAAAGCAAGTCCTTCATACCTACCATTGTTCCAAACCACCACTCACTGCCTTGCTTAAAATGTTGCCTCCATAAGCACAAGAGCATGTTTTAAAATCATGGTTGCCATTGATTGACCATTAAGGTCATCACTTTCATCATGAAGATACAATGAGATTTTGTCTTCAAACTCAAGGAATTATGGAAGATAACATTGTGAATTTTTGGTTGTGTACGATTTGATTTTCTTGCACATTTACTACTTTGATAACTTCTTTTAAGACTGCGTATTGCACCCTTAGATACAATCTCAAACAACTCACTCATTATCACTTGAAGATTCCTTTCATGAGAATCCTTCTATAAAATCAAAGTATGCCCTATAGACTGACCACTTACTACAGGGGACTCATTGTTTCATGGTATTGTAGTTCATAAGATCCTTCAACCTTATTGACACTACTTCATAGTACACAAGGTATTATTCACTATTCTCCCCTCTTTGATGAGTCTCAAAACACTGCTCAAACATGCAATCCACTACCTCCATTATACATTAATGACTAAGAAGAAACATCAAACCTATGATTACCACTGTTAATTCATTTGGACAGCCATTCCCTAATTGCATTTGCCTTGTCTAACACTACCAAAAGTATTTGAAAAACCCTTAAGGTCAGCAAGGGGGTAAGGAAACTCACTGTTAAAATCTCTAGTTTACTATGCAAGGTTTGAGCTTTATTATCTTGTCACTGCTCAGCCTCTTTTTGACTATCACATCTTAAGTGTTTGTCATTCTTCTTACTGTAGAATTAATTTTCAAATTTCACTAAGCTACATAGTGTGCTTGTTATTGGCTACAATCTTTAGATTGCAAGATTTTGTTATTACCTGCAATTTCTCAATCTTTCTAGTATTGCAACCTCACTAATCCGCTATAGTTTTTTTTTATCTTTCTATGGAGGCCTAGGGTTTGTACCCTAATCATGATCTTACCAATTTTTTTTTCTTTTTATTAGGGCTCTCTTAATGTTGAGGGCCCTAGCGATAAGCTCGTTATAAGAAGTAAAACACTGCATCTTTTTTTTTTTTTTGACTACGAGATGGTAGCACGACCCCTATAAGCGTAGGTGCGCTGGTAAACTTTTACGACCGGCAGTGCGACACCCTCGGTACCGGGGTGGGGGAGACTAGAACTTGTGACCAACCTACTGCTACAGGAAAGATTTAGCCAACCAAGCTAGGGCCCCAACCCAAAACACTGCATCTTTAACTAAAAGGATAAATCCGGATTGACATTAGCAATGATGATTTCAACTTTTTGCTCCTTAGGAATTGGTCACTTGCTCTTACTAGCTCACTACCTCCATTATTGTAGGAATTTTGCGATCAAGTTCAATATTTTTATTTTAGGAGTCTAACGGTTGGAAATCATAGTAAAATCAAAATTTAATAAGTTTTTGAATTAGCATTTTAAAGTGTTTTTTTGGGTCATTAACTTAAGACTATCTTCTCTTTTGAAGGGGTGGTTGCATGCCAATTTTTTTTGTGTAAAGATCAGAATTATTAGATTATGTTACCTCTCTATGAATAAAAATTATTGGAGTGTGAGTTTGATAGTTTTTGAAGATCTAAATAGTCAAATTTGGTAAAGAGAAATTATGTCAGTTAATATTGGTCCAAAACAAAATGAAGAGACACTTGATAGATTGTGGGATAGATTCAAAAGAAAGGGTGATGGGAAATGTTATTGTCCTTGCAATAATTGTAAGGGCTTAAAGACGAGATGAGTTTTAATCACAATAGTTGAGAAACATTGTAGGCAACAATGTCACGTTGAAGAGGGTCATGATTATCACCCAATGGTAAGTTGCTCATTATATGTGTTTATATTGATTGAATTTGTAAATGTTTATATCGTTTTAACATTTTATATATATATATATATATATATATATATATATATATATATAATCACTTGATCATAATCATGGTTTATTTTTGTCTATCATTATTATAAAGGTGGGGCACCCTAGGGCATATGATATGGATTAACATGGCCTAGAGAATGCTGTTTTGCAAGCAAATGAACATGGAGCTCAGAACATCGAAGATGAAGTTAATGATCCTATGGAAGAAGATGATCATGCACCAAAAAACACAACTGAAGATGATGGCATGAATACATTGATCCATGACACATTTAGTGGCAGAGCTAATCATGATGATCAAGATGACTTTGATGATGTTCATGATTTACCTGTAGTTGAGAAGGCATACAAACCCCTTTATGAAGGCTCTGAAACAACTCTTCTCTTTGTTGTATTGTTGCTATTGAACTTGAAGGTTATGAATGGTTTATCAAACATAGCAATCTCATGAATGTTAAGATGTCATAAATGTCATCTTTTTTCATCTATTTTAATTGTTGTTAGTTCATCACTAGTAAATAAAGGATGAAATATGTACCATTAATATTCTTTATATGAACAAATTATTTTTTGTTGTAGATTTATTGGTGAATTTTTTTTACCACCATCAAATATTTTACCTCACTCATAACGAGATTTATGTGCCATTATGAAAGATATCAGAATGGAGTATCAAGCAATAAATGCATGTCCCAATCATCATATTATATATTATAAACAATAGGAATTCACAAAAAAATGCCTAGAATGTCATATCAATAGATATCAAACAAATCAACTACCAAAAAGGTGCCTCAGAAGGTTCTTCGTTATATGCCCATTATTCCACGTATGCAATGATTATTTAGGTGCGAAAGCTTAGTGCAATTTATGAATTACCATGCACATAATAGAAATGGAGATGAAAATTTTTGAATACCTGTGGATGGTTCTACATTTAGGGACATGGAGGAAAAATGGCCACACTTTAAAGAAGAACCTCATAATCTCAGGCTTTCATTGACAATGAATGGTGTCAATCCATTTAGAGAGTTGAGATCTATTTACTCAGTTTGGCCTATTTTTGTTATCAACAATAACATTCCTCCATGGATGTGAATAAAGAGGGAGCACATAATGTTGTTAATGATTGTTCCAGGTGTTTGTTTTCCTCAATTTTTTTTAATGTAGTAGCATCTCCTTTGTATTATTTGTTGTTTAATGACTTATAGTTTTTTCATTCAATAGTCATGTACATTAATTTATATATATTGCAGTAAAATGGTTATAATAATTGTGTAATGTTTATGTTCATTCAACTAGGTAAGTACCAAGTTAAAGATATGAATGTATATATCGAGCCTCTTATTAATGAGTTACTAAAGTTATGGAATGGTTTCACTATGTATGACGTCTCTAGACCAATAGTACAAAGACAATTTCAATCCCATGCAATGCTTGTATGGACAATTCATGATGCCCTAGGGCTAACACATTTTTGTGGTATGTTATAATGTTCGACTACACTTTAACAATATTTAATTTGATGAAGTAGATATCATGCTTGTTTTTAAAATAATCTATTCATTATATATAATTAAAAAAATTGACATATTTAATCCAATTATATATCATCTTGTAGGTCTTCAAACAAAGAGAAATTTTGCATGTCCAATTTGTGGTCCAAAGATGAAATCTCGTCATTCAACAAGTTTAGGAAAGTAGGTGTTTGAAGAGTATAGGCACTTCCTCCATAGAAATAATAAGTATCAAACTACTGAAAAAACATCTTTTCAATGGGAAAGAGGAGACTACATCAAAACCACAAAGAATATCACCTCGCCTATGAAAGTTGGAATATAATAGAATTAATCATCAAGGTTATACATTAGATCAAAATTTTTATCTATCATATATGATATGTTTTGAATTTATATTTTTATATTGTGTTGTGTTTACTCATGTTGTAATTGACAATGATTTTCGTTGTTAATTTATTTAACTTATATGCTTCATGAAGGTCATCAAGGCATTAATGGCTGGCTTCCACAGGTACTAAAAAGTTATCCCAGACAATTTAGTAGGTTTCCCTACTATGAGCAACTAAAAAATATGCATTTTTTTGATACAATGCATATCAAAAAGAATATAACAAAAAAGTTATGGAAAATATTGGATGGAAGGCATGACAAAAAAAAATTGTCAAAAATTGTAGTGAAACTTAGGAAGCCAATCATGCAATAAAAAATGTCATTCAATTAAATAAAAATGGAGACCAAATTAATATAAGTACCCTTCCTTGTTTATTAACAGAGCAACAAATCAATGCTATAAAAGAAGTCATACAAAAAATTCAATTTTCCATAGGATTTTCTACGAACATAAAAAATATAATAACAAAGAAAGGTGAATTTGGGTCAGGAATTAAAATGCATGATTGACATACCTTCATTAAGGTAATTATTATGAAATATTATATACACTTGTATAATACATACACTTTTTAGTGTATTGTGTTTACTACTTTTGAAAAAATAATGAAAAGATCATTTTATAATTGTTGTAGTACATTCTACCTCTATCTCTCCTAGACAACTTTGAAAACAATGTCAAGCAAGTTATATATGATCTTGAAAAATACATGAGGTAAGTAGCGAGATTTGTTCAATTAACTGTATACATCTTATAATTGCCATTTTTTTTACTTGTTATGTAATATATTGTATATTTTTGTTAAATCTCATTAATATATTTGCACCTTGAATCACTTGTAGATGGATTTAATCTAAAGAAATCTATAAAGAAGATATAAATTATTGGAAGAGAAAAATTCCCCATCTAATGTGTGAAATGCAAAAGTGTCTACCTTCAACATTTTTCAATGCACAAGAACACACCTCATACACCAAGTTGAGGAGATTTAATTATGTGGACATGTACACACAAGGTCAATGTGGATGGTTGACAGGCACTTGAAATTTTTGAAGGCTTTGGTTAGACAAAGAGTACATCCCGAGGGTTCTATGGCAGAGGGATATATGGTATACTAGACCATGGTGTACATTATTGAATATCTTCGTAAGTTTGCAACAAATATCCACGTAGATCACATTTGGGATCCCAACTCCATTAAATTTTTTGAAAGGGAGTACCTATTGTGGAAAGGTAGATTGAGGAAAGTGAGAGGTAATTATCAGATGGTCATAGAGATTATTTGGAATATATTTTATATATGGTTTTTATGTATATTTTACTTATTTAATTTTTAATCTTCAATATACATCAATTATAAATTAAGGTCATATACTATGGTATTTAACTAATTATATGTCGCTTCTAAATTTGAATTTTTTTGGTACAGTTGGTCGAGAGTGGGATGCACTACATTTTCAAGTCGCCAACAATCTTGATTGGATGACAGTATGGATTGAACGATGTCAACAATCTAGTCGCGCATTAACATAGGAAGGTCTAGCTTCATTAATTAAAGAAGCTCATCGTAATGGAGATTTCAATGTTACACAAAGGGAAATTGATTTAGCATATGGTTTAATAGATAAATAGGTATGTATAAATATATTAATCGCCCATATTATTTTATTATTTTCAAGTATGTTTATGTATATATATGTTGAGATTGTTTTATTTGCATACATTCAGCCAAGAATAAATATGTTTATTAATTGATGATATTGCAATATTTTTTACATGTTTGACATATTGTAGGTGAAACACCACAAGGCTATGTGGTGCAATGGTCATAAATTTCCAATAAAAATGTTGGATGACATGAAGAAAACTTGGATTCTGGTATAACTGCAGTCTTTTAGGTGACTAATGTTTCATCTAGAAGTGGCATACATCCAAAAGTCTCAAAAAATTGATACTATGGGATTTTTGATGATATAATTGAGTGTGATTTTAAATCCTTTAGATTAAATTTTCTTGTCGTCCTATAATACATGTTACGATTGAATGAAAATTATCCTGAGAGAATTTTTATTGAACATGATAATGGATTTACCATAGTTAATACAAGGTTGATCGAGCAAGCTGGAAATAAGCCCTATGTTCTTCCAGCCAATATGAGGAGGTATTTTACTTAGATGTTCCAAGTAAACCGGGTTGGTCATTTGTTGTTAGAAATGATTGAAGAGGAAGGATGGTAAAGTATAATGTGGTGGAAGAAGAATATACCAAAGAAATAGAAGATGATGTAGATGATGATCAGGATCAATAGTTAATTGATGATGTCTCTGACGAATATGTCAAAGAGGAGGAATTAGATCAAGATGATGTAGGAGTTAATGTTCATGAAGATGATATCCGTGTGGATGATGACATTATAGAAACTAATATCAATTTCTAATGATGATGATATGACCAATCCTTACAATTTCGAATCTGGATCGGAAGATACAGACAAAGAGTTGGATGAAGCAGAAGATCAATGGAATTGAAATGTATAATTTATGTGATTATATTATCTATATGATATTAATTTCTTGATAGAATTATATTTGACTTATGTGGTTACATAATTAATACATGATGTTTTTATTTTTTATGCCATTACATAATTAATTTAATGATGTACTTTTTAATGTTTGAAAGGTCAAAAAATTAAAACATTTCAATAGTGAGGTTAACAATCTTGAAATTAGTGTATTTTATGTTTCATGTGATCATAAAAGATGAAAAAGTTAGTTATAGAGGTGGTTTTTCAGTGGTTGACGTGTATGTTGGTTCTTTTTACAATGTAACTAGGTTTGTCTTCTAATCTACCTATGAAATTTCTAATTCCAATCGAAGGTAGCTCAAAGGACCTAGACCAACTGAGAAGGAATTTAAAAGCATCCTACACTTCGGGCTCTGTAAGACCTAGGAAGGTGATCCCTTAATGTGTTTATAACCTCTGCACCATCATTATAAACAACATTAACAATAGCAGATGATATCACTTAATAGCTCAATATGATAAGATAATATAAACTAGAATTGGTTGTTCATAGACAATAACAACTATCTGGAGTGTGAGATAACTAAACACAATCCATTGTATAAGATAGTCAATGATTTGCAATTTGTAGCAAGCTCTAGGAAAAGAAAAACAAATAATGAACTAAATTAATAATTACAACTTAGATCAGTACCATATATCCATTGTAGGAGTCAAATTCATAAGCATCTAGAGGTTTATAACTGATTTAATACATCCCATATAAGATCCTTGACAATATTGCATTACAATTTCATTAGTATGCATTCTAACCTAGGATTACTTATCAAATCCTTATACAACACATATCTGCCTATAATCCCATTCAAGCATTTTGATTAATTCCTTGATTTAGAGTTAAAATAGAATAATACACACCACAACAGTGAGATGGATAAAACAACCGTTAGTTATTTCATTCAAAGTTCAAATATGCATGTACAATGGAGAGACTTGAGCTCAAATTTTCATTTCAACTCAAATTCTAGTACTGTTATACAAAATTAAATCTCTATGAACTCAAAACCTGTTACAGAATGACTCAAAACCTAAATTTCATTTCTCTCAAACCATTGGACTGTACAATTCACTCTACAACTTCACCTAGACTCAACAAAAATTATCTAACTTGCTAACCTGTACTTCTAGCCTTCAAATCCTTCTTATAGAAAATGAAGGAGCAAACAAGCACTAGGCTAGAAAGTACATTTGTTACCAGTCAATTGGAGTACCTGGTGATATTGCAAAATTTGTCACAATAACCACCACCTTGAAAAATGTTCTTGTTCATCATATAAGTTGAGGAACATTGATGCAAAAAACCACAAGAAAACCACACCGAGAAAGCCATCAACACAAAACTAGAACCATTGCAATTGCATCATCTAATCTGCCACCTATTAGTAATTCACTCCTTTTACTCCTCAGTCAAATATTTAGTTACCCAATTCTGGTAATCATCATCAATCGGCCAGTCAAAATTAATTACCTTGAATCCACCTTGGTATTATAAGGTGTGTATTTTACCACTACTTGATTCGCATCCCTTTCAAAAGATTCAAAAAATGAGTTGGTACTAATGATTTTGTCCCTAGAAATCACCAACAAATCATAGTCTATGTCATCACAATTTGAATTGATTTGATCATTGATGGCCTCACTTACTTGAGCCTGCCATTGTTGAAATGACTTGATTTTCCCCCACTCATCAATTATATCATGTAACAATGTGTTACCCCAATCATTGAAATTATTCACCAACTCCCTAATCTTCCTACTCAAGGCATCTAGTAAGGTTTGAAAACATTTCAATGATTTCACTAACACATGAGTAGGTTTTAATGATTGAGGCCTATTATTTATATCAAACCTTGAGGCCTTATACATGATATCTAGATCACTGCCCCTAGGCATCCAATTTTCAATTATTGGTATCGCTACTTCCTAATCCCTATCAATATTCTTTATTGCTGCTAATAACAAAGAATATAAAGAATGTCTAGATAACAATTTTCTATCAACCTTTTCATTTAAATGCCTCAAAATAGTAGTAACAATTTCCTTTTTCTTTAAGAGAGATCCCTCCTCACTTTTCTTTAATGATGCCTACAATTCATCAATTTTTTGCAAGAGCTGCTTCTTTGTAGGATCGACATAGCACTTTATTTCTTCTTCAACTTCCTCTAAAGAAAGGGTGAGGATGAGATTCTGACTGGGAGATCTTGGTGTGGAAACAATTGGAGAAGCAGGAGGCACTGACCCTGCTATGGAAGGTAATGTATTGGTTCCTAGAGCACTTGATATCTCCCCAATGTGCTTATACTTAAACCTCTCCACTTCAGTTTGCAACTCAATGTTATTTTGTTGCATCTTTCTATACTCCTCAATGAAAAGGTTATATTTTTCCATTAATCTCTTCCTTTCAGCTTACTCCCTTTTAGTAGTCTTTTGGGCCAATTTGGCCACATTCACAGTCAAATTAGTAGCCTTAGTGGTTAAGGTCTCTGAAGCTCTCTTTATGATCAATCCTCCCTTGAAATTTGGATTAATATCAGAAACATCTATTTTTCTCCCTTGTGGGGCCAATGGACAAATTTCCAAAGTTTCATATTCCTCACTGAAAGCAGAGTTTTGTAATGTTGCCTTGACCTCTTCTTTAGAGTCTTGAAATGGATTCTTAGACTTCATAATAGAATTAAAGACTACTGCATATGTAATGTCTCATTCAAGTGGAATTAATACACTAGCCTGACTCACTAGTTTTCTTCCTTCTTTAGGAGTGATGTTCTTGAATTCTTCCATTAATTCAGCTTTTAAATCCTCATCATTCTCCTGGTCTGGCCTGTCAGGCCTTAGTTCTCTTCTCTATCTATATTTATCTTGATACTCTTAAAACTTCATCCTCCATAACAATTGCAAGAATACATGAGTTTTTACAAATGCATTGTCATCTAGAAAATACTTGCATGCCTCCATTCTTGCATCTTGTACACTTTTACCTTTCATATCTAAATCAAATAAAACTAATTCAGCTAGCCTAGGAGGGGAAGGAATACCAACTTCCATGTCTTGATTAGTAACAATAATCTCATCCATTAGATCCTTCTATGGTTGATCAATTATTTGCTTGTTAGGGCTTGGATCGGATGGTGGTGATGAGGGATTGTCTTTCGGTGATGATTCTAAATCAATAATTTTGATTTCCCTAGGCACTTTGAATTTTGGGCTTGGTTTTGGAGGCACTTTCATAATCTATTTTCCTTTTCTGTCAACTTCTTCTTCATCACTGCTACTATCCTTTTTCCTCCTATAAATGGGAAACCTTTATGTAGGATGGTATGTTGGCCTTGTTTCAATGGGTATAGCACCTTGTTCTTGTACACCTAGATTCAATTCTAAGGGTGATCCCACAATAGTGGTTTACAATTTTTGGCCAAACTAGACAATGAAATAATTTTTTAAAACTAAATCTTCACTTTTGGGAACCTATAGCGGCTAAACCATGAGGAATTTGAGGATGATGCACACTAGAGTTTCATAAAAAATTTTTGATATATTTTAAATATATTTTTTTCAAAAATTTTGGAATCATATTGCACTTCATTTTCCATCTCCCTTGAAAACTAGTTTTTTTCATAAAACAACATTTTTAAAAAGTGATGCTCATCGTATAATGCATAAATTATTTTCCATGAAGGATAAAATTCTAATTCTTTCAAATTTAGATTCGTAACTCTATTATATCATGCTTCCACTTGGTTAGATAGTTTTTTATTAAATATTTTTTCTTTAATCAAGTTTCAAATTCAAACCAATTATAATTTAGACATAGCGAAGCCGTATTATACGTAACTTTTTTTGTATTTATCAAAAAAAAATTCTTTCTTGGATAAAAGACTTCAATATCTAGTGCACTAATATTTTTATTTCTGTTAATAATCTGCTATTTTTCCACATGTGTAGAACAAAGAGATTGATTTTCGCTAAAAAACCTATGTTCATGAGAAATAAAAAATAAATATAATAATTAAATTAAATTTATTTAAAATTATACTTTTTGAGAAGCTTATAATAAGGACTACATAATTGGAAAAAAAAAATTTAATGAATTCTTTTGATCACCCAAAAGGTAAATCAAAAGTGGTTTTTTATCAACAGTTTGATAGGTGTAAAGGAGACTCTATTATAGGTATGGTTTAAAACTAGCAGGGTTCTATCTAAGGGGGTTTGATTTAAGGTAGTTTGGTAAAAATATCTTCAATTGGAATTCTTTAAATGGAACCTTTTAAGGCTTAAATCATTATATTTCCTAAAAATATGTGATTTCAGCAAAAATCAGTTCCTCTCAAAAATTGTAAACCAGCTTTGTGGGATCACCCCTAAATTTATCTTTTTTGTCCTCAATGTGCCCATAATCTCCTTGAAGTTTCCCATCAGAAAATACATTTTCTCAGGGTGGGGACTAAACTCCAACAGTGGATCATATTTCAGATCCATTTTGTGCACAACATCTAGTAGCTTACCATAAGCTATCCATTTCTCCTTGTTCAACTTCTATCTATTCAAATCAAATTCATTTCTAATCAAGTCTTCAGGGAAATTGAACTCATCCACAATTTTTCCAACTTTTATTTTTTGTCTAAAAAGAGAAAAGAAACCCTCAGGATCATGCTACCACTTTGGTCCACACCTCAAATGGTAATCATTAAATAAATTATCAAAATGAGTCCAACCTCCCTTTGAAAATACAAAATCAGACACCACTATATAATTTGGGAAAAATGTTCCCTTACCCCTTCCAGTGAGGTTGTCCTCATGAATACAACCTATCTTCCACATAAATTCTACAAATCGCCCTCTTGGTTGCACATTGTATGGCAGTATATGAGGAGCTCCCTGAAAACCATATACTCTCAAGATAGTGCTGACTGGGTATGGGATAATGTCATCCCAGTTATGGTACACCTTGAATTCTAGCTTCCTCTCCTTTGGCCTGATGAAATCATGTAATTCCTTGGGGATCCTAGGTATATTCACCATTAATCTAGCCCTTAATGTAGAAGTAAAACAATTATCAAATTGCACATAACTAGTGATTTCCTTATTACAAGATAAACCTGCAGCCCATATCTGTATTGGCAATATTTCTCCATCAAATGATTGCCTTAATTTCATCCTCTTGGAGAAAAAGTTAGCATTCTTAAACAAAAAAATATGCATCATCATTGAATACCAAAAGAATTGAGTGTTGATATTATTGTTTTGTAGCTTTGGCAACCCTTCATTCATCCTCTTAGCTAAGAAAGAAGCAAATTCATAGGTCACAGAGAAGTTAGGGTGTTGAATTTACACCCACATGAACATATAAGAAATGGGAATTACCATACCAGGACTGAAACCCAAAATCTAATATAAAGAATAGAAAGTTTCTAGGAAATGGTTTGGAAAACAAATTAATTTGAAAGGTTCCTGGTCACTAGGGCTAATATGAAATTTTGAACCTCCTGCCTTAGCTAGATGAGGTGGAAGCAACCTTTCTCTAAAAATAGATTTTAGCTTTGCATACTCCTGTTTGATTTCCTCAAGGTTGATAGGAACCAAGTCTTCGCTTGGTATATTCAAGTCAAAGATATGGACCTCTTCTCTATTAATGCTCAATAGAACCTTTCCATCATTTTCCCTGATTATCCATGTAATAGGGTCATATCTTGCAGCCACTGTCCTAAGCGGGTCTACATCAGGATATACATTTGGTACCACTAGCTTCCCCATATCATACATCCATCCATTTGAAAATGGGTGAGGAAAATTCCTCTATCTATACCACAATCTGAATAATTCCAAGCCAATAAGGGGAACCCTAGCATCGACAATGTTGGAGCGATTATACACTAACCCTTCCCCCAGGATTTTCCCTCGCATTAGGACCAATCCCTTCCTCCTATCATTAATTGACAAGGGGAATTGATCTAGGAAATCATCATATAAGTTTCATTTCAAATATTCAGTTTGGCCAGAATGTTGCTTGGGCAGTGCCATCTCAAACAAACTAGGGCTTTTGTACAACGTTATAATTTAGATAGCTAGGACTAACCAAAGATAGAAAATTGGAGGACAAAACACTGCAATTTATCACAAATATAATTAAAATATATCCCTAACACATTCATCAACAAGCTCATAGCACATATAGCTAATTATTTCCCAAATTCAAATGCAAAATGACCGGGAGGCACATAAAATAAATTCATGGCTTTGTTCGCAGAACTCCCAAATTCTGGCTGCAGAAACTCACAATTCTACCTTCGGCTCTAAAAATACTCCAAAAAATAGTTGAATTCTTTGTGATATAGACCAAGTAGGAAAATTGATTTTATTGTTAATCAAATTATGCCAGCAAGTGTCTCATCTGCCATTAAAGTTCAATTTCTCACTGCATGAACGACTCTAAGCATATTTGATGCAGATTTAAATTCGAGTCATCGATTGTTTAGCTTGATCAAATCATTATCGACCACCTTCAAAAAAAGCTGACACAATTTCCAGCATGGTGATAAGGGCCCCACCTTACCATACACTATGAAGGAAGTCCATGTTGTGGCTTCCCGCTATATCAAAATCTTGAAACTTTTGGTCGCGCAATGGTAGGCAACCATTGATCCTGAGCATCAATGATCTCGTTTCTTTAACATAGTCGCCAGCCATGTCGTTAACCTTCTAGCAGCTTTTCTAGTGAGATTATAATATATCCATCAATTTAGAACATCTGCATCTTGAGAACACTTTAGTAATCCACCCCTTAATACATTTAAAGTTGGCTAGTGTTTCCTTTACTCTTTAGGCTTCATCGGATGACACACATGGCACCGGCCTATGATTTCGCAATCAACCCAAACACCATCACGAGCTGCGGGGAATGACTCAGATCAAATGTTAGTTGGTCAGCAATAGAAGAAATTTGATCCCCCGTATAAGACATGTGGCAGCTGCCCGTAATTTCGCGATCCTTCAATTCACAAAAACAGGATGGTGGACACCGTTGATATTTGTAGGAAATAGATTAATTGCAGAACTAAATCAACCCTTGCAAAATACAACATTCATTAGAAGGAGAAGTGGCCATTACTAGGTAGATGACAAACAACAACATAAGTTGTTTTTTAAAAGATGAAACATGGGACCAACTGAGGTTTAGGAAATAAAACACTGCAGAGGAAATAAAGTATCAAAATAAAAGTTGGGTTTAAATTTTAATCTAATGACATAAGCCTAAGCCATTAACCCCAGTGGTCATTTCACCAATGGCTTAGCCAAATCCTTTCAGTAAATACTAACCATGCAATGTGTAGGTTTTTTAGATTTGAAGATATGGGAGAAGATCTCGATCATACCCCGCCAACTCACAGACCTAACATGTCGCCCTGCTATTTGGTGCAAGGTTAGCAAAAGGAAGATGTGTGTCCTATATGGAATGTGGGGCCCAATATCAACTATTGAGCTCATAACCCATGGTTTTAGATCAATAACAAAGATAAAAAGCTAATGTAAATCTTCATTGTTCCCTACTAGCTTGCAAGAGAAAGATGAAGTTTGGTTAAAAGTCGCGATGTCAATGAGATTCTGATGCATAGCTCTAGCCATTACATTTGCAAAGTGCATAGGTCCTGCCAACATTGTAGTTAGTTTCTGAGATGGATTAATGTTATTGGTCATGAGGAAGGTGAATGATGCTTCATTGGATGTCAAACCAAGTTAGCCCGAGATAAACAGTTTGATCTACCAACTCTTCAAGAGATCCGTAGGCAGTATTCAAAGTTGGAAAATGACACATGGTGGTCATTTTATCGTACAATTGGTGAACCATTAATGAATTATTCCTTGATTGTGTAGTCACATCAATTGTAATCTGTGTGAAGATGTTGTTGTTGGAAATCATGAAGGGTGATCTTTGGATTCTGATGCAGCTCTAGTTAAATGGTGGCAGTACATACGCCGCCAAATTGCCATGTTTGCACATGCATTTTTACTAAGCATTGATGAAAGTTTCCATTACCTCACACAATAAATACAAGAGGAATTAACTACTAGTAGTGTCATTCTTCTAGCAGTTAGAGCACTTTGTGGGCTAAGTCTAGTCAAGTTTGAGTGCTTGTCTAAGAAGATAAAATGAGTAAGTCAGTAAGGAGGTCTATTCATTTGAGCTCACAAAAGCTTGGTCCTGCTATTCAGGAAGGTGCTTTGGTTGATAAGCCTAGGTTTGTGCCCACTAGATGCAGTAGAAGGTTACAATTCCATGATGTTGTTGCTCAACTGTAGATGACAAAGGCAAGTAGTCGGTGTGCTCTATTACTAGTTTCGGTAGGCAAATAAGATATGGGTGTGGCTCCTCTAGATGCCAACACTCACCCATTGACCTTACGAGCAACACTTCTGATGATGTAACTGAGACTGATTCCAACTAAGGTCATTATTTACCTTGCTTCAATCATGGTCTTCCCTCTAATGAGCAAGTGATATATGTGGTGCCATTGGCTGTTAAAACCCTAAGTAGATGGACTAGAACCATATTGTGCAAGGAAAAGAAAGAAGAGGAGACTGAGGGTCTATCGTATTGGGCAACAACTAGAAGCGGAAGTGTATACCAGGGTTCTAGTGTTGGTAAGGGTAGGGTGGTGGGTAAATAAGAAGTTGTTGTGGTGCCTTAGTGGCAATTTGGTTTCCTGGTTTTTTGTGTGGATAGAGACAAAGGGTATTTTGATTACAAATTGTATTCCCTTTTCTTTTAGCTTTCCCAATTCATGCACTAAATATTTTTTGTAGATTCAACATGTGGGAAGTTTTTTAATGAAATTCAAATGCAATGGATATTTTTTTCAAATGAAAATTTGTGGTGAAATTACATTTGAGCCCAAAGCTTGTTGCTCCCTTTCATATAAAAGGGAATTAAAGGCTCATTTGTAGGGAGAGAATTGATAACAGCTCTAGCTAGGTATTGAGTTCAATATACGAGTAGAAAGATATTTGTCCCCTGATGAGGAAGTGATATCTATGTTGCCATTGGTTGTTAAAACCACAAGTAGACAACATAGAATAGATAGCCTATTTTGAGTTTTGAATGAATATATGTAAATTATCTTAAATTGTATGCAGATATGACTTATAAGCATTAATAAACATATAATTCTACTATATTTTCTCTCCTTATGTGGATTTGAGTGAATTTTGAATGAAATGTTAATGATGTTGTGATTCTTCTTTTGAAATTTTTTTCAATTGTGTGTTTGTATATGTTTTTGATTTGATTCAAGAAAATTAATTAAATGCTTAAATGGAGTCATAAGTTTACAATTATTTACAAAGGATTTGATAAGTAGTTATATATCAGAGAATTGAGCTCCATAATGCAAGGTATTATGAGTAGTCCATTCTATTAAATTCTTGGGTAATTTGTGCTAACAGTAAATGGGTAACTAAATATTTAACTGATGAAGAATAAAAGAATAATATGTAAATGGGTCACTCACTCACTCCCTCTATCTCTCTCCCCTTAACCCTAAACCCTTAACCCTTAAACTCTAAAACCTTAATATTAGGTGTGTATTAAAACATTATAAAAGTATAAATTTTTGCAGTTCTATTAGGAATTGAATGATAAATGATGATGAATGGGAAAAACTAAGGAATTTTAATATTTTCAACTAGAAATTTAGAGTTCAATTAGGATTAGTGTTCACTTAGGGTTAAGTTTAGGGTTCAATGAATGTTCAATTTGGGTTAGGATTGAGGATGAGATTGGGGTTTAATTAAGGTTATGAATTCAATAAGAGTTCAAATAGGGTCAAGGTTAAGGTTAGGGTTGGGGTTAAGGTTCAATTAGGATAAGATTAATTAGTGTTAGGGTTAGGATTAGAGTTCAACTATAGTTCAAAGTTAGGGTTATGGTACAATTAGGACTAGTGTTCAATAAATGTTCAATTAGGATTAATACTTAATTAAGGTTAGTTTTAAAGTTCAATTAGGGTTTGGGTTAGGGTTGGGATTATGAATCAAGTAGGTTTGGGTTAGGGTTTGATTAGAGTTAGGTTTAGGGGTAGAATTCAATTATGCTTAGTGGTCAATTACAATTAGATTTAGTGTTCAATTAGGGTAAGGTTTAGAATATAAATAGGGTTAGGGTTTAACTAGGGTTAGGTTTAGAATATAATTTTTTTTGTGTTTAATTATGATATCTATAATTTAGTATAATTTTAGAAAATGAAATGATTTGGACACAAAGAAAAAAATAGAAAAGTTGATTTTATATAGATCTTATTTCTTAATTTATTCTAAAATTCTAACTAATATTTGTTTAATTAATATAAAATGAATATTTAATTTAATTTAATTTAATTGTATTAGATAATTAGTAAAACTAAACAGATAATTGTAGGAGTAAATGGTGACTCCTCAACACCCCCAAGATTAGTTGTGACCAAAACCACTTCCAAAAGAGAGAGAATGGCAAGAAAGCTTGCTTCACAATGCAAGATTGATTGATTGCTTGATTACAAATGTACATGAGATGCCTTGCTTATATGGGCAAGGTTGAGAGATAGGAATGAATATGATGTTGATAAATGTCATGATCCTATGACATGAGACAACAAACAACCTAATCACCTAGGAAATGATGCATCCTAGTTAGATAAGATAAGTTCTAGAAATGCCAACTAAGACTTCTAGAAGGAATCTTTTACCTAAGTAAACTTAACCATGTGAATATGTCCCCTAATTTACCTAGTGAATGAATAAGCTAGGTACAAGACAATTATTCACACCAACAATAATAAATATTTTATGGATTTTAAAAATTAGAATTTAGTTTAATTTTATTTGAAATGGCAAATATTAAAATTGTAGATTGAAATACTTAATTTATTTTAAAATATTTATAATTAATGTTCAATTTATAAACTAATATTAAGAAATTAATAAATATAGCCCATGACATAATGTATTAAAGGCACATCAAAGTATTTATCATTCCTTCAGATTCACTAGATGAGACACGTGGCGCCCGCCCATGATATCACAATCAATAAAGAACTCACAAATTTTGATCACACGATGGTGGGCAATTGTGGATCTCAACCATCAACAATCCTATTCGTTCAACATAATCACCAACCTTGTTATTAGCAATCAAGCACCTTTCTACCGAGATTATAACATCTCCATTGATTTAAAACACGTGCATCTTATAGCTGCTTTAGTAACCCATGACATAATGTATTAAAGACCCATCAAAGTATTTATCATTCCTTCAGCTTCACTAGATGAGACACGTGGTGCTCACCCATGGTATCGTGATCAACTAGTGGGGTCATCGTGGGATGGTGGGGAATGGCTGAGATCACATGATGATTGATCCATAACCATGTGAACTTGTCCCTCTGCAAAAAATAAAAAAATTTATTAGGGGAGAAAAAAGGGAAAGGAAAGGTCCTTTTATAGTCCATGATACCAGGAAATTTGTTTTTCGGTCTACAGACGACTTATAGTATATGGGACCTCTCGTACTCCCAATATGAGGGAGGCACCTAACTCGTGTTCCACAATACGAGGTGTACATACCTTACACCCAATATGAGAGAGCCTAGTAGTTGCGTGGGGTGAAAAATAGAAACATTTATTAGGGGAGAGGACGCACTCAATCGTGATGATAATACCCAGTCTTACCACATATTTATACTATATATTGTAAAAAAAAATCCAAATGTAAATAAAGAAAGATATTTATACAATCCAAGAAAATAAGTTAAAACGTATTTAATAAAAAATTATATATCAATTTATTTTTATTTTTTATATGAATTAAGAGTATGATTTAAATATTTTAATTCAAATAACATAAATGATAAATTGAAATGGGAAAATTTGAATATTATTTTAAAATTTTGAGGTTTCATATTTATATGTGTGAGATTGATCTAATATTCCAGAAAATGAATGTTAAAATATCATGAAAAAATAGGCATAGAATGAATGTAGAAGTAAAATGAATGTTAAAATATCATGAAAAAAATAGGCATAGAATGAATGTAGAAGTAAAATTATATTTGCATATATTCATAAAATAAGATCTAATAAACAAAAAATATATGCAATTAAAAATAAAGGAAAAATAATTCAACCCAAATTTAGATAAGAGAGATAATTAGATTATATGATAACTTTAAGGCTAGGGTTACTGTTTTATTAGGATTATTGTTTGCTTAGGGTTATGGTTAGAGTTATGAATCTACAATTAGGGTTCAATTAATTTTCACTTAGGGTTTCTTTCTTGGGATAAGTTTATTGAATGGTAAGTGTATTTTATAAAATTAATATGTCAAAAATTAATTTTAGATAATACTACATGTGATTTTTTATATGGTATTAAATTGTAGATTAAAAATGATAATAGATTTCCTTCCCTTTTTTGCATTGTAAGCTACCATAATATATGGCCTTAAAATCCTATTAATATTTTGAGCTTTTCTAAACTATACAACATGACATCCAACAAAAAAAATTGTTATGCATTTTTTCCAAGCACAAATCCTTAGAATTCTTAATGTGTTACTTAGGTTAATTATTTATTGCAATAAATAAATACACACTAATATATATATATATATATATATACATATATATATATATATTATGGATTTGAGGGAAAATAATAAAATATTTATATATATAGAAAAATTTAAATGCAAGGGATTCATGTACATAACTTTGCTTTTGTTAATGTTGATGAAGATACAAATCTTGATGAAGTGCCAAATTTGATGACATGATATAAAAAACTAGAACATCTTTGCTCTATGTGGCACTTGAAATTTTGTACAAAACTATAACTAACTCTACATCAAATTTGTGACTTTGGACATATTTTGCATCAATAAATATGAGCTTTGACACATGCCTCCTAATCTAGAATACAATATGTACTTAAATGCTCAAAATAGTTGGGAGTAGTGTTGAGATTGGTGGATATTTGGGAAGGTCCAATGCTTCACCTTTGTATCTCTCCCTATAGATAGAGGTAGAGATGAATATAGAATGAAAGAGGAAAAGGGATAAAAATAGATAGAGATATAGAGAGAGATAGAGGGAGAAATAAATATATAGAGAGATAGGGAGATAGAAGGGGGGATATATATATATATATAGAGAGAGAGAGATATGGAAAGAGAGATTTAAGGAGATATAGAGAGAGGGGAGAGAGAGAGATAAGTAGAGAAAGAAAAATAGAGATGGAGGGGGAGATAGAAATAGGGGGAGATAGAGAGAGATAAAGAGAGAGGGAGATATAGATAAATGGGAAGAGAAAGACATATATATAGAGATATATGGGAAGATAAATGGACAAATAGGTTGAGATATGAATATAGATAGGGGTATAGGGAGGGAGCAAGAGATTAGGGAGAGATGGGGAGAGATAGAGAGAGGGAGGGAGAAAGGGAGAGAGATATGTAGAGGAGGGAGAGATAGAAGATGGGGAAGAGGGAGATATGTGTAGAGAGGGGGAGAGAGGGAGAGCGAGAGGAGGAGGCTAATTTTTTAGTTTAAACTCTTAAAATATTAAATAAATAATAATATAAATATTATAAGAATTATATAATTTGTATTGTAAGTTATACACTATATTTTATTTTTTTAAAAATATGTAATTTTTTCACCATTTTCCTATATATTTAGTATTAATATTTCTACATCTTTTAACAATTCAATATATAATACAAATAAAATATATAGTTAATAATTTAATTAACTAGCATACCTATGTTAATTAATAATATACGAAAAACACACTGAGAGTTATCTTTATCAAGATACCTATTGACTTGAAAAAATGCTTACATTTTCATGAATATGAATTTGGAAAGAAATCAATATTATTTCATTATTGTTTGTGTCATTTTTTATGTCAATTCCCTTATATAAGGGTAAACACTCAAATTTGAAATTATACCAACTTGTCTATAACAACAATCAACCAAGATCTATTAAAATTTAAAAGCAGAAATGTTCATCAATCATTAGGTTTAGTATTGACAACATCAAAGAAGTATATCATGACAAAATGGCATTAACTAACTTAGATATATCCCATTTTTTTTTTCAAATGTTTGAATACATTGTTAACATTATATACATTCAAGCATTTTAACGTTATGAAACCTATAGCTTTGCAATTGAGTCTAATAAAGCTTTTCTCTTAGATGAATAATCAAACTTTGTTGTTTTTATGACTATGCATTTAATCCTTTATTTATCATTATAAGTCTCTTTTTTTGCTTGAAGATTAAATATGTATCTATTGAAAAGGACCTTTCGTATAATGTGTGAAAACTTAACATCATCTTGTTTTTCATGCTTCAAAATGTTCAATTCTTTTGTTGTTACACCCATAATATCTTCTGCCACTTCTTTAAAAGTTGTAATCCAAGTGAATGAAGTATGATCTTGCACTTTACATTGAAGTATATATTTATAATCACATTCAAGGAAAGTTTTATCACATCTTCCACAATACCACTAACCATTTTCATTAGTGTTTACCTACTTTTTGTAGTGCCTATCTCCAATTTTCAAGGGGCATGTTGTATAACAAAAATTTTCTACCTTAATGAAAGATAAGGTAGCTTTTATCACTATCCAATAAGGTTTACCAGAGTTGAAAAGGTCTTGATCCTATATTTGTGAGATACTAGGGTTAGGAACAAATAGGGTTTACGTTAGGGTTCGGGTTCAATTAGGGCTAGAGTTTAATTAGGGTTAGATTTCAATCAGGGCTAGAGTTTAATTAGGGTTAGTGTTCAATTAGGGTTAGGGTTAAGGTTAGGGTTTGGGCTAAATTAGGGTTAAGGTTTTCAATTAAGATTTAATTAGCCACTAATAGGAACAATAAGAAAATAGATAAATGTGAAAATAAATCCTAATCTCTAAGAGTGTTGTGCTTAGAATTACATACACATCTCATAAATTTAAATAGATACATGAGACTCATTTATAAATATAAAGGAAAGAAATAGCTATTTAGATCTATTTATTAATCTACAAAATATTAGGACCTACTTCAAGAGATTAATAAAAATAAGTTTTTATTTATAATTTTTTAAATTTGATAATTTTGAAATTATCATAGATGTAAGGGAAAGATAAAATATTTTTCAACAAAACAAATAAAAATTAAAAAAAAATAATGTGATTAATCAATAATAACATGATATTGTAAAAGATATAATAAATAAAAGAATATGCATAATTGTACATAAGCCATCAAAAGTCTAAATATACCTTTCTTTATAAAAAAATGAAAAATCTTTAAAATGACTAAAAAGTATTAAAACTTATTAAGCTCCATGAAAAAACACTACCTTCCATATAAAGAGTACACAACATGATACTTCTAGAAAACAAATTATGTAGGATACCAAAAGATTGTTAAAAAGATAAGATAAGATAAAATTATAAATGAAATTAATCATACTAATTTCATAGTTAAAAAGATAATTCTATGGATGTTTAAATATACATATATAATAATATTTAAATATTTTTTTAAAAAAATATATATTATATTTAATAAACTTATACATTAATTTTTTTAATATTTAAGTTATACTAAAATCTAAGAAGTTCAATATTGATTATTATTTTTAAATTATAATAATGATTGAAGATATATAATTATATTTATAATATTTAAATTCAATAATGAACTTAGAAAATATTAAATCAATCAAAATTGTTTCTATTATCCAAAATACTATATAAGTAAATTATAAACTATGATAATATAATATTTAAATTTTCTATTTCAAATGTTAAATAATTCTAATGTCAAATTTTTATAATTAAAAACTTACGTTTTAATGATGTTAGTAAGTTTTTTAATTAAAATTAGTTGTTCAAGCATATTAACATACCTAGATATATTCACAAAAATCTATTATCTATTATTGATTATATAATTTGTATGTATAATATATTTTTTTAAAAATAAAAAAATATTTTTAAAAATATATATATATATTTAAAAAATTAAACAATATATTTTTTAAATTAGAAATATATTAGAAATATTTTGAACGTATTCAACTATTAAAATATGATTTTATTTTTTAATATACCATTAAAATCACTATTTGCCCTAATTTCTCTACTTTTGCTCATTTTTAATGAATTCCCCCCTCGCCTTGTCAAATATTTCATTTTAAATGTTTTGTTTTGGAAGCAATGAAAATTTTAAAATATATCACACAAAAAATTCCTCGGACCCCACCTTGTATAGTCCACATGGCACCCACTTGTGATTTTGCAATCAAAAAAAGCACCATCACGGGATGGCGAGGAATGGCTCAAATCAAAGGATAGTTGATGAATAGTCGCACAAATTTGATCCCCTACATGGGACGTGTTGCCCGCCTGCGATATCACCATCCTACAATTCTTGTTCACAGGTTGACAAGCAACTATTGATCTTGAAGGCATTTTGATCGACGACAACACAAATTTCATCTTTCTGAAAAATAAAATATTCATTAAAGGGAAAGGGGACATTACTAGGTGGATGGGAAACAACGACATTAGTTTTTTTAAACCATTCAACACAGGACCAACCAGGACTTAGCAAAAATAAAACCCATAGAGGAAATAAAATATTAAGACCAAAGGGACTAGGCCTAGATAGAATGATGGGGCATAAGATGTTCTTAAAACCCTTCAAAAAGGTAATGGTATTAGGTAAACACAAGGGTTTAAGATGAAGAAAAAGCTAAAACCCTAGCCCTAAGAAATTTTCCAACACCATGAAAGACCAATGACATAAGGTAGGGCATGAGTGAAACATTAGGAATAAAATTTGAAGTTCCATTAGTACAAGCATTTGATAATTTTATATTAATAGTTTTTCCTATCACAAATATAAAAGGTGAGTACAATAAATAACATGTATTTTCCCATTAAATGTGAAGGATTTTCAAAATTTTTTACGGTTCAACTATTGGTCCATTTTTGTTCAATATAAGTTGTATTTTAAATCATTATGTGTTTTTTTTATAACGACAAATAGATTTTTTTGTCCAACTATTAGTCCATATATGTTGAATATAAAAGGTAGAGATATCAAAGATTTACGACTGTCAGTAATTATTTGGTCCACTTAGGTTGTATATTAATTTTTATTTAAATAAAAATTTCATATTCTACAAGAAACAAATGATATTTTTTTGGTTCAACTGTTGGTGGTTCCATGATTAAGTTTTGGTCGAACCTTTAAAAAGTTAAATTTTAGACACTTCTTAAAAGATTTGCCAATGTGACGTGTTGCATGATGAGTTGTGCCTCCAAACCTTAGTTATAGATAAATAAGAGACCAGTCTACATTTTTTTAAAATGAAGGTTCTACGATATTCCAATCAATTGCTACATGCTAAGAAAGTTAGTGATGCAGGAGCATCCAGTGGTGTAAGGCCAATCTTGCATCACCCAAAAATAGTTAAATTTCAAGTTTCTCAGTTTTTAAATATTTTTACATTTTTGGATACCTTTTTCGTCATAATGAAATTCCCAATTTACGGTTTTTATTTTCTATTCCTGGGTTGAAAGATATTGTAGTTTTAGTTTCCTAGATTTGCACCTGAAAATATTTCGAGTTAGATTTGAGGCAATTAGAGTTCCAAGAATGGTCCTAAAACTTGTTGAAATTGGCATAGCGGATTTCTAGCGTGTTATTGACTTTGAGACCTTTCCAACAGTTCAAACGGTTCACGAATCAGAGTCTTGGATCAAAAGTTATGGCCCCAGGAAGTTGGCACACTTTCTAGAAGATACAATTGCAAATGTTCTTTTGAAATTTGAAATTCAAGTTGTAATTTCTGGCACCAAACCGCCAAAACTCAAATTTGAATGTTGTTTTGGCTCCAAACTAAAGAGGAGGTCTATTTATGGGTGGGTTTTTAATTTCTGGGTAGCTTTTTGGCGGGACAAGCTCACATATTGTGAAAGGATTATTCTGTAGCTTTCTATAACTTGCATGTGTTGTAAAACTTGGGGATTTGAGATCCTCTACATGTAAGAAGCTCCATTTTCTGAATAATAAAATTATTCTCTTGTTTGTGGGTTATTTTCTATGTCTTGGGTTGCGCCCTCATCAAGTGGTATCAGATTTAGGTTTTCCTGAGCGTGTGGACAGATCGTCGATCATGAAGCAGTTCGCACCAAGACTATGGTTTTGGGTTGAGGTCAAGAAAGATGCCTCCAAGAGTGATGCCTAGTAGGCATGGTGATGCCAGAGGTGGTCAAGGCAGTACAAATGCTGGTGGAAGAGATACACTGGTAGCCCTCCAGAGGCAGATTGATGCATTACAAGAGCAATTGAAAAGAGGGTTAAACCTGAGGGAGGAAAGTGAGGATGAAGGAGGGGAAGAAGGTTCAAATGTAGAAGAGGAAGAAGAAGCAATTGATCAAGACCAAATGTGGCTAATAAGGGCCATTTCAAAGATCGAGAAAAGACCCAGACCATAAGTCCCCAGTTATTCTGGAAGTCTGAACCCAGAAGAGTTGATCAACTGGATCGACGAGCTAGAAGAATATTTTGAGTATGAGGAAATACAGAACCCAGATCAGGTTAAGTTTGCATAAATGAAGCTAAAGGGCCATGCCAGTATTTGGTGGAAAGAGGTCTAGTTGGAAAGAAATCAAAGAGGAAAAGGAAAGATCACCAGATGGGATCGCATGGTAGAGAAACTGAAGAAGCAATTCATACCAGTGGACTAGGAGTTAGATCTGTTGAAGAAATTGCAAGGGTTGAAGCAAGGAAGCAGATCTGTGAAAGAATATACTGAAGATTTTCACAAGATAATCATTAGAACAGGTCACACATAGGCCAATAAGGAGAAGGTAGCCCAATATCTTAATGGGTTATGACCGAGCATTCAAGAGGAGTTAAGCCTAGTTAGAATGACCACCATTGAAGATGTGTATTAGTTTGCTCTGAAGGTGGAACAAAAGCTGAACAAAAGATTTGATGGCAAGAAAAAAGGATGGGGAGGTCAAAGTGGAAGGGGCAATGGAAGACCTTCAGGAAGCCGAAATGATGATGAAAAGAAAAGTGAAGATGTGGGTACCAGTCGAAGGCAAAGGAATGACAACTTCTACTACCCTCATGATCAAAACAATGGTGATCAAAGAGGTAGAGGATGAGGGAGATATGGACAAGGATTTGGAAGAGGTGGTTTCAAAGGAACATGTTTCCAATGTGGTGAAGAAGGGCATCGAGCCTATGAATGTCCACAACACACAAGAAGGGCAGACAAAAGATCAGAAGGTCATGGAAGGGTTGTGCATGCAGATGAGGAGGCCCAATCTGAACATTCAGATGATGCTAAATGGGGAGAAGCCCTAGTGATTAGGAGAGCCCTGGTGACTGAGGAAAAGGAACCAGAACAGAGGAAGAATCTATTTCACACAAGGTGCAAGTGTGAAGGAAGATGTTGTGATGTCATTATTGATGGTGGGAGCACCAATAATCTGGTGTCAGAGGAGATGGTCACAAATTTGAAGCTGAAGAGGGAAAGGCACCTGCATCTATATCAGATTGCTTGGTTGTAGAAAGACCACAAAGTTTTGGTCAATGAGCAGTGCCTAGTAAAGTTCAAGATCGGGAGCTACCATGATGAGGTACTCTGTGATATCATCCCCATGGATGCATGTCACATGTTGTTGGGAAGGCTGTGGCAGTTCGATAGGTGAGCTATACATGATGGCCATGCGAACACTTATTCCTTGAAAAATGATGGGGTTCGTTACAAGTTGAAACCCCTGAAGGAAATCGAAGAAAAGGTGTGCAGGAGTGCTAGAATTTGTTATGTAGATGGAAGAAGTTTTTTAGAAGGTATGAAGCATGAGTGTGTGTGTTATGCATTGATTCCTAGAGTGAGTAAGAAGGATAGTGAGAAGGTTCTAGAAGAAGTTTCTGGGATGTTGGATGAGTTTTATTATATTATTTTTGATAATGTATCTAAGGGTTTACCACTAATAAGGAAGATCAGTCATCAGATTGACTTGATTCTTGGAGCCAGTTTTCCAAATAAAGCAACTCATAGAATGACTCCAATAGAAAATGACGAGTTGAACAAACAAGTTCAAGAGTTGTTGAGAAAGGGTTTGATATGGGAGAGTTTGAGTCCATGTGGAATACTTGTGGTACTAGCACAAAAGAAGGATTGGGAGTGAAGGATGTGTACAGATTCCTGAGCCATAAACAAGATAACAATCAAGTATAGATTTCCCTTGCTAAGGATGGATGACCTAATGGACTATTTGAGTGGAGCTCAGTACTTCACAAAGATTGATCTGAAGAGTGGATATCACCAGATCTAGATTCGAGAGGTGTTGTGCAGTTTTCGCACACACGCCCCACTTGGAGTGGGGACCCTTTTTTTTTATGTCTTTGACCTTTGATTTTATTGGATTTATCATTTTTAGGGTCTTGACATGTTGGTCTTGCTGGCTTTTCCCTTGCCCTGAGGTTGCAATTGATTGAAATTGAGTTTTTGGCCAAATCCTTGTTTTCACCTGGATCCGGGATTTTCCGGTCCTATCGGATTTTCCCAGATTCTACCAAAATCCCGGTCTTCATTATTTCCCCAGTTTTTGCATTTCCGCGAAGTCTATGTTTCCGCGCATTCTGGGATTTTCCGAAATTCCGCTTGGGGCTCGGGTTTCCGGACTTGTCAGAAACGTCTTTTCGCGCATTAATGGCTGAGGTACCTTGGCTCAGACGAGTATAAGGTCGGATTTAGGGCATTTTCTGATTCATTCCAACTTCATTGCTTCCTTGTTTTCTGCTCTGGCGATTCAGAACTTTCAATTGAGCTTTGAGGTTTGATCTTGGTTTGTTTGCGCGTGAATTGCTTGAGTGTTGCTGCCAGTATCGCGTTGCTTGGACGTGTTTGTTGCGTGGTTGACTTTCTGAGCTCGGATTTTTGCTTGCTTTGATCCATGGTATGTATCCATTGCCCTTTCGTTTGCTTATGAGATGATTTGGGGTTTTCTTGCACTGGGTATTGTTAAATTTGGGGTCGGCCCTTGATTTGGTTTTGGTTCCGTGTTATTTGAGTCGGGGTTGGACCCGTTTTATTTGTCACACCCATCTCCCGTGCCCCATGAGCTTTGTTTGTCCTTTTAAATTGCGTATGGGCCCTTTGGGCGGCGTTCTGGGTCGGATTGCTTGTTTGTTTCAGGCACGAAGTGTGTTATCTTCCGAGGTTGGGGTTTCCTTGGTGTCTCGGCTAGAACAATGATTTCATCTTGTGCTTGAGTTACTTTCACCCCGCGTCGTGTTGGCTTCCCGTCTTATGAGGATTAGAGGGCTTTTAGGTAAATCCTGAACCGATATTTTTTAACCCTAAAAGCTTGCTCTGGTTTTAATGGTGGAAATTCGATCGTTTGCTTTAGGGCACCATCGTTTTAGCGTGGGGTTTCTTCTTTTGAAAGCTTTTGGGAGTTGGGTCCTTTGCATTGCTTGAGGTTGTTGATCATCATCGGTTTTCGGATCATTTGAGCCTAAGTGGTGGATATCCCGAGGTTGTTCAAGTTTTGGTGCACGTTTTGCCATTTTTCGGGTTTCTGAGGCCGTCGCAGAATTTCCTCACTCCCGGATTTTCCCGATTTGGGCTTATTCCGTGGATGGGGTTAATTTCCGGTGCATTTTATACTGTCCGTGAAAATCTGTTCCATCCAGATTTTTCTGGATTTCCTGTCTGATCGTGTTCTTTTGTATATTTCGATGATAGGATTGATGGAATGATCGTTTATGCTTATTTCTTGTTGCCAATGAGTGATTTAGCGATTACCCCTTTGATTTTTAGGAGTGTATTAATGATTTATTTGGCTAACAGTGTTTTGGCAGCAGGAATCCGTCTGGGTTGGATTTCTCCAAAATTTCGCCCCGACGGTATTTTCCCGGTTTACATGATTTTCCCGGATTGTTTGATTTCTCCGGATCTCGAAAGATTGGCAATTAGCGAATGATTTTGATAGATTTATATGATGTGTGCTAACCCTTTGGATTGATATGAGCTTAATAATTGAATTCTAACAATAATTCTTGAATGTGCAGGCCGAGTCAAGCAAGGCTACTGCTGGGAGGTCCAAAGGTGGTGCAGGGGCATCTTCAGTTTTTGAGACAGAGAGATTGAAATTGGACATGAAGAGTCAAGTACCAGAAAGTAAGATATCCTCTGTGTGGGTTGATGTGTCCGACACCAATATGGGAGCATGGCGATATGAAGAGTTTAAGTAGAGAACAGCCGAGAAAGACCAGTCGGCATTGAGGCAAGGGATCATGAACTCAGGATTGGTGCATGTGGCAGGGTTCCCTCCAGCAGTCCAGTGCTACGAGCTGATTTTGGAGAGTGCTAGACAGTACGCTTTTGACACACAGATGGTGATTAGCACTGAGGGACGAGTGTTGGAAAACTTCAGTCCAGCCTCCATTGCCCGAGCCTTCAACATGCCGGATCTCCCCTCGGTCTATGCCTTAAACATTGACACTGCTCGTACATACTATGAGAATGAGCCAGTTAAGGCTCAACAGCTTATCAACTCATGGCTTGAGAAGCCCAAGTCTCACCACTCCAAATTGCCCAAGCAGTTGCACAGGGTGAAGTTCAGGCCGGATATCTATGATGCTATTACACTGTTGAGCAGGGTGGCCAGGCTCAAAACTGCCAGAGTATTGGAAAGTTGGATGGTCCATGTGATCACCAAGATGGGCCAAGGAACGAATTACCACTGGGCAGGACTTATCAGTGCAGAAATAGATAAACAATTAAGGAATGTTTTAGAGGGAAAGAAATTCACCATGTCCTCCTATGTCATATATGTGCTGGCCATCTCCTATCCTTACAAGGGATTGACTCTGATGGGAACCATTGGGCAGGATATTATCTATGAAGTCTACCCGGAATTGCACCTCAGACACAGAGATTATAGGAGGGCCAATGATGCCTTCACTATGCACATTACCTGGACCCTTCAGAATGCAGAACACATCAGGTTGTCCGATGGGGCTAAGGGGTTGATTAAGAATTACGGGGCCTGGTTCATCCAGTTCCCCACTTTCACTTATCTCCGGATTGATGGATGCCCCGTTGCTCCCTATAGATTGCCCAGGTATCCCACTGACCACATAGTGCTACTGGAGGTCGTAAGACAAATTTGTGAGTTCGATGCGGTGGTGAAGAGGGAGAAACATAAAACTGGTTTTGGAGGTGACTTCCCTCTTGGGATTGGCGTGGATGTGATGTGCCCTTCCATTCAATCAGCTCACACTATAGGTGAGGAGTTGGCGGCATATAGATTCTCTTTCCATTCAAAGAGAATGAATTTTGACATCACCGGGGAGGCACAGAAAAGAGCTACCCGGGAATACAGACACAAAGAGGACTTGGAGGACTACTGGGTCAACATCAAGGATGACCTTGATGCGAGGAAGAAGAGGTATTCCCGGCTGCCTGTAGAGGCCATTAGATAGTACAATGTGAAATTGATTCCAGTTCAGCTGGATGATGATGGAAAACTGGTCCAGGACCATGTCTATGAGCCCATCAAGGACAGGTCCGTAGCAGACATTGATTGGAATGAGCCTGAGGTGACTGAGTTGGAGGACTTAATGGCTCCAGTGCTAAAATTTACCTTTGCTTGGATCAAACATAAGGTATGGGTGTTGGAAAATGCCAATGTACCCTGCACTTTCGACTTGATGGGGAATCTCAACCCCATGTCCACTTCTGAGGAATCCGGGGAAGAGGACCCCAAAGGGGAAACAACCAAGGCCTCTCCCTTCAAAATCAAGGTCAGAAGTCCTAAGGGGACTCAACCTGCAGCAAAAAGGAAACCTATCAGAAAACGCAGGTGGAAGACCCTGACTATTAGCAAGTCCTCGGACGAGGAGGAGGCAGAGAAAGTTGAAGAGGAGGATGTTCCTCCACCGCCCAAGAGGGCCAAAACTGCAAGGGTTGCAAAGAAGAAAGGCCAAACTATTTCGGAGGATGAACCTCCAGTTGTTGATGTAGAGAGCTCCGGAGGGGAAAGGACTAAGGTGTATACCAGAAAATCTAGAACCCCTTCCCCAAAGGATGCCGTGCAGCCAAAGGATTCTTCTCCAATATTGCTAGCTAAGGAGCAAGATAAACCTGTTTCTCCTTCGCAGAACATACCAGAACCGGAGAATCCGGATGAGCAGGAAATCAGCGGAGAGCAAGAACCGTTTAAAGAAGGAACATTATTTAGTGAGGCTGCTGAGCCCGAGGTGGAAACAGAGGAAAGGCACACTTCTCCCTTGGTACAGTACGAGGACTCCCCAGAGAGTGAGAAAGGCCGCAGATCGCTTGAGCCAAAGAAAAGCATCCCCGCTAGAACTCCATCGCCGGTGCTTCCTGAGTTGGGATTTGAGGAGACCGACCAAGGTGAACAACCTCCGGAGAAAGAAGATGACAAGGAAACAACTGAAGAGGAAGTCGAGGTGACAGTAGCAGAAGAGGAGAAAGCCACAGAGGATCTGGGAGAAACCAGAACAGAGGGAATCCCGACAGACCCCGTAGCCCCAGATTGGCTGGAGAAAGAGATTACAAAGAAGAAGCAGGTGATAGTAGAGGACACTCCTCTTGACTGGGATGAGATGTTATCTCAGATTGGTAAAGGGAAGAAGAAGAAGGCTGCAAAGGTGATTTCTCGGGTAGAAAGAGATGAAGTGCATAACCGAGTGGTTCACATTGCCACCCCTGCTGCAGACAAAACAAGAGATGAGGTAACAGGCCAGGATTACAACGTCCAAACCATTAACCTTGGGCCGGCCTCCTTAGAGTAGGATATTGAGGAATTCGAAGGGTCAAGTGCTGTGATTGTGGACAGACTGAAGAAGGAGACCCAGTCAAAATGGGAATTGAAAAGAGAGAATGCAAGGTTGAGGAAATGCCTGGAAGAGGTCATGAAGCCTCTACAATCTCTCCATCCGTCCTCCTCTAATAATCCAGGATTTCTACCAAATGAGACAATCTCCAGAATTGAAAAGATGAAGGCTTCTGCACAGGCTGCCACCGATTGGTTGATGAGTGTCCAGACACAGGGGAATGAAGCTATCAAAGAGGTCCTGTCTGTTGGCAAGGATGCAATCCGAGGAAGGGAACTGTTAGAGAGTACCCTCTCTCAAGATAAAAGTGATATTGACCTCCTGCTGCAGAAGTCAAGGATTATTCTGGGGCATGGAAAAGAACAGTTGGGAAAGGATGGAATCCTTCCCTCTGCCAGATTGGATGAACCATGGGAATGGTTCGAGGCATTGCAGATCAGGCAGGGAGGTCTGAAAAAGATACAAAAACAGAGAAAATCCATTGAGGCTGACCTCACTGCAATTTATGATGGTTGCATAGCTTTCTTTGAGGTGATGACAGGGAGGAAGAAAATAGCTCCCAAATATCTGAGCTTAGATCAATTGAAGGAATGGTGGCATGAGGTTTATGCCCCAGAATCTGATGGAGCTGTCACCTCCCATTTGCTTGATGATGCAGCTACTTACTTGGCAGTAATGGACAGGTACATGACCAGCATGACGGATTGGAAGAAAACTGTTGAGCGGTCCAATGAGGGAATCGATGCAATTAAATGTCGGCTCAGGGTTTTGCCGTTGCCACCTATTGCTGAGCTGGAGGGAGTTTTCTCGAAGATCCAAGGGTCACCAGCGCGGAGGAAAGACAAAGGAAGCAGCAGTTAGTGTTTATCTAGAGATTTGTGCTTCCCTATTATCATAGGGCATGCATTAGACCGAACTTCCTTGAGGACTGTGCCTTGGCCGACTTGGATGATGGCATTAAATGTGTGCCTTAATTTATTTCCTTGGCCGACCTGTTTTGGCGGTTTTGATTATTTTTGTAAAAATGTTTGGCTGGGCTGACATGTTTTGGGGGGGAATTTGATAAATAGGCATTCTTGCCTCATTGTAAGGGTTCAGGAAGAAAAATTTGACATAGACATTAGCAAGAATAGAGATTAGCAGGAGCGATAGTTAGAGTATTTTAGAATTTCTTGAAGCAAACATTATTTCAGAACAGTTGAATTGTTGCAGCATTTGGTGATTAATACAATTGAAGGCATTGTGGTTTTCCTGGTGAAATCCTTTGTGTTATCTCATCTTGCATGGTTCTTTTGTTCTATCTTTTACATTGCTTGAAGATCTAGGGTTTAATATTCAGAAATAAATTAGTTTGGTTGGATAAATAGTGTATGTGATTTTATATTTGGAATGTTTGTAGCTATCTCTGGTCTATACCCCCAGTAACTATCTGATTGTAGTAGGCTGGTGAAGTCAACCTGGACCGTATATTCAAATGTGCTTAAGTTCGGTTGTAGATGTAAATCTATGATTTGAAAATCTATATTCCTCAGAAGATTGCACTGTTCTTGTAAGATTGCCTTGTGGGTCGAACATGAATTGGTTATTTAAGATAGGTCCATTCCAGATATTTGTCATTTGCATTGCTTTTCCCTGCAATAGTTTAGATTTTGTTACTTCCTTGCACCCCTATCTTTTGCAATTTCTTTATTATTCAGTTAGATTAAGGACTCAAGACCATCATATTGTCAGATCTGATAAATTGAGAGGATACAGTTTGCTTGTAGTAAGGTCCGATTGTGATTACCAACAATTTCACATTTCATCTGAGTTGTTTTATGCATGTTATGATCTAACACCCGAGAGACCTTGGGGCGATTTTCAGTAATTCATTATTGAAGATTACCTTTCAAGAGAGATAGGATTTTGTATTCTGTCTGAGTTGTTGCTGTGCAGAAAACACCATCAACAGATTGGCGCTAGAAGGAGGGCCTGAATGAGCACACTGGATCGTTTCTTGAACACTATCTCTCCAGAGAGATTTAGGAGAAACACCAGATCTACCGCTAGAAAAGAAGATTTAGAGGAACTTCAGTTTCCCAATAGGTCAAGGAGGACTAGAGGGAGAGGAGAATCATCATCGCCCGCTCCATCACCAACATCATCCACATCCTCATATAGGGGAGAATCATCATTACCTATCCCTTCACCAACATCATCTACGTCTTCACATCCTGAGGTTGAAGCCATACCCGTTCCTGAAGAGGTTCCTCTTCAACAGCCTCAGCCTGCCATTAACCAACCACAACCTCCACCCCTGCTCTTACCAATGGCTTTCCTTGCCAATAATCCATCACCTTTGTCCTTCGGTGCTTACAATGTAATGCCTAAAAATCCTGAGCATTTCTGCTCAAAATTCCATGCAAATGACCCAAACAGAACTGCAGAAGAGCACATAAGGATTTTCCAAACTTGCCTTAAAGATAGGGGAATTGTCCATGAGGATGTTGCTTGTAGGTTGTTCCCTTATTCACTAGGAGAAGAAGCCTTTTACTGGTACAACCATCTCCCTGCTGGTTCGATTCAAAATTGGAGTGACCTTGAAAAGGTTTTTTTGCAGAAGTTCTGAATACCTGTCAGTGCCAATGAATTATACTTACAATTCATCAAGGTCAAGAGAGAGGTTAATGAACCCATAGCCAGTTTCAATAATAGGTTCCATCGTGCATTCACCAGATTACAAGACCCATATGTTCTAGATGATGGTACTGCCCTGGGGGTCTATTATGAAGCTCTAGATAGCTTGACAGCAACTTTTCTGAAATGGAGACCAAACCCTCCAGGTACTTTGGCTGATGCTTACACAGAGGCTGTCAAGCTTAGTAAAGATTTGAGACAGCACTTGACTGGGCCATTGCCTTCTCTGGGACCGGTTGCCCATCCCAACTAGATTCAGGCAGTAAATCAGGCTCTCACCAATCATACCCCTATTATGAATTCGGTTCCCCAATTATCGATGGTACCACACCCTGGTCACCCCATGAACCAGATTTCTCCTATGGCGAACTTCCCACAACAACAAATAAATCAACCCGTGTACCAATCCCAACCGAATGGATTCCCTGCTTACTTGCAGAATTCTAAGGTATTGCATCAGTCTTTGGGATTTGCCACAGTGCCTGTCCAACCTCTGAGTAGCCCAAACTAGCCTCCCTACCGAGACCCGAATAAGGATAGGATTGATGAAATGGCTGAACAAATAAAGAAGTTAAATCTAGAAGTGACTTACTTGAGAAATCAGAATAGCCAACTACAGGCTGTTCAAAAGGGAATGCAATCTAATCAGAATAGAGAGTTCTCGCAAGGGCAGAATTTCGACAGAGGACAACGCAATGATAGAGGATTTTATAATGACAGAGGTTACAACCAGGATAGAGGTTTCAACAATGATAGGAGGCAAAACTTTGATAGGGTCCAAGGAAGTGGGTCAGGATTTGATAAAAGACCATCACAAGGATAGAACAGAACTTGGAATACAGGGCCTAATAATGGAGGAGTTCCCACCCCATTGGATCAGCCTGCAAATCAGATTGTCAATCAATCTGCGAACCAGCCAGTCAGCCAGGACAAACCTCCTACTGGTGTGTATCTCGCAGAAGCAGCCCTATCAGGATGGTGCAGACTCCATAAAACGAGTCAGCATTCAGAATTGGAATGTCCAGAGTTCCAGACTGCGGCTTCTATCTTTCAGTATGAGGTAGAGAACAATGTAAATGCACAGGAGATTGTTCCCTCTAACTCCTATGATTCTCCTGTGCTGGTATTGAATCGTGCTCCTTTTCCAGCCAGCAAGGAAAATGTACCAGAAGAACCTGATTCCCAGAAAGATGAAACAGATCAGATTTGTAATGGGGACGAAGTAGCTCGGTTGTTTAATGAAGATACAGTGAATGATAATGGCCCTCTCGATCAGGAGGAGACTTATATTGAGGAAGTTCAGATGTTTCAGAGACAGGGATTGAGGGATATGCCTCACAGACGTCCACAGCCTGGAGGACCATTCACCACCTCCATTCCTCCCAACAACTTCAGTACCCCTCCGGAACCTAATGCTAGCAATAATCCGTCTTATCCACATGTTTCCAAGTAGTATCTTTCGAAGGACAGACATTCTCAAACGGAGCCACAAAAAGAAAAGATTGTTCAGTCTGGCAAGGATAAGGTGGAGGAATCACCTAAGGAAGTCTTTACTGATATGAGTGAGGAGCAGATGGCTTCATACGTTGCAGAGGAATTTAAGAAACTAAAGGTAAATCTTTCTGCATTTGAGTTATTAAGGTTTCCTGCAATTAGGAAGGCTGTCTTAGGCACTTACGATGCAAGTTCAAAGATATTGGATAAAACTTCTGGTGAGCATGTTAGCCAAACTTCTAGTTTCCAGTCTGTGAATACACAAAGTCAGACACAGAATAGGACCAATCCACCTCCTGGAGATAGAGGGAAAGAAAATGACAGAACTCAAGTGGCCCAGATGGATACTCAACCCACTTTATTTCAAGGAAAGACAGAAACTCCACCCTTTCTGATCTCGGTCCGAATCTTTGGTAAGAACCTTCAGAATTGCTTGTTAGATTCTGGAGCTTCCACCAATGTCATGCCTCTAGGAGTTTGTAGGGCTCTAGGAATTACACCTGCCGATTCCTAGAAAAAAGTCACTCAGTTGGACAGAACTGAAGTGAGTGTGGTAGGAGAACTTAACATGATCCAGATGCAGATAGCCTCTGATTCGAGAATCCAGCAGGTTATTAACATTCAGGTGGCTGATATTCCCGATGCGTATGGTTTGATCCTAGGATGAGAGTTCACCAAGGCTCTGAATGGATATGTGTCCACTGATCACTCTCACATGTGGCTTCCATGGAAAGGGGTACCTAATCAGATCAGAATCGAGAGGGAGCCTAGAATGAAGTATATGATAACGGAATACCAAAAGACTTCAACAGAAATTCTTGTATCAGAGGTCGGAATGGGAAATTACTGGCTTTCAGTTCAATGTGAAGAATTAGATGTAGAGGAGGTACTGATGTTGCATACGATGCCAGTTGATGCTGAAACAGGATCTAGACTTGTTGAGATCCAGACAGAATCAGTTCAAGACGAAGAAGAACCTGAAGACAAACAGATCAGCTTATTGGACGATTTCTAGGAATTCATTAGGCAATGTATGGAGAACCAGATTCACCTGGGAAAGAGGACAAGCTTTAAGGAGTTACTCTTACCAAATTGGTGTAGAGTCCACAATGCTTCTCACTCAGAGTTGGAATGTTGCCTGTGTCAGACAGCAGTAAAACAGGTACAAAAATGCGTGAGTCCAGCTCAGGCGGTTAAGGCAGACGAACAGAATGTCCAAAGAGTGCGAAAAACAGAAACCCGCAATGACCGAGGTAGCTTCCAATACTGATAAACCAAAAGACAGAACGAAGAGAAATACCACTACCGAATGCTGGACTCTCAAATTCGATGGATCCAAGTCCAAGCAGGAGGCTGGAGCTGGATTCGAGCTAATCAGTCCAAAAGGTAAGAGTTTCTTTGCAGCTCATAGGCTCCAATTTCATTGTACAAATAATGTGGCTGAATATGAAGCTTTAATTCATGGACTCCTTATGGCACTCAAGAAAAAGGTCAAGGTCTTGCAAGTATTTGGTGACTCAGAATTAGTGGTCAAACAATTAAGAAAGCAGTATGCGTGTCACGACAAGAGAATGACCAACTATAGACATAGGGTGTGGGACCTCATCGAGGGATTCGATGCTTTTAATATCCAATTGATCCCAAGGAAGAAGAATCAAACTGCTGATTCCCTAGCTCAAGCGGCCAGTACTTTGCAGCCCCTGTCCCTATCAGGATTGAAGAAGTTTACTGTTGAATTAACTCTTGTCCCATCAGTCCCTGACAATGTGACTAATTTTCAGGTGTTTGAGGATGATAAACATATCCTTGACTTTATCACGAACACGGATGTTTTTGCTTCACAGATCATTGATGAAACAGAACCTCAAGAAGCAGAATTGGACCTAGAGGGTGTGCTGAACTTGAAGTCCAATACTATTCCGAGGGGAATGGTACAGCTGGAGAGAATTTTTGATATGGACAAAATCAGAGATCAGGAACAGGAATCTAAGAAAGAGTCTATTAGTGGATAGTGTGACACTCACAATGTGGGCACTGAAGACGATGTAAAGAATGTTTTCATTGGTAAGGTCTGTACTCCTGAAGAAAGACAGGGAATAATCAGAGCCCTATACGACTTTCTAGACATAGTGGCCTGGGGTTATGAAGACTTGAAGACTTATGATACATCCATCATAACTCACACTATACCTCTCAAGCCAGGTGCTAAGCCTTTTAGACAGAGGCAGAGACCTATCAATGCACTGCTGGAGCCCCTCATACAGAAGGAAGTTCAGAAATTGTTGTCTACCAGGATTATATTCCCTGTCAGGCATTCAACATGGGTGGCAAATCTAGTGCCAGTAAGAAAAAAGAATGGTGAAATTAGGCTCTGTGTGGACTTCAGAAATCTGAACAGGTCATCTGAAAAAGATAATTATCCAGTTCCTTCTTTGGATGAAGTGCTACAAGTGGTCAATGGATCTCAGATGATGTCCTTTTTGGACGGCTATTCAGGATATAATCAGGTGATGGTCCAGTATGAGGATAGGCACAAGACTGCCTTTACAACTAAGTGGGGAACCTTCACCTACAGGAGGATGCCATTTGGGCTTATCAATGCAGGAGCCACGTTTCAACGAGCTATGGACATCACTTTCAAAGACATCATAGGAAAGTGCATTATCATTTACATGGATGATCTGACTGTTTTCTCTAAAAATAGAGGGAATCATATCTCAGACCTGCGTAAAGTGTTCCAAAAGTGCAGAGAATTCGGCATCTCTTTGAATCCCAAGAAGTGTATTTTTGGGGTTACAGAAGGCAAGTTGTTAGGACATGTGATATCAGAGAAGGGAATCACCATAGATCCAGAAAGAGTGGAAACCATCCTAAAAATTCAGCCGCCTGCCAGTAAGAAAGAGATGAAATCTTTCTTTGGTAAGCTTAATTTTGTCAGGAAATTCATCACTGGGTTTGCTGAGATTGTGAAGCCATTAAATGCTATGTTAAAACAAGATGCCAAGGTTGAGTGGACTACGGAAGCGAAGTAGTCCTTTGTAGAGATTAAAAGAGCCATTGCTGATGCTCTAGTGTTGGTAAGTCCAGATTATAGTAAACCATTCTATATATATTCCTTTGCTTCAGACCATTCATGTGCTGGAATGCTGACACAAAAGTCTGATGAGGGGAATGAGCATCCCATCGCTTTCATGAGTACACCACTGAAGGATGCTGAGCTGAAATATCCATGTGTAGAGAAGCAAGCGTATGCCCTTGTCCGAGCAGTAAAGAAATTCAGGCACTATATCCTCATAAACAAGGTGTTTGCAATTGTTCCTGATTCTGCAGTTAAGTTATTGCTGATGCAGAATGAGTTAGGGGAGCGCAGAGCTAAATGGGTGACCATGCTTCAGGAGTACGACATTGAGATCCAGCCCATGAAGCTGGTGAGAGGACAGGGACTCACCCAGACCATGGCGGAGATAGGCCCTGAATTGTCTGTCTGTAGCTATGACGTTGAAGAGGTTTCCCCAGATGGCTGGTATGATGATATAGTTTATTATTTGCTAAATCAGCGAGCCCCTGGTCGTTTAAATGCAGTACAGAGGTGAGCCTTGAGATTGAAAAGTGATGGTTTCATGCTGAAAGGGGCTGTCCTATACAAGAAAAAATCACGAAGGTATTTACTTGAGGTGCCTTGGAAAATAGGAAGCTGAAAGGGTAATAAATGAGTTTCACGAGAAATATGGCACTGGTCATGGTTCTGCCATTGCTACTGCAAACCAGATTTTGAGGGCAGGATACTACTGGCCTACACTATTCAAGGATGTTCATCATCATGTCCGGACCTGTCACATTTGTCAGACTGCAGCGACACAGGAAAGGTGTGCAGCGCTTCCGCTCCAGTCTGTTATTGAGGTAAAATCTTTTGCTCAATGGGGTATAGATTTCATAGGCCCCATCAACCCACCATCTTCTGCTGGACATAGGTATATCCTTACCATTACTGATTACTTTACAAGGTGGACTGAAGCATTTTCCTGTAGGCAGTGTACATCAGAGGTAGTAATTGATTTCCTTGAATCTGCCATTCTTAATTGGTTTGGATGTCCTGTTGCTATTGTGTGTGATAATGACCCTGCCTTTGCATCTTTGAAATTCTCAAACTGGGCTTTTGATCATGGCATTGTTATCAAGTTTGCATCCAATTATTATCCCCAGGGGAATGGTCTAGCTGAATCCTCTAACAAGAACCTGTTGACTGTCATCTGAAAATTGTTAGAGAGGAACCCAAAAGATTGGCACACCCAGCTTCGGTTTTCTCTTTGGGCAGACCGTACTCGGGTTAAGTCCTCCATTGGTACCTCTCCTTATCATCTAGTGTACGGTCTCGAACCAGTTTTCCCTATCCAGCTTAAAATCCCAACTTTACAGTTTATCAACCAGTTTTACGATGAAGGGGATAGAAGGGAAGCCAGGTTAGCTGAATTATTGCACCTTGAAGAGAAATGGGACAATGCCCTGAAAAAATTTGCCAAACATCAAGGGGTAGTTAAGCGATGGTTTGATAGGAGAGCTAAAGTTAAGGCTTTTAGGATTTCTGACCTTGTCATGTATTGGGATAAGCGACATGATCAAAAAGGGAGTCATAAAAAATTTGATAAATTGTGGCTTGGTCCTTACCAGATTGCCAAAATTCTAGGAGATAATGCCTTCCGTTTGAGGACCCTCACAGGAGAGGACATACCACTGCCTGTCAATGGGCAGTATCTCAAACATTATTTCTAGTCTTGAGCTGTTCTCAGCTCTTTACCCTGTAAATAGTCAGTTAGGTTGCTTTCTTTGTTGGTTTTGTTTGTTTTGGTTAGGGTAGGTTTCCCTTTTTGCTTTGCTGGTTTTGTTTGGTTAGAGTAGGTTTGCTTTGGTTTGTTTGCTTTGTTTTGCATTGCTCTTGCTTCTGGTTCTCTATCTCCTCGAGGGATTGTGGGTGTATCTGTATGATAATGGTGGCATAGCCGGCTTAGTGTTCCTGATATTTCCCTTACAAACATTGATCATTTTTCCAGAATGCCACGGTATGGATTCTTCTACCTATGTCATTTGTCCTGATGGTAAGGCGAAGGTTTCCCAGTCAGTCTAGGCAGAAATATGTTGGGGTCTTATACCTTTAATCTTGCTTATGAGATGATTTGGGGTTTTCTTGCACTAGGTATTGTTAAATTTGGGGTTGGCCCTTGATTTGGTTTTGGTTCCGTGTTATTTGAGTCGGGGTTGGACCCGTTTTATTTGTCACACCCATCTCCCGTGCCCCATGAGCTTTGTTTGTCCTTTTGAATTGCGTATGGGCCCTTTGGGCAACGTTCTGGGTCGGATTGCTTGTTTGTTTCGGGCACGAAGTGTGTTATCTTGCGAGGTTGGGGTTTCCTTGGTGTCTCGGCTAGAACAATGATTTCATCTTGTGCTTGAGTGACTTTCACCCTGCGTCGTGTTGGCTTCCCATCTTATGAGGATTAGAGGGCTTTTAGGTAAATCCTGAACCGATATTTTTTAACCCTAAAAGCTTGCTCTGGTTTTAATGGCGGAAATTTGATCGTTTGCTTTAGGGCACCATCGTTTTAGCGTGGGGTTTCTTCTTTTGAAAGCTTTTGGGAGTTGGGTCCTTTGCATTGCTTGAGGTTGTTGATCATCGTCGGTTTTGGGATCATTTGAGCCTAGGTGGTGGATATCCTGGGGTTGTTCAAGTTTTGGTGCACGTTTTGCCATTTTTTGGGTTTCCAAGGCCGTCGCGGAATTTCCTCGCTCCCAGATTTTCCCGGTTTGGGCTTATTCCGTGGATGGGGTTAATTTCCAGTGCATTTTATACTGTCCGTGAAAATCCGTTCCATCCAAATTTTTCTGGATTTCCTGTCTGATCGTGTTCTTTTGTATATTTCGATGATACGATTTATGGAATGATCGTTTATGCTTATTTCTTGTTGCCAATGAGTGATTTAGCGATTACCCCTTTGATTTTTCGGAGTGTATTAATGATTTATTTGGCTAACAGTGTTTTGGCAGTAGGAATCCGTCTAGGTCGGATTTCTCCAAAATTCTGCCCCGACGGTATTTTCCCGGTTTACATGATTTTCCCGGATTGTTTGATTTCTCCGGATCTCGAAAGATTGGCAATTAGCGAATGATTTTGATAGATTTATATGATGTGTGCTAACCCTTTGGATTGATATGAGCTTAATAATTGAATTCTAACAATAATTCTTGAATGTGCAGGCCGAGTCAAGCAAGGCTACTGCTAGGAGGTCCAAATGTGGTGCAGGGGCATCTTCAGTTTCTGAGACAGAGAGATTGAAATTGGACATGAAGAGTCAAGTTCCAGAAAGTAATATATCCTCTGTGTGGGTTGATGTGTCTGACACTAATGTGGGAGCATGGCGATATGAAGAGTTTAAGTAGAGAACAGCCGAGAAAGACCAGTCGGCATTGAGGCAAGGGATCATGAACTCAGGATTGGTGCATGTGGCAGGGTTCCCTCCAGCAGTCCAGTGCTACGAGCTGATTTTGGAGTGTGCTAGACAGTACGCTTTTGACACGCAGATGGTGGTTAGCACTGAGGGACGAGTGTTGGCAAACTTCAGTCTAGCCTCCATTGCCCGAGCCTTCAGCATGCCGGATCTCCCCTCGGTCTGTGCCTTAAACATTGACACTGCTCGTACATACTATGAGAATGAGCCAGTTAAGGCTCAACAGCTTATCAACTCATGGCTTGAGAAGCCCAAGTCTCACCACTCCAAATTGCCCAAGCAGTTGCACAGGGTGAAGTTCAGGCCGGATATCTATGATGCTATTACACTGTTGAGCAGGGTGGCCGGGCTTAAAACTGCCGGAGTATTGGAAAGTTGGATGGTCCATGTGATCACCAAGATGGGCCAAGGAACGAATTACCACTGGGCAGGACTTATCAGTGCAGAAATAGATAAACAATTAAGGAATGTTTTGGAGGGAAAGAAATTCACCATGTCCTCCTATGTCATATATGTGCTAGCCATCTCCTATACTTACAAGGGATTGACTCCGATGGGAACCATTGGGCAGGATATTATCTATGAAGTCTACCCGGAATTGCACCTCGGACACAGAGATTATAGGAGGGCCAATGATGCCTTCACTATGCACATTACCCAGACCCTTCAGAATGCAGAACACATCAGGTTGTCTGATGGGGCTAAGGGGTTGATTAAGAATTACGGGGCCTGGTTCATCCAGTTCCCCACTTTCACTTATCTCCGGATTGATGGATGCCCCGTTGCTCCCTACAGATTGCCCAGGTATCCCACTGACCACATAGTGCTACTGGAGGTTGTAAGACAAATTTGTGAGTTCGATGCAGTGGTGAAGAGGGAGAAACATAAAACTGGTTTTGGAGGTGACTTCCCTCTTGGGATTGGCGTGGATGTGATGTGCCCTTCCATTCAATCAGCTCACACTGCAGGTGAGGAGTTGGCAGCATATGGATTCTCTTTCCATTCAAAGAGAATGAATTTTGACATCACCGGGGAGGCACAGAAAAGAGCTACCCGGGAATACAGACACAAAGAGGACTTGGAGGACTACTGGGTCAACATCAAGGATGACCTTGATGCGAGGAAGAAGAGGTATTCCCGGCTGCCTGTAGAGGCCATTAGACAGTACAATGTGAAACTGATTCCAGATCAGCTGGATGATGATGGAAAACTGGTCCAGGACCATGTCTATGAGCCCATCAAGGACAGGTCCATAGCAGACATTGATTGGAATGAGCCTGAGGTGACTGAGTTGGAGGACTTAATGGCTCCAGTGCTAAAATTTACCTTTACTTGGATCAAACATAAGGTATGGGTGTTGGAAAATGCCAATGTACCCTGCACTTTCGACTTGATGGGGAATCTCAACCCCATGTCCACTTCTGAGGAATCCGGGGAAGAGGACCCCAAAGGGGAAACAACCAAGGCCTCTCCCTTCAAAATCAAGGTCAGAAGTCCTAAGGGGACTCAACCTGCAGCAAAAAGGAAACCTATCGGAAAACGCAGGTGGAAGACCCTGACTATTAGCAAGTCCTCGGACGAGGAGGAGGCAGAGAAAGTTGAAGAGGAGGATGTTCCTCCACCGCCCAAGAGGGCCAGAACTGTAAGGGTTGCCAAGAAGAAAGGCCAAACTATTTCGGAGGATGAACCTCCAGTTGTTGATGTAGAGAGCTCCGGAGGGGAAAGGACTAAGGTGTATACCAGAAAATCTAGAACCCCTTCCCCAAAGGATGTCGTGCAGCGAAAGGATTCTTCTCCAATATTGCTAGCTAAGGAGCAAGATAAACCTGTTTCTCCTTCGCAGAACATACCAGAACCGGAGAATCCGGATGAGCAGGAAATCAGCGGAGAGGCAGAACCGTTTAAAGAAGGAACATTATTAGTGAGGCTGCCGAGCCCGAGGTGGAAACAGAGGAAAGGCACACTTCTCCCTTGGTACAGTACGAGGACTCCCCGGAGAGTGAGAAAGGCCGCGGATCGCCTGAGCCAAAGAAAAGCATCCCCGCTAGAACTCCATCGCCGGTGCTTCCTGAGTTGGGATTTGAGGAGACCGACCAAGGTGAACAACCTCCGGAGAAAGAAGATGACAAGGAAACAACTGAAGAGGAAGTCGAGGTGACAGTAGCAGAAGAGGAGAAAGCCACAGAGGATCCGGGAGAAACCAGAACAGAGGGAATCCGGATAGACCCCGTAGCCCCGGATTGGCTGGAGAAAGAGATTACAAAGAAGAAGCAGGTGATAGTAGAGGACACTCCTCTTGACTGGGATGAGATGTTATCTCAGATTGGTAAAGGGAAGAAGAAGAAGGCTGCAAAGGTGATTTCTCGGGTAGAAAGAGATGAAGTGCATAACCGAGTGGTTCACATTGCCACCCCTACTGCAGACAAAACAAGAGATGAGGTAACAGGCCAGGATTACAACGTCCAAACCATTAACCTTGGGCCGGCCTCCTTAGAGCAGGATATTGAGGAATTCAAAGGGTCAAGTGCTGTGATTGTGGACAGACTGAAGAAGGAGACCCAGTCAAAACGGGAATTGAAAAGAGAGAATGAAAGGTTGAGGAAATGCCTGGAAGAGGTCATGAAGCCTCTACAATCTCTCCATCCGTCCTCCTCTACTACTCTGGGTTTTCTACCAAAGGAGACAATCTCCGGAATTGAAAAGATGAAGGCTTTTGCAGAGGCTGCCACCGATTGGTTGATGAGTGTCTGGACACAGGGGAATGAAGCTATCAAAGAGGTCATGTCTGTTGGCAAGGATGCAGTCCGAGGAAGGGAACTGTTAGAGAGTACCCTCTCTCAAGATAAAAGTGATATTGACCTCCTGCTGCAGAAGTCAAGGATTATTCTGGGGCATGGCAAAGAACAGTTGGGCAAGGATGGAATCCTTCCCTCTGCCAGATTGGATGAACCATGGGAATGGTTCGAGGCATTGTAGATCAGGCAGGGAGGTCTGAAAAAGATACAAAAATAGAGAAAATCCATTGAGGCTGACCTCACTGCAATTTATGATGGTTGCATAGCTTTCTTTGAGGTGATGACAGGGAGGAAGAAAATAGCTCCCAAATATCTGAGCTTAGATCAATTGAAGGAATGGTGGCATGAGGTTTATGCCCCGGAATCTGATGGAGTTGTCACCTCCCATTTGCTTGATGATGCAGCTACTTACTTGGCAGTAATGGACAGGTACATGACCGGCATGACGGATTGGAAGAAAACTGTTGAGCGGTCCAATGAGGGAATCGATGCAATTAAATGTCGGCTCAGGGTTTTGCCATTGCCACCTATTGCAGAGCTGGAGGGAGTTTTCTCGAAGATCCAAGGGTCACCAGCGCGGAGGAAAGACAAAGGAAGCAGCAGTTAGTGTTTATCTCGAGATTTGTGCTTCCCTATTATCATAGGGCATGCATTAGACCGAACTTCCTTGAGGACTGTGCCTTGGCCGACTTGGATGATGGCATTAAATGTGTGCCTTAGTTTGTTTCCTTGGCCGACCTGTTTTGGCGGTTTTGATTCTTTTTGTAAAAATGTTTGGCTGGGCCGACATGTTTTGGGGGGGAATTTGATAAATAGGCATTCTTGCCTCATTGTAAGGGTTCAGGAAGAAAAATTTGACATAGACATTAGCAAGAATAGAGATTAGCAGGAGCGATAGTTAGAGTATTTTAGAATTTCTTGAAGCAAACATTATTCCAGAACAGTTGAATTGTTGCAGCATTTGGTGATTAATACAATTGAAGTTATTGTGGTTTTCCTGGTGAAATCCTTTGTGTTATCTCATCTTGCATGGTTCTTTTGTTCTATCTTTTACATTGCTTGAAGATCTAGGGTTTAATATTCAGAAATAAATTAGTTTGGTTGGATAAATAGTGTATGTGATTTTATATTTGGAATGTTTGTAGCTATGTCTGGTCTATACCCCCAGTAACTATCTGATTGTAGTAGGCTGGTGAAGTCAACCTGGACCGTATATTCAAATGTGCTTAAGTTCGGTTGTAGATGTAAATCTATGATTTGAAAATCTGTATTCCTCAGAAGATTGCACTGTTCTTGTAAGATTGCCTTGTGGGTCGAACAGGAATTGGTTATTTAAGATAGGTCCATTCCAGATATTTGTCATTTGCATTGCTTGTCCCTGCAATAGTTTAGATTTTATTACTTCCTTGCACCCCTATCTTTTGCAATTTCTTTATTATTCAGTTAGATTAAGGACTCAAGACCATCATATTGTCAGATCTGATAAATTGAGAGGATACAGTTTTCTTGTAGTAAGGTCCGATTGTGATTACCAGCAATTTCACATTTCATCTGAGTTGTTTTATGCATGTTATGATCTAACACCCGAGAGACCTTGGGGCGATTTTTAGTAATTCATTATTGAAGATTACCTTTCAAGAGAGATAGGATTTTGTATTCTGTCTGAGTTGTTGCTATGCAGAAAACACCATCAACAAGAGGGAGATGAATGGAAGACTACCTTCAAGACCAAAGAGGGCCTGTACAAGTGGTTATTCATGCCTTTTGGGTTAACCAATGCACCAAGCACATTCATGCGGGTCATTAATGAGGTACTAAAAGAATTTATAGGAAGTATTCTTATTGTGTATTTAGATGATATTTTGATTTTCAGCAAGATGTTGGATGAGCATCTGATGCATATTCAGAGAGCCTTTGAGAAGTTAAGAGAAGAGAAACTGTTGATTAATCTGAAGAAGTGCAATTTTGTGAAGAGGGAGTTAGTGTACTTGGGGTTTGTTGTCTTAGTAGAAGGTCTCAAGATGGAACCAGAGAAGGTGAAGGTTATTTTGGAATGGCCTACCCCAAGAACTGCTACTGAGGTGAGATCTTTCCATGGTTTGGCTAGTTTTTATAGAAAGTTCATTACAAACTTTAGTAGTATATGTGGACCCCTGACTAAAACAATGAGAGGGGATAGAAAAGAATTCAAGTGGAGCACTTGAGTGGCAAAATTTTTTGAATTGTTGAAGCAAAAGGTGACAGAGCAACCTGTTCTAGCCCTCCCAGATTACAAGGTGTTTTAGGTGGATTGTGATGCTAGTGGTTGTGCCATTGGAGCAGTGTTGAGCCAAGAAGGTAAACCCATTGCCTATTTCAATGAAAATTTAAATGATGCCAAGAGAAAGTATTTTTAATATGATCAAGAAGTTTTTGCAATAGTTCAAGCATTAAAGAAATGGAGACATTATTTGTTGCCAAAGGAATTTGTTCTATATACTGATCATTAGGCCTTGCAGTACCTAAATAGTTAGGGAAAATTAAATCAGAGGCATATGAAATGGGTAAAGTTTTTGTAGAGTTATACCTTTGTTTTGAAACATAGGAGTCAGAAGTCAAATAGGGTTGTAGATTCCTTAAGTAGGAGACACACATTGATGACAAAGATGTAGATTGAAGTGGTTGGGTTCAATGAACTCAAGACACTATATGCAGAAGATCTTGATTTTGTAGAGGCTTCGAAAGCTTGCAAGGAACTTGTTACAGTGGACAGGACAAGATGGCTGGATTTCATAATCCAGGATGGCATGTTATTTAAGGGAATTCAATTGTGTATCCTGAGGAGTTCCATGAGGAAGAACCTAATAAAGGAGAAGCATAGTGGAGGAATGGCAAGACATTTTGGTCAAGATAAGACCATTTCCATTATCAGTGAGCATTATTATTGGCCTCAGTTGTCATAGGATGTGAAGAAGTTTGTACAAAGCTATAGGTATGTCAGATGGCTAAAGGAGTGAGCCAGAATATAGGCTTACATCAGCCCTTACCTATACTAGAGAGGCCATGGGAGGATATACGTATGGACTTTGTTCTTGGTCTACCAAGGACACAATGAGGGAATGATTCAGTCTTTGTGGTGGTTGATAGGTTTTTGAAGATGGTACATTTCATTCTATGTTAGAAGACCTATGATGTAGTCCACATTGCTGACTTGTTCTTAAATGAGGTGGTGAGGCTACATGGTCTGCCAAAGAGTATTGTTTCAGATCGTGAGCACTGGTAGATCACCGTTCTAGATTGTGTATGGAGGTAGCCCTAGAATAGCTCCAGAATTGAGGAAGATGGACCAAGAGAAGAAAATAAGTACTGAAGCCAAAGATTTTGCAAAGCACATCAAGAATATACATGAGAAGGTATGAGAACACATTACTAAGATCTATATGCAATATAAGGCTAATAAGATGAATATGCAATATAAAGCTAAGACAGATCAAGAAAGGAGGAATAAGGAGTTTCAGATTGGCGATGAAGTAATGGTCCACTTGAGGAAAGAAAGGTTTCCCATGGGAACCTATAACAAATTGAAGATGAAGAAATTCGGTCCCTTTAAGATTTTGAAGAAGCATGATTCAGGGAATGCATATGAGGTAGAGTTGCCTGATGGATTAAACATTTCCCCTGTGTTTAACATTTTAGATTTGATAGAGTATCATGAAGGTGGAATAGAGGAAGCACCAGCAATAGGGAAATATGACATTCCAACACCTATTTTAGAAAGGGAGGAGATTGAAGCAATCTTGGATAGTCGTGTGGGAAGGAATACAAAAAATAGGCAGTATGAAGAATATCTGGTGAAATGGAGAGGAAGGCCTATGGAAGATTCATCCTGGCTATCTAAGGTAGTGGTTGACCAATTGGGTTTTCCTCAACCATCTGAGACATGACGGGGTCACTTCTCAAATTACCCTTGGTGTCTAATGCAGGAGCATCCAGTGGTGTAAGGGCGATCTTGCATCACCCAAAAATAGATAAATTTCAAGTTTCTTAGTTTTTATATGTTTTTACATTTTTGGATACCCTTTTTATCATACTGAAATTCCCAATTTATGGTTTTTATTTTCTATTCCTCGGTTGAAAGATATTGCAGTTTTAGTTTCCTAGATTTGCATTTGAAAATCTTCTGAGTTAGATTTGAGGCACTTAGAATTCCCGAAACGGCCCCAAAAATTTCCAAAATTGGTGTAGCAAATTTCTAGCATGTTATTGACTTCGAGACCTTTCCAACGGTTCAAATGGTTCACGAACTAGAGTCCCAGATCAAAAGTTATTGCCCTAGCAAGTTGGTGCATTTTCTAGAAGATACAATTGTAAATGTTCTTTTGAAATTTGAACTTCAAGTTGTAATTTTTGGCGCCAAACTGCCTAAACTCAAATTTGAATGTTGTTTTGGCTCCAAACTAAAGAGGAGCTCTATTTATGGGTGGGTTTCTAATTTTTGGGTAGCTTTTTGGGGGGACAAGCTTGCATATTGCGAAAGGATTATTTTGTAACTTTTTGTAACTTGCATGTGTTGTAGAACTTGGAGATTTGAGATCCTCTACATGTAAGAAGCTCCATTTTCTGAATAATAAATTTATTCTCTTGTTTGTGGGTTATTTTCTATGTCTCAGGTTGTGCCCTCATTAGTTAGCCTGTATGACTATTGGGCCCTCTCCCCTAAAGGAATAAGGGAACATCACTTGGTCGACAACAAACAATGACATAAATTTTTTTAACGAGGGAACACAAGACCAAAAAAAGACTTAGGAAAAATAAATTCAGGCGAAGGAAATAAAAAAATAAAACAAAAGGGGGCCCAACCTAGACAAAGCAATGGGGCTTAAGTTGTTTTAAAGCCTTCCCAAAAAGTAATGGCCAAATAGATCCCATCCAAGGTGTAAGATGAACACTATGGTTTTACATGAAGATGAAGGTAAAACACCAACCTTAGGATTTTTCCAAACACCATAGATGACCAAAGACACAAGGTAGGATAAAATAGAACACAGAGAAGCAAACTTTGAAGTTCCACCAATACCCATAACCCATAACCCTAAACCCTAAACCATTAACCCTTAACCCTTAAACCCCAAACCCTTAAACCCTCTACCCTCTCTCTCTCAAGTCTCTCCCTCCTACCCCCTCTCCCTCTCTCAGGTCTCTCTCTCAAGACTCTCCCTCCTACCCCATCTCCCTCTCTTAGGTCTTTCTCACTCACTCACTCCCTCTATCTCTATCCCCTCCACCCTTATTCTTAAACCCTTATTAAACCATCTACCCTCTACCCTTAACCCTCCCTCTCTCTCTCTCTCAAGTATCTTCAATATCCTACCCCCTTTCCCTCTCTTAGGTCTCTCTCTCACTCACTCACTCCCTCTATCTCTCTCCCCTTAACCCTAAACTGTAAATTGTAAACCCTTAAACCCTCTACCCTCTACCCTTAATCCTCTCTTCCTTTATCTCTCTCTCTCTCTGAAGTCTCTCCCTCCTAGCACCACTCCCTCTTTGAGGTCTCTCTCTCACTCATTCACTCTATCTCAAGTCTCGCCCTCCTAGCCCTTCTCCCTCTCTTTGGTATTTCTCTCACTCACTCACTCCCTCTACATCTATCCCCTCCATACCCTTAAACCCTAATACCTTCAACCCTTTACCCTCTACGTTTAACCCTCTACCCCATATCTCTCTCCCACTCCCTCCCTCTTTCCCTCCTTCCATCTTCAATCATCATATCATGTTTCTTTGCCTTCTAATTTTGCATGTTAAATGAAAAAACTTGGTTTTACACCTTATTTAAGTCATTTAATCCTTGATTTTTGTCTCCAATATATTTATTTAAAACTATAGACACCATCCAACTAAATTATGAGATTCCTCTCTTCTTCTATTACGATGTAAGAAAAATATTTTTAGAGATCTTTTTGGATCTTAGCCATTCTACTTTCAAGGAGATCCTTTCTTTGAAAAGGTTTGTAAAGAATTGGATATTCCACTCTTTTAGTTTATGTTTTATGAATTTTAACTTTCGATTGAATATTCACATGTTAGTGGAATGATCAACTATTTGGGTGAATCAAGAGTCAGTGACAACCATTTTGAAGTTTGAGTTTTCCATCTACACTTTTTAAAAATTGAAAGACACTCTTCTAGGGAATTTTTCCTTGTATATGAGCTTGTAATCCAAACCAGCTTCAAATAGGGTTACAATAAGGGTTCAAATAGCTTTATGGTTGGGGTTAAGCTTCAATTTGGGTTAAGGTTCAATTGATTAAAAATAAGCATCTTCAGAAGAAGGATATCTCTTGACATACTTTACATATATTTTTAAAATATAGGTATGCTAGTGATAATACCCAGTCTTACCACATAAATATACTATATAGTTTAAATAAATAGTCCAAATGTAAATAAAGAAAAAACAAAATGTTGATAAAAAATGGACCCATACTTGAACACATGAGAACCTTTAAATGTTATATGAAAAAAGCATAAATAAATTCATGAAGAACTAAAATAAGTTTTTTTATTTTTTTTTCAAATAAAATATCACAACTCTCCACTATAGGTATATCATTTAAAAAATAAAATTCTAATTTAATAAAATAAGACACTCATTGAAACAAGTTTTGTTATCATAGTGAAAAAATATTGTTCTTATCTGTACAACAATTGGGGTAGCAATGTACAAGCATTGGATAATTTTATATTAATAGTTTGTACTATCACAAATATAAAAGGTGAGCACAATAAATAACATGTATTTTCCCATTAAATGTGAAGGATTTTTAAAAAGTTTTAGTGTTCAACTATTGGTCCATTTTTGTTCAGTATAAGTTGTATTTTAAATCATTATGTGTTCTTTTTATAACAACAAATAGATTTTTTCTGCTCAACTATTAGTCTATATGTGTTGAATAAAAAAGGTAGAGATATCAAAGATTTATGGTTAGCAATAAGTATTTTCTCTCTCTCTCTCTCTCACTCACTCACTCACTCCCTCTATCTCTCTTCCCTCTACCCTAAACCCTAATCCCTAAACCTTTAAACCCTTTATGCTCTACCCTTAACCCTCCCTTCCTTTATCTCTCTCTCTCTCAAGTCTCTCCCTCCTACATCCTCAAACATAAACCCTTAAGCCTTTTATCCTCTACCCTCAACACTCTTCCCCTGCCCCTTCCACCTCCTGATTCTCTCTCTCTCTCTC
>VDFB02086081.1:158940612-159122279 GCA_007258455.2 Sequoia sempervirens
GAATAGATGTTTAAACCTGCACCTCCATCCACCAAGACTCTCTTGATTTTGTTCTTGTGCACTAGGACCTCCAGATGGAGTGCACGATTGTGAGATGGTTGGGCAAGAAAGTGTTGATCGAAGAATGTAAGAATATTTTGGGTAATGATGTTTCTGACCATAGCTTGGAATTGTTCCGCATCAGGATCCACAAAGATGGTGGATGGAGTTAATGCTTCTTTGAGGATCTTTTTGTGGGTTGATGATATCTTTAGTAACTCCATGATGGAGATCTAATCTAGGGTTCTTTTCAACTGGTCAAGGACATTATAGCCACTGGGAATGGATCTTGGGTTGGAAATGGGTGCTCTAGGAGGCTGAGATGACCCTGCAATGGTAATTTTGCTGCCTCTTATGGTGACTCCATAATCAGTTTTATCTCCTTTCATGGTGATAACAAAACAATACTCATCTAGGGATGCGACGACATGGTCATATACATTATTCACACTTTTGAATGCACCCTTCCCCTTATCATTGTTATTGTTCCCTTTGTTGTTATGATTGGGCATCGGATTCATGTAGATTTTGACATTCTGATTTCCCGTTGGTTGCTCCACATTTATGATTGTTTTATCAATGAGGCCTTCAATTAAGTTTTTCAACCTTATACAACTAGATGTTGTGTGTACCTTGATCCTATGGAAATCACAAAGGTGATTTTCATTGTACCATGGTGGTTTCACCAAGGTCTCTTGATAATTTTCATAAGTAGGGATTGTGATGAGTTTTTTCGCCACTAGCCTCCTCATGATGGATTTGGTTGATTCTCCAAGGGTTGTGTACTTCTGCTTGCAGGAGTTTTTATTTCACTATGGTGGCCCCCTTTGATCATTCACATTGTTGATTGTTTGATTATTTGGTTGTTGAGTTGCAATGTTATCTTGATGATTGTTCTAATTGTTTTTGTGAGGTTTTTGTAGTGGTGTTGGTGTGTTTTGTTGAGGAGCGTTGATGACAACTTTGGCGTCAACAACACCATTGTTGGTAATGTTTCTATCTTTCACCCATGTGTGAGGTTTGTCGTTGTAGCTAGTGGATGGGCGATTGTTTTTTGTTCAGGATATGTGGGTGTCCCTCCTTGTGCAATAAGGGCTCATTCAATGTTAAGAGATTTGGAGATCAAATTGGTCATATGTGGTGATCCCTTGCACCTTGAGATGGAATTCCAAGGCTCCTTCAAGATTGGAGATGATGGTGCAAATTTGTTCTTCTAGCATGACCCATTTTCTCCTATTGGCCTTGGATCGCCATCGTTGTAGGAAGTAAATGATTCATTTTTACCTTGTTTAAGAGCTGATAGTTCCTCTAGATTGACATCCATACTGATATTGGATGAGTATTTTTTTATGAATGTGTACTATCTCTTGGAACTTTTTGATGCCAGGAGGAAGGTGAGAGAACCACTCCATGGCTTGGCTTGCCAAACTTCTAGGAAATAGTCACATCAAATATGTATCATCATATGTGACTTCCATGCAATGAACTTGGAATTCCCTGATGTGATCTTTAGGGTTTTCCATCCCACAGTATTTATCAAATTTGGGGATCTCAAATCCATTTGGGAATGGTTTAATTACAAGACTCCTGTCAAACAGATAGGGACACAAGTTGTTGGGTGTTTTTGTGGTTTTCCCTGATTGAAGATCAAGCACTTGCTGTGAGAGTAACTTGATTTGTGTTGTTACGTTGTTTTGCGAATCAGGAGGTGGGATGAAGGTGTTATGCAATGGTTCACTTGTTGGAGGGATGTGTGGATTGGTTGGTGTGGTTGTGGATGGTGCTTGCGAATTTTGTTGCACCAAGTATGCTTGTACTTGTTGTTGTATCAACAATGCTTTTTGTTGGTCCTATTGTTTTTGCACTAATAGTTCCTATTGTTGAGCTTGCTATTGTTGTTGGGCTGCTAGTTGGGTTGCTTCTTGCTGCTCTTGGTATTGCTTCAGTGCTTTCCGGTATGCTTGTTGTTGGGTTGCTTGTTGTTGTGTGAGGTACTGTACTTGTGCCTAAGCCTGGGCTTATGCCTGTTGGGTAGCTTATGCAATCTATGCAGCTTGTGTAGTTTGAGTGGCTTGTTCTTGTTGTAATAGGACTTGGGCTTGAGTATCCTTCTATGCTTGTTGTGCTTGTTGTGCTTGTTGTGCATCTTGAGCTGCTTGAGTGGCATGTGCTACTTGTTGTGCTTGTTGTGCAGCTAATTGTATTTGTGCTTATTGAGCAACTAGTTGTGCAGCTTGTCAGTTTTGGATTTACTAAAGTTCCTTTTGATAGGCAGCTTGTTGAGCAACTTGTAATGCAATGCTATATTGGCTTGACATATTTGTGTTTGGTAGTGGAGGTGGTGGTGTTGGCAGCGGATTTGGTATGGTGTTTGTTGTCGTGATGAGAGGCACTGTTGTATTGATGATTGGGATTGTAGTGGATGGTGTGATTGATATGCTTGGTCCTTGAGAGACCATGTTTTTGGGAATGGTCGATGATGTGATGGTTTCTTGTGTTATTGGGATGGTTGTCATCTGTTGTTGTGATATCAATGGCAATTTGGGGGATTTGGTATGATGCTTTGATTGATGATTGGGGGATTGTTTTGAATGATTGGAGGCAATGGTAGTAACCCCAAACTGAGAGTTGATGTTGATGTTGGTGGTAAGGGTGGAAGTGGTGAAAAATTGAGTGGCATACTTCCTTGGGGAAATGGTGAAGATGAAGGGTAAAAGATGCCCCTTGGTCCAAATAAGTCTCCTCCTTGTGAGGTCGTAGGGACAGATGTTTGTGTATTTAATGGGTATGTCGGTGTTGCATGAAATAATGATGATGGGTCATTTAGATCATGAAAGGTGAGGGGGCATATGGATGTGATGGATTTTGGGGTACGGATTGCCCTAAGATCATGTTTCCATCCAATTCTTGATTGCTCACAAGAGGATGAGGTTGTAGTGCATTTATAAATACACTCCCTTTGTTAACAATAGGTTGAGTTGGAGCAATGGATGATGTAATTTGGGGGATGGGTTGGGTGATGCTTTGGAATGGAGGTGCAGATGAGATTGGGGGCATGGATGAAATTGGAGGCATGACCTCAAAAGGTTGTTCCACTATGGTGCTCACATCATAATCGAAAGGGAGTTTAGCCCCTTGTTTTGCTAATTCAAGTATGTATTGTGAGTGATGGAACTTCATCATGATGTTAACAATTCTATGATTCTCAGGATTTTGGACCATTTTAGTGATCTCGTCTTGTGTCATCCCAAAGGTGTTATTGGTGATATCCTCTACTTGACTTTCCTCTTGCGTATTTTGTGATGATGAAGGAAAATTAGTTTGGGGATTGCTTGATCCAATGGGATTCATTTCAAAAAAAAATTGGCTTAGGTCACTTGAAGTTGATGTTTCTTTGTTGGTCTCCATGTTCTTGTGTTGCGATCTTGTTTGAACCATAAAATGAGGCTCAAAAGAGAAGATCTAGGATGATTAAGGATCAAAGGTGTGATGGTGAAATGTGTGAAAGATATGGATGATTAAACTCTTGGAAGATCTTGAGGGGAATGCTATACTTTTGGGACTTTTTGGATTCTTGGATTCTTGGATTTGATTTTGACCTTGATTTGGTTTTGGATTGTTTTGATTTTGGATAATCAACAAATGGATCCCAAGATGTTGGATGTTATCTATGGGATAGACTTGCTCATAAGATGATAATTTGACTAAGTGTAGGGAGAAGGATGTATCTACCCACACCTAACCAAACAAGATGACTTGATGATAATTCAACTAAGCATATGGAGAAGGATGCATCTACATATACCTAGCTAAACAAGATGATTTTGATGTTTTGATTCAAGGATTTTGATTTGTTTCAAGGATTTTTGATTCATGGATTTTCCAAAAAGCCTAGCATGAAGGATGATTTCAAGATTTTCAAGAGTTTTCAGTGAGATGAATTTGGTTTGATGTTTGAAAGATGGATGAAGGTTTGACTTTGATCCTATGTGTACCTAAAAAGACTCTTGCTTACAAGACCTCAGTTTTGAAGAACATGCTTTACTCTAACAAGGTGTTCAAATTCCTGAAAAAGATTTGGATTTTGACAATAATAGAACAAGTACAAACCGAAATTATTTCTTGAGGCTCTTCTGTAAAATTTGAAAAGCAATCTTTTTCTGAATTCGTAGAGCGTTGAAAGACACTTTTGATGATCTTTTGGACTAATAGATTTTGACTTTGGTTTCCAGATTTTGAACCTATGTGAAATCATTTGAGACACATGTGTAGGGTTCAATTGTTCTTAGCTTTACTTAATGACTTCCTTTTACCACCAACAATTCTTGATTAGGTCTTTGACCTAGATGTCTAATGTCTTAACTTCTTATCATTCCACAAAGTATATTATATGGAACTTCAATAAAATCAAGGAAAAAGTTACCTATTGTTGACATTAGTAAGCAAATCGAGATGTAAATCCAAATGTTTAGAAACCTCTAAAGATAGAATCCCTAGGGCAAGCAATAACACTTGAATTTTGTTAAAGATATTTGCTTCCTAATGGGTTTGAAATTTGATGATAATTTTGAATGTTTGTTTTCCCAATGTTTTCGATCAAGCAAAGTGTTTCATTACCAAGAACATGTACAACCCTATGGTTATGAAAGACTGTATTTGTTGAATCCCCACTTGGACAAGTCCAGCTATGCCTACTTGTTGTGCAGTTTTCGCACACACGCCCCACTTGGAGTGGGGACCCTTTTTTTTTTGTCTTTGACCTTTGATTTTATTGGATTTATCATTTTTAGGGTCTTGACATGTTGGTCTTGCTGGCTTTTCCCTTGCCCTGAGGTTGCAATTGATTGAAATTGAGTTTTGGGCCAAATCCGGTTTTCACCTGGATCCGGGATTTTCCGGTCCTATCGGATTTTCCCGATTCTACCAAAATCCCGGTCTTCATTATTTCCCCGTTTTTGCATTTCCGCGAAGTCTATGTTTCCGCGCATTCTGGGATTTTCCAAATTCCGCTTGGGGCTCGGGTTTCCGGACTTGTCAGAAACGTCTTTTGTAATAGGTGGTACCTTGGCTGGGGCAGTATAAGGTCGGATTTAGGGTATTTTCTGATTCATTCCAACTTCATTGCTTCCTTGTTTTCTGCTCTGGCGATTCAGAACTTTCAATTGAGCTTTGAGGTTTGATCTTGGTTTGTTTGTGCATGAATTGCTTGAGTGTTGCTGCCAGTATCGCGTTGCTTGGACGTGTTTGTCGCGTGGTTGACTTTCTGAACTTGGATTTTTGCTTGCTTTGATCCATGGTATGTATCCATTACCCTTCCGTTTGCTTATGAGATGATTTGGGGTTTTCTTGCACTGGGTATTGTTAAATTTGGGGTCGGCCCTTGATTTGGTTTCGGTTTCGTGTTATTTGAGTCGGGGCTGGACCCGTTTTATTTGTCACACCCATCTCCCGTGCCCCATGAGCTTTGTTTGTCCTTTTGAATTGCGTATGGGCCCTTTGGGCGGCGTTCTGGGTCAGATTGTTTGTTTGTTTCGGGCGCGAAGTGTGTTATCTTGCGAGGGTGGGGGTTTCCTTGGTGTCTCGGCTAGAACAATGATTTCATCTTGTGCTTGAGTGACTTTCACCCCGCGTCGTGTTGGCTTCCCGTCTTATGAGGATTAGAGGGCTTTTAGGTAAATCCTGAACCGATATTTTTTAACCCTAAAAGCTTGCTCTGGTTTTAATGGCGGAAATTCGATCGTTTGCTTTAGGGCACCATCGTTTTAGCGTGGGGTTTCTTCTTTTGAGAGATTTTGGGAGTTGGGTCCTTTGCATTGCTTGAGGTTGTTGATCATCGTCGGTTTTGGGATCATTTGGGCCTAGGTGGTGGATATCTCGGGGTTGTTCAAGTTTTGGTGCACGTTTTGCCATTTTTCGGGTTTCCGAGGCCGTCGCGGAATTTCCTCGCTCCCGGATTTTCCCGGTTTGGGCTTATTCCGCGGATGGGGTTAATTTCCAGTGCATTTTATACTGTCCGTGAAAATCCGTTCCATCCGAATTTTTCTGGATTTCCTGTCTGATCGTGTTCTTTTGTATATTTCGATGATAAGATTGATGGAATGATCGTTTATGCTTATTTCTTGTTGCCAATGAGTGATTTAACGATTACCCCTTTGATTTTTCGGAGTGTATTAATGATTTATTTGGCTAACAGTGTTTTGGCAGCAGGAGTCCGTCTAGGTCGGATTTCTCCGAAATTCCGCCCCGACGGTATTTTCCCGGTTTACATGATTTTCCCGGATTATTTGATTTCTCCGGATCTCGAAAGATTGGCAATTAGCGAATGATTTTGATGGATTTATATGATGTGTGCTAACCCTTTGGATTGATATGAGCTTAATAATTGAATTCTAACAATAATTCTTGAATGTGCAGGCCGAGTCAAGCAAGGCTACTGCTGGGAGGTCCAAAGGTGGTGCGGGGGCATCTTCGGTTTCTGAGACAGAGAGATTGAAATTGGACATGAAGAGTCAAGTTCCAGAAAGTAAGATATCCTCTGTGTGGGTTGATGTGTCCGACACCAATGTGGGAGCATGGCGATATGAAGAGTTTAAGCAGAGAACAGCCGAGAAAGACCAGTCGGCATTGAGGCAAGGGATGATGAACTCAGGATTGGTGCATGTGGCAGGGTTCCCTCCAGCAGTCCAGTGCTACGAGCTGATTTTGGAGTGTGCTAGACAGTACGCTTTTGACACGCAGATGGTGGTTAGCACTGAGGGACGAGTGTTGGCAAACTTCAGTCCAGCCTCCATTGCCCGGGCCTTCAGCATGCCGGATCTCCCCTCGGTCTATGCCTTAAACATTGACACTGCTCGCACATATTATGAGAATGAGCTAGTTAAGGCTCAACAGCTTATCAACTCATGGCTTGAGAAGCCCAAGTCTCACCACTCCAAATTGTCCAAACAGTTGCACAGGGTGAAGTTTAGGTCGGATATCTATGATGCTATTAGACTGTTGAGCAGGGTGGCCAGGCTTAAAACTGTTGGAGTATTGGAAAGTTGGATGGTCCATGTGATCACCAAGATGGGCCAAGGAACGAATTACCACTGGGCAGGACTTATCAGTGCAGAAATAGATAAACAATTAAGGAATGTTTTGGAGGGAAAGAAATTCACCATGTCCTCCTATGTCATATATGTGCTGGCCATCTCCTATCCTTACAAGGGATTGACTCCGATGGGAACCATTGGGCAGGATATTATCTATAAAGTCTACCCGGAATTGCACCTCGGACACAGAGATTATAGGAGGGCCAATGATGCCTTCACTATGCACATTACCCGGACCCTTCAGAATGCAGAGCACATCAGGTTGTCCGATGGGGCTAAGGGGTTGATTAAGAATTACGGGGCCTGGTTCATCCAGTTCCCCACTTTCACTTATCTCCGGATTGATGGATGCCCCGTTGCTCCCTACAGATTGCCCAGGTATCCCACTGACCACATTGTGTTGCTAGAGGTCGTGAGACAAATTTGTGAGTTCGATGCAGTGGTAAAGAGGGAGAAACATAAAACCGGTTTTGGAGGTGACTTTCCCCTTGGGATTGGCGTGGGGGAGATGTGCCCTTCCATCCAATCAGCCCACACTGCAGGTGAGGAATTGGCCGCCTATGGATTCTCTTTCCATTCAAAGAGAATGAATTTTGACATCACCGGGGGGGCACAGAAAAGGGCTACCCGGGAATACAGACACAAAGAGGATTTGGAAGATTACTGGGTCAACATCAAGGATGACCTTGATGCTAGGAAGAAGAGGTATTCCCGGCTGCCTGTAGAGGTCATTAGACAGTACAATGTGAAGCTGATTCCGGATCAGCTGGAAGATGATGGAAAACTGGTCCAGGACCACGTTTATGAGCCTATCAAGGACAGGTCAGTTGCAGATATTGATTGGAATGAGCCTGAGGTGACTGAGTTGGAGGGAGTTTTCTCGAAGGTCCAAGGGTCACCAGCGCGGAGGAAAGACAAAGGAAGCAGCAGTTAGTGTTTATCTCGAGATTTGTGCTTCCCTATTATCATAGGGCATGCATTGGACCGGACTTCCTTGAGGACTGTGCCTTGGCTGACTTGGATGATGGCATTAAATGTGTGCCTTAGTTTGTTTCCTTGGCCGACCTGTTTTGGCAGTTTTGATTATTTTTGTAAAAATGTTTGGCTGGGCCGACATGTTTTGTGGGGAATTTTGGTATAAGTTGGCATTTTTGCCTCATTGTAAGGGTTCAGTTCAGAAAAATTGATATAGACATTAGCAAGACTGTAATAGAGATTAGCAGGAGCAATAGTTAGAGTTTTAGAATTTCTTGAAGCAAATATCATATTCAGAACAGTTGAATTGTTGCAGCATTTGGTGATTAATACAATTGAAGGCATTGTGGTTTTCCTGGTGAAATCCTTTGTGTTATCTCATCTTACATGGTTCTTTTGTTCTATCTTTTACATTGCTTGAAGATCTAGGGTTTGAAATTCGGAAATAAGTAGATTTAGCTGGATAAATGGTGTGTGTGATTTCATATTTGGAATGTTTGTAGCTATCTCTAGTTTATACCCCCAGTAACTATCTGATTGTAGTAGGCTGGTGAAGTCAACCTGGACCGTATATTCAAATGTGCTTAAGTTCGGTTGTAGATGTAAATCTATGATTTGAAAATCTGTATTCCTCAGAAGATTGCACTATTCTTGTAAGATTGCTTTGTGGGTCGAACAGGAATTGGTTATTTGAGATAGGTCCATTCCAAATATTTGTCATTTGCATTGCTTGTCCTTGCAATAGTTTATATTTTTATTACTTCCTTGCATCCCTACCTTTTGCAATTTCTTTATTATTTGGTTAGATTTAGGATTCAAGATCATCATATTGTTAAATCTGATAAATTGAGAGGGTTCAGTTTGCTTGTAGTAAGGTCCGATTGTGATTACCAGCAATTCCACATTTCATCTGAGTTGTTTTATGCATTGTTATGACGTAACACCCTAGAGACCTTGGGGTGATTTTCAACAATTTATTGTTGGAGATTATTTTTCAAGAGAGATAGAATATCATTTTCTGTCTGAGTTGTTGCTGTGCAGAAAACACCATCAACAGATTGGCGCTAGAAGGAGGGCCTGAATGAGCACACTGGATCGTTTCTTGAACGTTATCTCTCCAGAGAGATTTAGGAGAAACACCAGATCTACCACCAGAGAAGAAGATTTAGAGGAACTTCGGTTTCCCAATAGGTCAAGGAGGACTAGAGGGAGAGGAGAATCATCATCGCCCGCTCCATCACCAACATCATTCACATCCTCAGATAGGGGAGAATCATCATTACCTATCCCTTCACCAACATCATCTACGTCTTCATATCCTGAGGTTGAAGCCATACCCGTTCCTGAAGAGGTTCCTCTTCAACAGCCTCAGCTTGCCATTAACCAACCACAACCTCCACCCCCGCTCTTACCAATGGCTTTCCTTGCCAATAATCCATCACCTTTGTCCTTCGGTGCTTACAATGTAATGCCTAAAAATCCTGAGCATTTCTGCTCAAAATTCCATGCAAATGACCCAAACAGAACTGCAGAAGAGCACATAAGGATTTTTCAAACTTCCCTTAAAGATAGGAGAATTGTCCATGAGGATGTTGCTTGTAGGTTGTTCCCTTATTCACTAGGAGAAGAAGCCTTTTACTGGTACAACCATCTCCCTGCTGGTTCGATTCAAAATTGGAGTGACCTTGAAAAGGTTTTTTTGCAGAAGTTCCGAATACCTGTCAGTGCCAATGAATTATACTTACAATTCATCAAGGTCAAGAGAGAGGTTAATGAACCCATAGCCAGTTTTAATAATAGGTTCCATCATGCGTTCACCAGATTACAAGACCCATATGTTCTAGATGATGGTACTGCCCTGGGGGTCTATTATGAAGCTCTGGATAGCTTGACAACAACTTTTCTGAAATGGAGACCAAACCTTCCAGGTACTTTGGCTGATGCTTACACAGAGGCTGTCAAGCTTAGTACAGATTTGAGACAGCACTTGACTGGGCCATTGCCTTCTCTGGGACCGGTTGCCCATCCCAACCAGATTCAGGCAGTAAATCAGGCTCTCACCAATCATACCCCTATTATGAATTCGGTTCCCCAATTATCGATGGTACCACACCCTGGTCACCCCATGAACCAGATTTCTCCTCTGGCGAACTTCCCACAACAACAGATAAATCAGCCCGTGTACCAATCCCAACCGAATGGCTTCCCTGCTTACTTGCAGAATTCTGAGGTATTGCATCAGTCTTTGGGATCTGCCACAGTGCCTATCCAACCTCTGAGTAGCCCAAACCAGCCTCCCTACCGAGACCCGAATAAGGATAGGATTGATGAAATGGCTGAACAAATAAAGAAGTTAAATCTAGAAGTGACTTACTTGAGAAATCAGAATAGCCAACTACAGGCTGTTCAAAAGGGAATGCAATCTAATCAGAACAGAGAGTTCTCGCAAGGGCAGAATTTCGATAGAGGACAACGCAATGACAGAGGATTTTATAATGACAGAGGTTACAACCAGGATAGAGGTTTCAACAATGATAGGAGGCAAAACTTTGATAGGGTCCAAGGAAGTGGGTCAGGATTTGATAAAAGGCCATCACAAGGACAGAACAGAACTTGGAATACAGGGCCTAATAATGGAGGAGTTCCCACCCCATTGGATCAGCCTGCAAATCAGATTGTCAATCAATCTGCGAACCAGCCAGGACAAACCTCCTACCGGTGTGTATCTCGCAGAAGCAGCCCTATCAGGATGGTGCAGACTCCATAAAATGAGTCAGCATTCAGAATTGGAATGTCCGGAGTTCTAGACTGCAGCTTCTATCTTTCAGTATGAGGTAGAGAACAATGTAAATGCACAGGATATTGTTCCCTCTAACTCCTATGATTCTCCTGTGCTGGTATTGAATCATGCTCCTTTTCCAGCTGGCAAGGAAAATGTACCAGAAGAACCTGATTCCCAGAAAGATGAAACAGATCAGATTTGTAATGGGGACGAAGTAGCTCGGTTGTTTAATGAAGATACAGTGGATGATAATGGCCCTCTCGATCAGGAGGAGACTTATATTGAGGAAGTTCAGATGTTTCAGAGACAGGGATTGAGGGATATGCCTCACAGACGCCCACAGCCTGGAGGACCGTTCACCACCTCCATTCCTCCCAACAACTTCAGTACCCCTCCGGATCCTAATGCTAGCAATAATCCGTCTTATCCACATGTTTCCAAGCAGTATCTTTCGAAGGACAGACATTCTCAAACGGAGCCACAAAAAGAAAAGATTGTTCAATCTGGCAAGGATAAGGTGGAGGAATCACCTAAGGAAGTCTTTACTGATATGAGTGAGGAGCAGATGGCTTCATACGTTGCAGAGGAATTTAAGAAACTAAAGGTAAATCTTTCTGCATTTGAGTTATTAAGGTATCCTGCAATTAGGAGGGTTGTCTTAGGCACTTACGATGCAAGTTCAAAGATATTGGATAAACCTTCTGGTGAGCATGTTAGCCAAACTTCTAGTTTCCAGTCGGTGAATACACAAAGTCAGACACAGAATAGGACCAATCCACCTCCTGGAGATAGAGGGAAAGAAAAGGACAGAACTCAAGTGGCCCAGATGGATACTCAACCCACTTTGTTTCAAGGAAAGACAGAAACTCCACCCTTTCTGATTTCTATCAGAATCTTTGGTAAGAACCTCCATAATTGTCTGTTGGATTCTGGTGCTTCCACTAATGTGATGCCTCTCAGAGTTTGTAGGGCTCTGGGAATAACACCTGCTGATTCCCAGAAGAAGGTTACTCAGTTGGACAGGACCGAAGTAAGTGTGGTAGGGGAATTAAACATGATTCATATGCAGATTGCTTCGGATCCTAGAATCCAACAGGTTATCAACATTCAGGTAGCTGACATTCCTGACGCATACGGTTTAATTTTAGGAAGAGATTTCACCAAGGCCTTGAATGGGTATGTGTCCACTGATCACTCTCGCATGTGACTTCCCTGGATGGGAGTGCCTAATCAGATAAAGATCGAGAGGGAGCCTAGAATGAAGTACATGATAACAGAATACCAAAAGACTTCGGCTGAGGTTCTCATATCAGAAGCTGGAATGGGAAACTACTTGCTATCGACCCTATATGAAGAATCAGATACAGAAGAGGTATTGATGTTGCATACAATGCCAGTGGACGCTGAAACAGGGTCCAGTCTTGTAGAGGTCCTAACAGAATCAGTTGAAAAAGAAGAACCTGAAGATAGACAGATTAGCTTACTGGACAATTTCCAAGATTTCATCAAGCAATGCGTGGAGAATCAAACTCACTTGGGAAGGAAGACAAGTTTCAAGGAGTTACTCTTGCCGAATTGGTGCAGAGTCCACAATGCTTCTCACTCAGAGTTGGAATGTTGCCTGTGTCAGACAGCAGTAAAACAGGTACAAAAATGCGTGAGTCCAGCTCAGGCGGTTAAGGTAGACGAACAGAATGTCCAAAGAGAGTGCGAAAACCAGAAACCCGCAATGACCGAGGTAGCTTCCAACACTGATAAACCAAAAGACAGAACGAAGAGAAATACCACTGCCGAATGTTGGACTCTCAAATTCGATGGATCCAAGTCCAAGCAGGGGGCTGGAGCTGGATTCGAGCTAATCAGTCCAAAAGGTAAGAGTTTTTTTGCAGCTCATAGGCTCCAATTTCATTGTACAAATAATGTGGCTGAATATGAAGCTTTAATTCATGGACTCCTTATGGCACTCAAGAAAAAGGTCAAGGTCTTGCAAGTATTTGGTGACTCAGAATTAGTGGTCAAACAAGTAAGAAAGCAGTATGCGTGTCACGACAGGAGAATGACCAACTATAGACATAGGGTGTGGGACCTCATCGAGGGATTCGACGCTTTTAATATCCAATTGATCCCAAGGAAGAAGAATCAAACTGCTGATTCCCTAGCTCAAGCGGCCAGTACTTTGCAGCCCCTATCCCTATCAGGATTGAAGTTTACTGTTGAATTAACTCCTGTCCCATCAGTCCCTGACAACGTGACTAATTTTTAGGTGTTTGAGGATGATAAACATATCCTTGACTTTATCACGAACACGGATGTTTTTGCTTCACAGATCATTGATGAAACAGAACCTCAAGAAGCAGAATTGGACCTAGAGGGTGTGCTGAACTTGAAGTCCAATACTATTCCGAGGGGAATGGTACAGCTGGAGAGAATTTTTGATATGGACAAAATCAGAGATCAGGAACAGGAATCTAAGAAAGAGTCTATTAGTGGACAGTGTGACACTCACAATGTGGGCACTGAAGATGATGTAAAGAATGTTTTCATTGGTAAGGTCTGTACTCCTGAAGAAAGACAGGGAATAATCAGAGCCCTATACGACTTTCCAGACATAGTGGCCTGGGGTTATGAAGACTTGAAGACTTATGATACATCCATCATAACTCACACTATACCTCTCAAGCCAGGTGCTAAGCCTTTTAGACAGAGGCAGAGACCTATTAATGCGCTGCTGGAACCCCTCATACAGAAGGAAGTTCAGAAATTGCTGTCTGCCAGGATTATATTCCCTGTCAGGCATTCAACATGGGTGGCAAATCTAGTGCCAGTAAGAAAAAAGAACGGTGAAATTAGGCTCTGTGTTGACTTCAGAAATCTGAACAGGTCATCTGAAAAGGATAATTATCCAGTTCCCTCGTTGGATGAAGTGTTACAAGTGGTTAATGGATCGCAGATGATGTCCTTTCTGGACGGCTATTCAGGATATAATCAGGTGATGGTCCAGTATGAGGACAGACACAAGACTGCCTTTACAACTAAGTGGGGAACTTTCGCCTACAGGAGGATGCCATTTGGGCTTATCAATGCAGGAGCCACGTTTCAACGAGCTATGGATATCGCTTTCAAGGACATCATAGGAAAGTGCATTATCATTTACATGGATGATCTGACTGTTTTCTCCAAAAATAGAGGGGATCACATCTCAGACCTGCGTAAAGTGTTCCAGAAGTGCAGGGAATTCGGCATCTCTTTGAATCCCAAGAAGTGTATTTTCGGGGTCACAGAAGGCAAGTTGTTAGGACATGTGATATCAGAGAAAGGCATTGCTATAGATCCAGAGAGAGTGGAAGCCATCCTAAAAATTCAGCCGCCTGCCAGCAAGAAAGAGATGAAATCTTTCTTTGGTAAGATTAATTTTGTCAAGAAATTCATCACTGGGTTTGCTGAGATTGTGAAGCCACTAAATGCCATGTTAAAACAAGATGCCAAGATCGAGTGGACCACAAAAGCGAAGGAGTCCTTTGCAGAGATCAAAAGAGCTATGCTGATGCTCCAGTATTGGTCAGTCCAGATTATAGTAAACCGTTCTATATCTATTCCTTTGCTTCAGACCACTCATGTGCTGGAATGCTGACACAAAAGTCTGATGAGGGGAATGAGCATCCCATCGCTTTCATGAGTACGCCATTGAAGGATGCTGAGTTGAAATACCCATGTGTGGAGAAGCAAGCGTATGCCCTTGTCCAAGCAGTAAAGAAATTTAGGCACTATATCCTCAGAAACAAGGTGTTTGCAATTGTTCCTGATCCTGCAGTTAAGTTATTGCTGATGCAGAATGAATTAGGGGAGCGCAGAGCTAAATGGGTGACCATGCTTCAGGAGTACGACATTGAGATCCAGCCCATGAGGCTGGTAAGAGGACAGGGACTCACCCAGACCATGGCAGAGATAGGCCCTGAATTGTCTGTCTGTAACTATGATGTTGGAGCGGTTTCCCCAGATGGCTGGTATGATGATATAGTTTATTATTTGCTGAATCAGCGAGCTCCTAGTCGTTTAAATACAGTTCAGAGGCGGGCTTTGAGATTGAAAAGTGATGGTTTCATGCTGAAAGGGGCCGTCCTATACAAGAAGAATCACGAAGGTATTTACTTGAGGTGCCTTGGAAAACAGGAAGCTGAAAGAGTAATAAATGAGTTTCATGAGAAATATGGCACAGGTCATGGTTCTGCTATTGAAACTGCAAACCAGATTTTGATGGCAGGATACTACTGGCCTACACTATTCAAGGATGTTCACCATCATGTCCGGACCTGTCACACTTGCCAGACGGCAGCAACAAGAGAAAGGTGTGCAGCACTTCCGCTCCAGTCTGTGATTGAGGTAAAACCTTTTGCTCAATGGGGTATGGATTTCATAGGCCCCATCAATCCACCATCCTCTGCTAGACACAGGTATATCCTTACCATCACTGATTACTTTACAAGATGGACTGAAGCATTTGCTTGTAGGCAGTGTACATTAGAGGTAGTAATTGATTTTCTTGAATCTGCCATTCTCAATCGGTTTGGATGTACTGCTTGCTGTGTGGTGTGATATTGTTGCCTTTGCATCTTTAAATTCTCAATGGGCTTTGATCATGGCATTGTTATCAGTTTGCATCAATTGTTGTCCAGAATGGTCTATTGAATCCTCTATTAAGAACATACGTCCCATTTGTCGTAAAACTATTAGAAGGGACTGAGTAGCACCGACAGTTTTCTCTTTCGGCCAGATCGTACCGGGTTGAGTCCTCCATTGGTACACTCTCCTTATCATCTAATTATACGGTCTCGAGCAGTTTTTCCTATCAACTTAAATCAACTTTGAGGGTTTATCAGCAGTTTCGATGAAGAGTTGAGGCGAGGTTGGGTACGAATTATTGCACCTTGAAGAGAAACGGGACAATGCCCTGGAAAAATTTGCCAAACATCAAGGGGTAGTTAAGCGATGGTTTGACAGGAGAGCTAAAGTTAAGGCTTTTAGGATTTCTGACCTTGTCCTGTATTGGGATAAGCCACATGATCAGAAAGGGAGTCATGAAAAATTTGATAAATTATGGCTTGGTCCTTACCAGATTGCCAAAATTCTGGGAGATAATGCCTTCCGTTTGAGGACCCTCACGGGAGAGGACATACCACTGCCTGTCAATGGGCAGTATCTCAAACATTATTTCCAGTCTTGAGCTGTTTTCAGCTCTTTACCCTGTAAATAGTTAGTTAGGTTGCTTTCTTTGTTTGTTTTGCTTGTTTTGGTTGGAGTAGGTTTCCCTTTTTGCTTTGCTGGTTTTGTTTGGTTAGAGTAGGTTTGCTTTGGTTTGTTTGCTTTGTTTTGCGTTGCTCTTGCTTCTGGTTCTCTATCTCCTCGAGGGATTGTGGGTGTATCTGTATGATAATGGTGGCATAGCCGGCCTAATGTTCCTGATATTTCCCTTACAAACTTTGATCATTTTTTCAGAATGCCACGGTATGGATTCTTCTACCTATGTCGTTTGTCCTGATGGTAAGGCGAAGGTTTCCCAGTCAGTCTAGGCAGAAATATGTTGGGGTCTTATACCTTTAATCTTTAAACATACCTGAAGTTGTAGAAAGTCCTTATAAGGTCTGGACAGGTGAAAAATCTTTTTCTGCTCTAGTGCCACTGTGGTTCTCAGCCCTGAGTGTGGACTTCACTGTTCACAGGTTGAATAAGTTGGTAAAAAATAAAATGAAGTATAGAATTTCATGAGGAAAGAAGAAAAGCAGCGAAATATATATTTACAAAATCTGAGGTTTGAATTCAACTCATCGAGATACGAATATCTCTGGGGCTATGGGCTGGGCGCGGTAGAGCTATGTTCGAGGATCACTGATAACCTCGTGGAGCTATGGGCCTTTGTTGATGGCGAGGCTCTATCCAGAGGGATACTTTGGTCGAGAATCTCACGTGCTTTGTTCATGTGCAAATGCAGTTTCTTTTGCAACTAAGGGTAGGTAATACATGCATGTGCACACACTTAAACCCTGATATAGGAATGTCTGCATGGCTGGGAGTTTCTTTGCTTTAACTTAGGGTGGTGGCTAGGTACCTGAGTTGAAACCATGAGTTCTGGGTTCTTGATTCCAGTTTGTCATGAAATGCTCGGAGTATTTTCTAAGCGGGGTAGCCATTGTTGTCTTGATTTTGCTTTACGCCCATAGATGGGGACCCTTTTATGTCTTGTGCTGATTTTTTATTGGATTTATCATTTTAGGGTACTTGACATGTTGGTCTTCTTTGGCTTTGCCCTTGCCACAATTCTGATTGATTGAGGTGAGTTTTAAGGCCGTCCAAGGTTTTCACCTGGATCCGGGATTTTCCGGTCCTATCGGATTTTCCCAGATTCTACCAAAATCCCGGTCTTCATTATTTCCCCAGTTTTTGCATTTCCGCGAAGTCTATGTTTCCGCGCATTCTGGGATTTTCCGAAATTCCGCTTGGGGCTCGGGTTTCCGGACTTGTCAGAAACGTCTTTTCGCGCATTAATGGCTGAGGTACCTTGGCTCAGACGAGTATAAGGTCGGATTTAGGGCATTTTCTGATTCATTCCAACTTCATTGCTTCCTTGTTTTCTGCTCTGGCGATTCAGAACTTTCAATTGAGCTTTGAGGTTTGATCTTGGTTTGTTTGCGCGTGAATTGCTTGAGTGTTGCTGCCAGTATCGCGTTGCTTGGACGTGTTTGTTGCGTGGTTGACTTTCTGAGCTCGGATTTTTGCTTGCTTTGATCCATGGTATGTATCCATTGCCCTTTCGTTTGCTTATGAGATGATTTGGGGTTTTCTTGCACTGGGTATTGTTAAATTTGGGGTCGGCCCTTGATTTGGTTTTGGTTCCGTGTTATTTGAGTCGGGGTTGGACCCGTTTTATTTGTCACACCCATCTCCCGTGCCCCATGAGCTTTGTTTGTCCTTTTAAATTGCGTATGGGCCCTTTGGGCGGCGTTCTGGGTCGGATTGCTTGTTTGTTTCAGGCACGAAGTGTGTTATCTTCCGAGGTTGGGGTTTCCTTGGTGTCTCGGCTAGAACAATGATTTCATCTTGTGCTTGAGTTACTTTCACCCCGCGTCGTGTTGGCTTCCCGTCTTATGAGGATTAGAGGGCTTTTAGGTAAATCCTGAACCGATATTTTTTAACCCTAAAAGCTTGCTCTGGTTTTAATGGTGGAAATTCGATCGTTTGCTTTAGGGCACCATCGTTTTAGCGTGGGGTTTCTTCTTTTGAAAGCTTTTGGGAGTTGGGTCCTTTGCATTGCTTGAGGTTGTTGATCATCATCGGTTTTCGGATCATTTGAGCCTAAGTGGTGGATATCCCGAGGTTGTTCAAGTTTTGGTGCACGTTTTGCCATTTTTCGGGTTTCTGAGGCCGTCGCAGAATTTCCTCACTCCCGGATTTTCCCGATTTGGGCTTATTCCGTGGATGGGGTTAATTTCCGGTGCATTTTATACTGTCCGTGAAAATCTGTTCCATCCAGATTTTTCTGGATTTCCTGTCTGATCGTGTTCTTTTGTATATTTCGATGATAGGATTGATGGAATGATCGTTTATGCTTATTTCTTGTTGCCAATGAGTGATTTAGCGATTACCCCTTTGATTTTTAGGAGTGTATTAATGATTTATTTGGCTAACAGTGTTTTGGCAGCAGGAATCCGTCTGGGTTGGATTTCTCCAAAATTTCGCCCCGACGGTATTTTCCCGGTTTACATGATTTTCCCGGATTGTTTGATTTCTCCGGATCTCGAAAGATTGGCAATTAGCGAATGATTTTGATAGATTTATATGATGTGTGCTAACCCTTTGGATTGATATGAGCTTAATAATTGAATTCTAACAATAATTCTTGAATGTGCAGGCCGAGTCAAGCAAGGCTACTGCTGGGAGGTCCAAAGGTGGTGCAGGGGCATCTTCAGTTTTTGAGACAGAGAGATTGAAATTGGACATGAAGAGTCAAGTACCAGAAAGTAAGATATCCTCTGTGTGGGTTGATGTGTCCGACACCAATATGGGAGCATGGCGATATGAAGAGTTTAAGTAGAGAACAGCCGAGAAAGACCAGTCGGCATTGAGGCAAGGGATCATGAACTCAGGATTGGTGCATGTGGCAGGGTTCCCTCCAGCAGTCCAGTGCTACGAGCTGATTTTGGAGAGTGCTAGACAGTACGCTTTTGACACACAGATGGTGATTAGCACTGAGGGACGAGTGTTGGAAAACTTCAGTCCAGCCTCCATTGCCCGAGCCTTCAACATGCCGGATCTCCCCTCGGTCTATGCCTTAAACATTGACACTGCTCGTACATACTATGAGAATGAGCCAGTTAAGGCTCAACAGCTTATCAACTCATGGCTTGAGAAGCCCAAGTCTCACCACTCCAAATTGCCCAAGCAGTTGCACAGGGTGAAGTTCAGGCCGGATATCTATGATGCTATTACACTGTTGAGCAGGGTGGCCAGGCTCAAAACTGCCAGAGTATTGGAAAGTTGGATGGTCCATGTGATCACCAAGATGGGCCAAGGAACGAATTACCACTGGGCAGGACTTATCAGTGCAGAAATAGATAAACAATTAAGGAATGTTTTAGAGGGAAAGAAATTCACCATGTCCTCCTATGTCATATATGTGCTGGCCATCTCCTATCCTTACAAGGGATTGACTCTGATGGGAACCATTGGGCAGGATATTATCTATGAAGTCTACCCGGAATTGCACCTCAGACACAGAGATTATAGGAGGGCCAATGATGCCTTCACTATGCACATTACCTGGACCCTTCAGAATGCAGAACACATCAGGTTGTCCGATGGGGCTAAGGGGTTGATTAAGAATTACGGGGCCTGGTTCATCCAGTTCCCCACTTTCACTTATCTCCGGATTGATGGATGCCCCGTTGCTCCCTATAGATTGCCCAGGTATCCCACTGACCACATAGTGCTACTGGAGGTCGTAAGACAAATTTGTGAGTTCGATGCGGTGGTGAAGAGGGAGAAACATAAAACTGGTTTTGGAGGTGACTTCCCTCTTGGGATTGGCGTGGATGTGATGTGCCCTTCCATTCAATCAGCTCACACTATAGGTGAGGAGTTGGCGGCATATAGATTCTCTTTCCATTCAAAGAGAATGAATTTTGACATCACCGGGGAGGCACAGAAAAGAGCTACCCGGGAATACAGACACAAAGAGGACTTGGAGGACTACTGGGTCAACATCAAGGATGACCTTGATGCGAGGAAGAAGAGGTATTCCCGGCTGCCTGTAGAGGCCATTAGATAGTACAATGTGAAATTGATTCCAGTTCAGCTGGATGATGATGGAAAACTGGTCCAGGACCATGTCTATGAGCCCATCAAGGACAGGTCCGTAGCAGACATTGATTGGAATGAGCCTGAGGTGACTGAGTTGGAGGACTTAATGGCTCCAGTGCTAAAATTTACCTTTGCTTGGATCAAACATAAGGTATGGGTGTTGGAAAATGCCAATGTACCCTGCACTTTCGACTTGATGGGGAATCTCAACCCCATGTCCACTTCTGAGGAATCCGGGGAAGAGGACCCCAAAGGGAAAACAACCAAGGCCTCTCCCTTCAAAATCAAGGTCAGAAGTCCTAAGGGGACTCAACCTACAGCAAAAAGGAAACCTATCGGCAAATGCAGGTGGAAGACCCTGACTATCAGCAAGTCCTCGGACGAGGAGGAGGCAGAGAAAGTTAAAGAGGAGGATGTTCCTCCACCGCCCAAGAGGGCCAGAACTGCAAGGGTTGCCAAGAAGAAAGGCCAAACTACTTCGGAGGATGAACCTCCAGTTGTTGATGTAGAGAGCTCCGGAGGGGAAAGGAATAAGATGTATACCAGAAAATCTAGAACCCCTTCCCCAAAGGATGCTGTGCAGCCAAAGGATTCTTCTCCAATGTTGCTAGCTAAGGAGCAAGATAAACCTGTTTCTCCTCCGCAGAACATACTAGAACCAGAGAATCTGGATGAGCTGGAAATCAGCGGAGAGGCAGAACCGTTTAAAGAAGGAACATTATTCAGTGAGGCTGCCGAGCCCGAGGTGGAAACAGAGGAAAGGCACACTTCTCCCTTGGTACAGTACGAGGACTCCCCGGAGAGTGAGAAAGGCCATGAGATAGCAGGCCAGAAGCATCCAGCGGCTAAGAACTCCTCGCCCGGTGCTACAGGTTGGGACACGAGGGGAGACGACCAAAGGTGAACAACGGGGAGAAAGATGAACAAAGAAGCTCGTGAAGGTCGAGAGATGAAAAATGATGCTTGAGAAAGAAGAGGGGAAAAGCCCTGAAGGATCAGGAGAAACAAACAAACGGACCAATAGCAGGTCATTGGAAAAGGTCGCGAGTGATAATGAAAGGACACGCAAACGGATGAGATATCCTGAGATGAAATAAAAGGTATAAAGTGATTCAGATGAAAGATAAAATTGCTGGAGTGGATCAATACCATGGTCAAAAGCCGGGATTACAACGTCAAACCATTAACAGGCCGGCCTCATAGAGTAGGATATTGAGGAATTGAGGTCAAGTCTTTGTGATTGTGGGCAATTTTGAAGAAAGAGACCGGTCAGAATGGGGTTGAAAAGAGGTAGGTTGAGAAATGCACGGAAGGTCATGCAAGCCTCTGAAATCTCCATCGTCCTCCTCCTAATAATCCGGGATTTCCACTGCAAAATGAGACAATCTCGAATTGAGAAAAAGATAAAGAGGCTTACGCACAGTACGCCACCGATTGGTTGATGAGTGTCCAGACACAGGGGGATGAAGCTATCAAAGAGATCATGTCTGTGGGCAAGGATGCAGTCCGAGGAAAGGAACTGTTAGAGAGTATCCTCTCTCAAGATAAAAATGATATTGACCTCCTGCTGCAGAAGTCAAGGATTATTCTAGGGCATGGCAAAGAACAGTTGGGCAAGGATGGAATCCTTCCCTCTGCCAGATTGGATGAACCATGGGAGTGGTTCGAGGCATTGCAGATAAGGCAGGGAGGCCTGAAGAAGATACAAAAATGGAGAAAATCAATTGAGGCTGACCTCACTGCAATTTATGATGGTTGCATAGCTTTCTTTGAGGTGATGACAGGGAGGAAGAAAATAGCTCCCAAATATCTGAGCTTAGATCAATTGAAGGAATGGTGGCATGAGGTTTATGCCCCGGAATCTGATGGAGCTGTCACCTCCCATTTGCTTGATGATGCAGCTACATACTTGGCAATAATAGACAGGTACATGACCAGCATGACGGATTGGAAGAAAACTGTTGAGCGGTCCAATGAGGGAATTGATGCAATGAAATGTCGGCTCAGGGTTTTGCCGTTGCCACCTATTGCTGAGCTGGAGGGAGTTTTCTCGAAGGTCCAAGGGTCACCAGCGCAGAGGAAAGACAAAGGAAGCAGCAGTTAGTGTTTATCTCGAGATTTGTGCTTCCCTATTATCATAAAGGGCATGCGATGGAGCCGAACTTCCTTAGGGTGCCTTGGCGACTTGGATGATGGCATTAAATGTGCATAATTTATTTCCTTGGCCCGACTGTTTTGGCCGGTTTGATTATTTTGTAAAATGTTTGGTTTGGGGAGCATGTTTTGGGGGTGATAAATAGAATTCTTGCCTCATTGTAGGAGTTAGACATTGGTTATAGACATAGCAAGACAGTAATAGAGATTAGCAAGAGCTAGATAGTTAGAGTATTTGAAGTTCCTTGAAGCAAACATTATATCAGAACGGTTGAATTGTTGCAACATTTGGTGATTAATACAATTGAAGGCATTGTGTAGTTTTCTGGTGAAATCATTTTGTGTTATCCTGTCTGCATGGTTCTTTTGTTCTATCTTTTACATTGCTTGAAGATCTAGGGTTTAATATTAGGAAATAAATTAGTTTGGTTGGATAAAATGGTATGTGATTTTATATTTGGAATGTTTGTAGCTATCTGCAGTCCTATACTTTAGGTAACTATCACGATTGTAGTAGAACGGTGAAGTCGACACGGACTGTATATTCAAATGTGCTTAAGTTCGGTTGTAGATGTAAATCTATGATTTGAAAATCTGTATTCCTCAGAAGATTGCACTGTTCTTGTAAGATTGCCTTGTGGGTCGAACAGGAATTGGTTATTTAAGATAGGTCCATTCCAGATATTTGTCATTTGCATTGCTTGTCCCTGCAATAGTTTAGATTTTATTACTTCCTTGCACCCCTATCTTTTGCAATTTCTTTATTATTCAGTTAGATTAAGGACTCAAGACCATCATATTGTCAGATCTGATAAATTGAGAGGATACAGTTTTCTTGTAGTAAGGTCCGATTGTGATTACCAGCAATTTCACATTTCATCTGAGTTGTTTTATGCATGTTATGATCTAACACCCGAGAGACCTTGGGGCGATTTTTAGTAATTCATTATTGAAGATTACCTTTCAAGAGAGATAGGATTTTTGTATTATGTGCGAGTTGTTAACATTGCAGAAACACCATCAGCAGTTAGGCTAGAAGGAGGGGGCACGAATGAGCCTGCTTGGATGGAACAGCAGAACGCTATCTCTCCAGAGAGATTTAGGAGAAACACCAGATCTACCACCAGAGAAGAAGATTTAGAGGAACTTCGGTTTCCCAATAGGTCAAGGAGGACTAGAGGGAGAGGAGAATCATCATCGCCCGCTCCATCACCAACATCATTCACATCCTCAGATAGGGGAGAATCATCATTACCTATCCCTTCACCAACATCATCTACGTCTTCATATCCTGAGGTTGAAGCCATACCCGTTCCTGAAGAGGTTCCTCTTCAACAGCCTCAGCTTGCCATTAACCAACCACAACCTCCACCCCCGCTCTTACCAATGGCTTTCCTTGCCAATAATCCATCACCTTTGTCCTTCGGTGCTTACAATGTAATGCCTAAAAATCCTGAGCATTTCTGCTCAAAATTCCATGCAAATGACCCAAACAGAACTGCAGAAGAGCACATAAGGATTTTCCAAACTTGCCTTAAAGATAGGGGAATTGTCCATGAGGATGTTGCTTGTAGGTTGTTCCCTTATTCACTAGGAGAAGAAGCCTTTTACTGGTACAACCATCTCCCTGCTGGTTCGATTCAAAATTGGAGTGACCTTGAAAAGGTTTTTTTGCAGAAGTTCTGAATACCTGTCAGTGCCAATGAATTATACTTACAATTCATCAAGGTCAAGAGAGAGGTTAATGAACCCATAGCCAGTTTCAATAATAGGTTCCATCGTGCATTCACCAGATTACAAGACCCATATGTTCTAGATGATGGTACTGCCCTGGGGGTCTATTATGAAGCTCTAGATAGCTTGACAGCAACTTTTCTGAAATGGAGACCAAACCCTCCAGGTACTTTGGCTGATGCTTACACAGAGGCTGTCAAGCTTAGTAAAGATTTGAGACAGCACTTGACTGGGCCATTGCCTTCTCTGGGACCGGTTGCCCATCCCAACTAGATTCAGGCAGTAAATCAGGCTCTCACCAATCATACCCCTATTATGAATTCGGTTCCCCAATTATCGATGGTACCACACCCTGGTCACCCCATGAACCAGATTTCTCCTATGGCGAACTTCCCACAACAACAAATAAATCAACCCGTGTACCAATCCCAACCGAATGGATTCCCTGCTTACTTGCAGAATTCTAAGGTATTGCATCAGTCTTTGGGATTTGCCACAGTGCCTGTCCAACCTCTGAGTAGCCCAAACTAGCCTCCCTACCGAGACCCGAATAAGGATAGGATTGATGAAATGGCTGAACAAATAAAGAAGTTAAATCTAGAAGTGACTTACTTGAGAAATCAGAATAGCCAACTACAGGCTGTTCAAAAGGGAATGCAATCTAATCAGAATAGAGAGTTCTCGCAAGGGCAGAATTTCGACAGAGGACAACGCAATGATAGAGGATTTTATAATGACAGAGGTTACAACCAGGATAGAGGTTTCAACAATGATAGGAGGCAAAACTTTGATAGGGTCCAAGGAAGTGGGTCAGGATTTGATAAAAGACCATCACAAGGATAGAACAGAACTTGGAATACAGGGCCTAATAATGGAGGAGTTCCCACCCCATTGGATCAGCCTGCAAATCAGATTGTCAATCAATCTGCGAACCAGCCAGTCAGCCAGGACAAACCTCCTACTGGTGTGTATCTCGCAGAAGCAGCCCTATCAGGATGGTGCAGACTCCATAAAACGAGTCAGCATTCAGAATTGGAATGTCCAGAGTTCCAGACTGCGGCTTCTATCTTTCAGTATGAGGTAGAGAACAATGTAAATGCACAGGAGATTGTTCCCTCTAACTCCTATGATTCTCCTGTGCTGGTATTGAATCGTGCTCCTTTTCCAGCCAGCAAGGAAAATGTACCAGAAGAACCTGATTCCCAGAAAGATGAAACAGATCAGATTTGTAATGGGGACGAAGTAGCTCGGTTGTTTAATGAAGATACAGTGAATGATAATGGCCCTCTCGATCAGGAGGAGACTTATATTGAGGAAGTTCAGATGTTTCAGAGACAGGGATTGAGGGATATGCCTCACAGACGTCCACAGCCTGGAGGACCATTCACCACCTCCATTCCTCCCAACAACTTCAGTACCCCTCCGGAACCTAATGCTAGCAATAATCCGTCTTATCCACATGTTTCCAAGTAGTATCTTTCGAAGGACAGACATTCTCAAACGGAGCCACAAAAAGAAAAGATTGTTCAGTCTGGCAAGGATAAGGTGGAGGAATCACCTAAGGAAGTCTTTACTGATATGAGTGAGGAGCAGATGGCTTCATACGTTGCAGAGGAATTTAAGAAACTAAAGGTAAATCTTTCTGCATTTGAGTTATTAAGGTTTCCTGCAATTAGGAAGGCTGTCTTAGGCACTTACGATGCAAGTTCAAAGATATTGGATAAAACTTCTGGTGAGCATGTTAGCCAAACTTCTAGTTTCCAGTCTGTGAATACACAAAGTCAGACACAGAATAGGACCAATCCACCTCCTGGAGATAGAGGGAAAGAAAATGACAGAACTCAAGTGGCCCAGATGGATACTCAACCCACTTTATTTCAAGGAAAGACAGAAACTCCACCCTTTCTGATCTCGGTCCGAATCTTTGGTAAGAACCTTCAGAATTGCTTGTTAGATTCTGGAGCTTCCACCAATGTCATGCCTCTAGGAGTTTGTAGGGCTCTAGGAATTACACCTGCCGATTCCTAGAAAAAAGTCACTCAGTTGGACAGAACTGAAGTGAGTGTGGTAGGAGAACTTAACATGATCCAGATGCAGATAGCCTCTGATTCGAGAATCCAGCAGGTTATTAACATTCAGGTGGCTGATATTCCCGATGCGTATGGTTTGATCCTAGGATGAGAGTTCACCAAGGCTCTGAATGGATATGTGTCCACTGATCACTCTCACATGTGGCTTCCATGGAAAGGGGTACCTAATCAGATCAGAATCGAGAGGGAGCCTAGAATGAAGTATATGATAACGGAATACCAAAAGACTTCAACAGAAATTCTTGTATCAGAGGTCGGAATGGGAAATTACTGGCTTTCAGTTCAATGTGAAGAATTAGATGTAGAGGAGGTACTGATGTTGCATACGATGCCAGTTGATGCTGAAACAGGATCTAGACTTGTTGAGATCCAGACAGAATCAGTTCAAGACGAAGAAGAACCTGAAGACAAACAGATCAGCTTATTGGACGATTTCTAGGAATTCATTAGGCAATGTATGGAGAACCAGATTCACCTGGGAAAGAGGACAAGCTTTAAGGAGTTACTCTTACCAAATTGGTGTAGAGTCCACAATGCTTCTCACTCAGAGTTGGAATGTTGCCTGTGTCAGACAGCAGTAAAACAGGTACAAAAATGCGTGAGTCCAGCTCAGGCGGTTAAGGCAGACGAACAGAATGTCCAAAGAGTGCGAAAAACAGAAACCCGCAATGACCGAGGTAGCTTCCAATACTGATAAACCAAAAGACAGAACGAAGAGAAATACCACTACCGAATGCTGGACTCTCAAATTCGATGGATCCAAGTCCAAGCAGGAGGCTGGAGCTGGATTCGAGCTAATCAGTCCAAAAGGTAAGAGTTTCTTTGCAGCTCATAGGCTCCAATTTCATTGTACAAATAATGTGGCTGAATATGAAGCTTTAATTCATGGACTCCTTATGGCACTCAAGAAAAAGGTCAAGGTCTTGCAAGTATTTGGTGACTCAGAATTAGTGGTCAAACAATTAAGAAAGCAGTATGCGTGTCACGACAAGAGAATGACCAACTATAGACATAGGGTGTGGGACCTCATCGAGGGATTCGATGCTTTTAATATCCAATTGATCCCAAGGAAGAAGAATCAAACTGCTGATTCCCTAGCTCAAGCGGCCAGTACTTTGCAGCCCCTGTCCCTATCAGGATTGAAGAAGTTTACTGTTGAATTAACTCTTGTCCCATCAGTCCCTGACAATGTGACTAATTTTCAGGTGTTTGAGGATGATAAACATATCCTTGACTTTATCACGAACACGGATGTTTTTGCTTCACAGATCATTGATGAAACAGAACCTCAAGAAGCAGAATTGGACCTAGAGGGTGTGCTGAACTTGAAGTCCAATACTATTCCGAGGGGAATGGTACAGCTGGAGAGAATTTTTGATATGGACAAAATCAGAGATCAGGAACAGGAATCTAAGAAAGAGTCTATTAGTGGATAGTGTGACACTCACAATGTGGGCACTGAAGACGATGTAAAGAATGTTTTCATTGGTAAGGTCTGTACTCCTGAAGAAAGACAGGGAATAATCAGAGCCCTATACGACTTTCTAGACATAGTGGCCTGGGGTTATGAAGACTTGAAGACTTATGATACATCCATCATAACTCACACTATACCTCTCAAGCCAGGTGCTAAGCCTTTTAGACAGAGGCAGAGACCTATCAATGCACTGCTGGAGCCCCTCATACAGAAGGAAGTTCAGAAATTGTTGTCTACCAGGATTATATTCCCTGTCAGGCATTCAACATGGGTGGCAAATCTAGTGCCAGTAAGAAAAAAGAATGGTGAAATTAGGCTCTGTGTGGACTTCAGAAATCTGAACAGGTCATCTGAAAAAGATAATTATCCAGTTCCTTCTTTGGATGAAGTGCTACAAGTGGTCAATGGATCTCAGATGATGTCCTTTTTGGACGGCTATTCAGGATATAATCAGGTGATGGTCCAGTATGAGGATAGGCACAAGACTGCCTTTACAACTAAGTGGGGAACCTTCACCTACAGGAGGATGCCATTTGGGCTTATCAATGCAGGAGCCACGTTTCAACGAGCTATGGACATCACTTTCAAAGACATCATAGGAAAGTGCATTATCATTTACATGGATGATCTGACTGTTTTCTCTAAAAATAGAGGGAATCATATCTCAGACCTGCGTAAAGTGTTCCAAAAGTGCAGAGAATTCGGCATCTCTTTGAATCCCAAGAAGTGTATTTTTGGGGTTACAGAAGGCAAGTTGTTAGGACATGTGATATCAGAGAAGGGAATCACCATAGATCCAGAAAGAGTGGAAACCATCCTAAAAATTCAGCCGCCTGCCAGTAAGAAAGAGATGAAATCTTTCTTTGGTAAGCTTAATTTTGTCAGGAAATTCATCACTGGGTTTGCTGAGATTGTGAAGCCATTAAATGCTATGTTAAAACAAGATGCCAAGGTTGAGTGGACTACGGAAGCGAAGTAGTCCTTTGTAGAGATTAAAAGAGCCATTGCTGATGCTCTAGTGTTGGTAAGTCCAGATTATAGTAAACCATTCTATATATATTCCTTTGCTTCAGACCATTCATGTGCTGGAATGCTGACACAAAAGTCTGATGAGGGGAATGAGCATCCCATCGCTTTCATGAGTACACCACTGAAGGATGCTGAGCTGAAATATCCATGTGTAGAGAAGCAAGCGTATGCCCTTGTCCGAGCAGTAAAGAAATTCAGGCACTATATCCTCATAAACAAGGTGTTTGCAATTGTTCCTGATTCTGCAGTTAAGTTATTGCTGATGCAGAATGAGTTAGGGGAGCGCAGAGCTAAATGGGTGACCATGCTTCAGGAGTACGACATTGAGATCCAGCCCATGAAGCTGGTGAGAGGACAGGGACTCACCCAGACCATGGCGGAGATAGGCCCTGAATTGTCTGTCTGTAGCTATGACGTTGAAGAGGTTTCCCCAGATGGCTGGTATGATGATATAGTTTATTATTTGCTAAATCAGCGAGCCCCTGGTCGTTTAAATGCAGTACAGAGGTGAGCCTTGAGATTGAAAAGTGATGGTTTCATGCTGAAAGGGGCTGTCCTATACAAGAAAAAATCACGAAGGTATTTACTTGAGGTGCCTTGGAAAATAGGAAGCTGAAAGGGTAATAAATGAGTTTCACGAGAAATATGGCACTGGTCATGGTTCTGCCATTGCTACTGCAAACCAGATTTTGAGGGCAGGATACTACTGGCCTACACTATTCAAGGATGTTCATCATCATGTCCGGACCTGTCACATTTGTCAGACTGCAGCGACACAGGAAAGGTGTGCAGCGCTTCCGCTCCAGTCTGTTATTGAGGTAAAATCTTTTGCTCAATGGGGTATAGATTTCATAGGCCCCATCAACCCACCATCTTCTGCTGGACATAGGTATATCCTTACCATTACTGATTACTTTACAAGGTGGACTGAAGCATTTTCCTGTAGGCAGTGTACATCAGAGGTAGTAATTGATTTCCTTGAATCTGCCATTCTTAATTGGTTTGGATGTCCTGTTGCTATTGTGTGTGATAATGACCCTGCCTTTGCATCTTTGAAATTCTCAAACTGGGCTTTTGATCATGGCATTGTTATCAAGTTTGCATCCAATTATTATCCCCAGGGGAATGGTCTAGCTGAATCCTCTAACAAGAACCTGTTGACTGTCATCTGAAAATTGTTAGAGAGGAACCCAAAAGATTGGCACACCCAGCTTCGGTTTTCTCTTTGGGCAGACCGTACTCGGGTTAAGTCCTCCATTGGTACCTCTCCTTATCATCTAGTGTACGGTCTCGAACCAGTTTTCCCTATCCAGCTTAAAATCCCAACTTTACAGTTTATCAACCAGTTTTACGATGAAGGGGATAGAAGGGAAGCCAGGTTAGCTGAATTATTGCACCTTGAAGAGAAATGGGACAATGCCCTGAAAAAATTTGCCAAACATCAAGGGGTAGTTAAGCGATGGTTTGATAGGAGAGCTAAAGTTAAGGCTTTTAGGATTTCTGACCTTGTCATGTATTGGGATAAGCGACATGATCAAAAAGGGAGTCATAAAAAATTTGATAAATTGTGGCTTGGTCCTTACCAGATTGCCAAAATTCTAGGAGATAATGCCTTCCGTTTGAGGACCCTCACAGGAGAGGACATACCACTGCCTGTCAATGGGCAGTATCTCAAACATTATTTCTAGTCTTGAGCTGTTCTCAGCTCTTTACCCTGTAAATAGTCAGTTAGGTTGCTTTCTTTGTTGGTTTTGTTTGTTTTGGTTAGGGTAGGTTTCCCTTTTTGCTTTGCTGGTTTTGTTTGGTTAGAGTAGGTTTGCTTTGGTTTGTTTGCTTTGTTTTGCATTGCTCTTGCTTCTGGTTCTCTATCTCCTCGAGGGATTGTGGGTGTATCTGTATGATAATGGTGGCATAGCCGGCTTAGTGTTCCTGATATTTCCCTTACAAACATTGATCATTTTTCCAGAATGCCACGGTATGGATTCTTCTACCTATGTCATTTGTCCTGATGGTAAGGCGAAGGTTTCCCAGTCAGTCTAGGCAGAAATATGTTGGGGTCTTATACCTTTAATCTTGCTTATGAGATGATTTGGGGTTTTCTTGCACTAGGTATTGTTAAATTTGGGGTTGGCCCTTGATTTGGTTTTGGTTCCGTGTTATTTGAGTCGGGGTTGGACCCGTTTTATTTGTCACACCCATCTCCCGTGCCCCATGAGCTTTGTTTGTCCTTTTGAATTGCGTATGGGCCCTTTGGGCAACGTTCTGGGTCGGATTGCTTGTTTGTTTCGGGCACGAAGTGTGTTATCTTGCGAGGTTGGGGTTTCCTTGGTGTCTCGGCTAGAACAATGATTTCATCTTGTGCTTGAGTGACTTTCACCCTGCGTCGTGTTGGCTTCCCATCTTATGAGGATTAGAGGGCTTTTAGGTAAATCCTGAACCGATATTTTTTAACCCTAAAAGCTTGCTCTGGTTTTAATGGCGGAAATTTGATCGTTTGCTTTAGGGCACCATCGTTTTAGCGTGGGGTTTCTTCTTTTGAAAGCTTTTGGGAGTTGGGTCCTTTGCATTGCTTGAGGTTGTTGATCATCGTCGGTTTTGGGATCATTTGAGCCTAGGTGGTGGATATCCTGGGGTTGTTCAAGTTTTGGTGCACGTTTTGCCATTTTTTGGGTTTCCAAGGCCGTCGCGGAATTTCCTCGCTCCCAGATTTTCCCGGTTTGGGCTTATTCCGTGGATGGGGTTAATTTCCAGTGCATTTTATACTGTCCGTGAAAATCCGTTCCATCCAAATTTTTCTGGATTTCCTGTCTGATCGTGTTCTTTTGTATATTTCGATGATACGATTTATGGAATGATCGTTTATGCTTATTTCTTGTTGCCAATGAGTGATTTAGCGATTACCCCTTTGATTTTTCGGAGTGTATTAATGATTTATTTGGCTAACAGTGTTTTGGCAGTAGGAATCCGTCTAGGTCGGATTTCTCCAAAATTCTGCCCCGACGGTATTTTCCCGGTTTACATGATTTTCCCGGATTGTTTGATTTCTCCGGATCTCGAAAGATTGGCAATTAGCGAATGATTTTGATAGATTTATATGATGTGTGCTAACCCTTTGGATTGATATGAGCTTAATAATTGAATTCTAACAATAATTCTTGAATGTGCAGGCCGAGTCAAGCAAGGCTACTGCTAGGAGGTCCAAATGTGGTGCAGGGGCATCTTCAGTTTCTGAGACAGAGAGATTGAAATTGGACATGAAGAGTCAAGTTCCAGAAAGTAATATATCCTCTGTGTGGGTTGATGTGTCTGACACTAATGTGGGAGCATGGCGATATGAAGAGTTTAAGTAGAGAACAGCCGAGAAAGACCAGTCGGCATTGAGGCAAGGGATCATGAACTCAGGATTGGTGCATGTGGCAGGGTTCCCTCCAGCAGTCCAGTGCTACGAGCTGATTTTGGAGTGTGCTAGACAGTACGCTTTTGACACGCAGATGGTGGTTAGCACTGAGGGACGAGTGTTGGCAAACTTCAGTCTAGCCTCCATTGCCCGAGCCTTCAGCATGCCGGATCTCCCCTCGGTCTGTGCCTTAAACATTGACACTGCTCGTACATACTATGAGAATGAGCCAGTTAAGGCTCAACAGCTTATCAACTCATGGCTTGAGAAGCCCAAGTCTCACCACTCCAAATTGCCCAAGCAGTTGCACAGGGTGAAGTTCAGGCCGGATATCTATGATGCTATTACACTGTTGAGCAGGGTGGCCGGGCTTAAAACTGCCGGAGTATTGGAAAGTTGGATGGTCCATGTGATCACCAAGATGGGCCAAGGAACGAATTACCACTGGGCAGGACTTATCAGTGCAGAAATAGATAAACAATTAAGGAATGTTTTGGAGGGAAAGAAATTCACCATGTCCTCCTATGTCATATATGTGCTAGCCATCTCCTATACTTACAAGGGATTGACTCCGATGGGAACCATTGGGCAGGATATTATCTATGAAGTCTACCCGGAATTGCACCTCGGACACAGAGATTATAGGAGGGCCAATGATGCCTTCACTATGCACATTACCCAGACCCTTCAGAATGCAGAACACATCAGGTTGTCTGATGGGGCTAAGGGGTTGATTAAGAATTACGGGGCCTGGTTCATCCAGTTCCCCACTTTCACTTATCTCCGGATTGATGGATGCCCCGTTGCTCCCTACAGATTGCCCAGGTATCCCACTGACCACATAGTGCTACTGGAGGTTGTAAGACAAATTTGTGAGTTCGATGCAGTGGTGAAGAGGGAGAAACATAAAACTGGTTTTGGAGGTGACTTCCCTCTTGGGATTGGCGTGGATGTGATGTGCCCTTCCATTCAATCAGCTCACACTGCAGGTGAGGAGTTGGCAGCATATGGATTCTCTTTCCATTCAAAGAGAATGAATTTTGACATCACCGGGGAGGCACAGAAAAGAGCTACCCGGGAATACAGACACAAAGAGGACTTGGAGGACTACTGGGTCAACATCAAGGATGACCTTGATGCGAGGAAGAAGAGGTATTCCCGGCTGCCTGTAGAGGCCATTAGACAGTACAATGTGAAACTGATTCCAGATCAGCTGGATGATGATGGAAAACTGGTCCAGGACCATGTCTATGAGCCCATCAAGGACAGGTCCATAGCAGACATTGATTGGAATGAGCCTGAGGTGACTGAGTTGGAGGACTTAATGGCTCCAGTGCTAAAATTTACCTTTACTTGGATCAAACATAAGGTATGGGTGTTGGAAAATGCCAATGTACCCTGCACTTTCGACTTGATGGGGAATCTCAACCCCATGTCCACTTCTGAGGAATCCGGGGAAGAGGACCCCAAAGGGGAAACAACCAAGGCCTCTCCCTTCAAAATCAAGGTCAGAAGTCCTAAGGGGACTCAACCTGCAGCAAAAAGGAAACCTATCGGAAAACGCAGGTGGAAGACCCTGACTATTAGCAAGTCCTCGGACGAGGAGGAGGCAGAGAAAGTTGAAGAGGAGGATGTTCCTCCACCGCCCAAGAGGGCCAGAACTGTAAGGGTTGCCAAGAAGAAAGGCCAAACTATTTCGGAGGATGAACCTCCAGTTGTTGATGTAGAGAGCTCCGGAGGGGAAAGGACTAAGGTGTATACCAGAAAATCTAGAACCCCTTCCCCAAAGGATGTCGTGCAGCGAAAGGATTCTTCTCCAATATTGCTAGCTAAGGAGCAAGATAAATCTGTTTCTCCTTCGCAGAACATACCAGAACCGGAGAATCCGGATGAGCAGGAAATCAGTGGAGAGGCAGAACCGTTTAAAGAAGGAACATTATTTAGTGAAGCTGCCAAGCCCGAGGTGGAAACAGAGGAAAGACACACTTCTCCCTTGGTACAGTACGAGGACTCCCCGGAGAGTGAGAAAGGCCGCGGATCGCTTGAGCCAAAGAAAAGCATCCCCGCTAGAACTCCATCACCGGTGCTTCCTGAGTTGGGATTTGAGGAGACCGACCAAGGTGAACAACCTCCGAAGAAAGAAGATGACAAGGAAACAACTGAAGAGGAAGTCGAGGTGACAGTAGCAGAAGAGGAAAAAGCCGCAGAGGATCTGGGAGAAACCAGAACAGAGGGAATCCGGATAGACCCCGTAGCCCCGGATTGGCTGGAGAAAGAGATTACAAAGAAGAAGCAGGTGATAGTAGAGGACACTCCTCTTGACTGGGATGAGATGTTATCTCAGATTGGTAAAGGGAAGAAGAAGAAGGCTGCAAAGGTGATTTCTCGGGTAGAAAGAGATGAAGTGCATAACCGAGTGGTTCACATTGCCACCCCTACTGCAGACAAAACAAGAGATGAGGTAACAGGCCAGGATTACAACGTCCAAACCATTAACCTTGGGCCGGCCTCCTTAGAGCAGGATATTGAGGAATTCAAAGGGTCAAGTGCTGTGATTGTGGACAGACTGAAGAAGGAGACCCAGTCAAAACGGGAATTGAAAAGAGAGAATGAAAGGTTGAGGAAATGCCTGGAAGAGGTCATGAAGCCTCTACAATCTCTCCATCCGTCCTCCTCTACTACTCTGGGTTTTCTACCAAAGGAGACAATCTCCGGAATTGAAAAGATGAAGGCTTTTGCAGAGGCTGCCACCGATTGGTTGATGAGTGTCTGGACACAGGGGAATGAAGCTATCAAAGAGGTCATGTCTGTTGGCAAGGATGCAGTCCGAGGAAGGGAACTGTTAGAGAGTACCCTCTCTCAAGATAAAAGTGATATTGACCTCCTGCTGCAGAAGTCAAGGATTATTCTGGGGCATGGCAAAGAACAGTTGGGCAAGGATGGAATCCTTCCCTCTGCCAGATTGGATGAACCATGGGAATGGTTCGAGGCATTGTAGATCAGGCAGGGAGGTCTGAAAAAGATACAAAAATAGAGAAAATCCATTGAGGCTGACCTCACTGCAATTTATGATGGTTGCATAGCTTTCTTTGAGGTGATGACAGGGAGGAAGAAAATAGCTCCCAAATATCTGAGCTTAGATCAATTGAAGGAATGGTGGCATGAGGTTTATGCCCCGGAATCTGATGGAGTTGTCACCTCCCATTTGCTTGATGATGCAGCTACTTACTTGGCAGTAATGGACAGGTACATGACCGGCATGACGGATTGGAAGAAAACTGTTGAGCGGTCCAATGAGGGAATCGATGCAATTAAATGTCGGCTCAGGGTTTTGCCATTGCCACCTATTGCAGAGCTGGAGGGAGTTTTCTCGAAGATCCAAGGGTCACCAGCGCGGAGGAAAGACAAAGGAAGCAGCAGTTAGTGTTTATCTCGAGATTTGTGCTTCCCTATTATCATAGGGCATGCATTAGACCGAACTTCCTTGAGGACTGTGCCTTGGCCGACTTGGATGATGGCATTAAATGTGTGCCTTAGTTTGTTTCCTTGGCCGACCTGTTTTGGCGGTTTTGATTCTTTTTGTAAAAATGTTTGGCTGGGCCGACATGTTTTGGGGGGGAATTTGATAAATAGGCATTCTTGCCTCATTGTAAGGGTTCAGGAAGAAAAATTTGACATAGACATTAGCAAGAATAGAGATTAGCAGGAGCGATAGTTAGAGTATTTTAGAATTTCTTGAAGCAAACATTATTCCAGAACAGTTGAATTGTTGCAGCATTTGGTGATTAATACAATTGAAGTTATTGTGGTTTTCCTGGTGAAATCCTTTGTGTTATCTCATCTTGCATGGTTCTTTTGTTCTATCTTTTACATTGCTTGAAGATCTAGGGTTTAATATTCAGAAATAAATTAGTTTGGTTGGATAAATAGTGTATGTGATTTTATATTTGGAATGTTTGTAGCTATGTCTGGTCTATACCCCCAGTAACTATCTGATTGTAGTAGGCTGGTGAAGTCAACCTGGACCGTATATTCAAATGTGCTTAAGTTCGGTTGTAGATGTAAATCTATGATTTGAAAATCTGTATTCCTCAGAAGATTGCACTGTTCTTGTAAGATTGCCTTGTGGGTCGAACAGGAATTGGTTATTTAAGATAGGTCCATTCCAGATATTTGTCATTTGCATTGCTTGTCCCTGCAATAGTTTAGATTTTATTACTTCCTTGCACCCCTATCTTTTGCAATTTCTTTATTATTCAGTTAGATTAAGGACTCAAGACCATCATATTGTCAGATCTGATAAATTGAGAGGATACAGTTTTCTTGTAGTAAGGTCCGATTGTGATTACCAGCAATTTCACATTTCATCTGAGTTGTTTTATGCATGTTATGATCTAACACCCGAGAGACCTTGGGGCGATTTTTAGTAATTCATTATTGAAGATTACCTTTCAAGAGAGATAGGATTTTGTATTCTGTCTGAGTTGTTGCTATGCAGAAAACACCATCAACAAGAGGGAGATGAATGGAAGACTACCTTCAAGACCAAAGAGGGCCTGTACAAGTGGTTATTCATGCCTTTTGGGTTAACCAATGCACCAAGCACATTCATGCGGGTCATTAATGAGGTACTAAAAGAATTTATAGGAAGTATTCTTATTGTGTATTTAGATGATATTTTGATTTTCAGCAAGATGTTGGATGAGCATCTGATGCATATTCAGAGAGCCTTTGAGAAGTTAAGAGAAGAGAAACTGTTGATTAATCTGAAGAAGTGCAATTTTGTGAAGAGGGAGTTAGTGTACTTGGGGTTTGTTGTCTTAGTAGAAGGTCTCAAGATGGAACCAGAGAAGGTGAAGGTTATTTTGGAATGGCCTACCCCAAGAACTGCTACTGAGGTGAGATCTTTCCATGGTTTGGCTAGTTTTTATAGAAAGTTCATTACAAACTTTAGTAGTATATGTGGACCCCTGACTAAAACAATGAGAGGGGATAGAAAAGAATTCAAGTGGAGCACTTGAGTGGCAAAATTTTTTGAATTGTTGAAGCAAAAGGTGACAGAGCAACCTGTTCTAGCCCTCCCAGATTACAAGGTGTTTTAGGTGGATTGTGATGCTAGTGGTTGTGCCATTGGAGCAGTGTTGAGCCAAGAAGGTAAACCCATTGCCTATTTCAATGAAAATTTAAATGATGCCAAGAGAAAGTATTTTTAATATGATCAAGAAGTTTTTGCAATAGTTCAAGCATTAAAGAAATGGAGACATTATTTGTTGCCAAAGGAATTTGTTCTATATACTGATCATTAGGCCTTGCAGTACCTAAATAGTTAGGGAAAATTAAATCAGAGGCATATGAAATGGGTAAAGTTTTTGTAGAGTTATACCTTTGTTTTGAAACATAGGAGTCAGAAGTCAAATAGGGTTGTAGATTCCTTAAGTAGGAGACACACATTGATGACAAAGATGTAGATTGAAGTGGTTGGGTTCAATGAACTCAAGACACTATATGCAGAAGATCTTGATTTTGTAGAGGCTTCGAAAGCTTGCAAGGAACTTGTTACAGTGGACAGGACAAGATGGCTGGATTTCATAATCCAGGATGGCATGTTATTTAAGGGAATTCAATTGTGTATCCTGAGGAGTTCCATGAGGAAGAACCTAATAAAGGAGAAGCATAGTGGAGGAATGGCAAGACATTTTGGTCAAGATAAGACCATTTCCATTATCAGTGAGCATTATTATTGGCCTCAGTTGTCATAGGATGTGAAGAAGTTTGTACAAAGCTATAGGTATGTCAGATGGCTAAAGGAGTGAGCCAGAATATAGGCTTACATCAGCCCTTACCTATACTAGAGAGGCCATGGGAGGATATACGTATGGACTTTGTTCTTGGTCTACCAAGGACACAATGAGGGAATGATTCAGTCTTTGTGGTGGTTGATAGGTTTTTGAAGATGGTACATTTCATTCTATGTTAGAAGACCTATGATGTAGTCCACATTGCTGACTTGTTCTTAAATGAGGTGGTGAGGCTACATGGTCTGCCAAAGAGTATTGTTTCAGATCGTGACACCAAATTTGTGGGTTACTTTTGGAGGACCTTGTGGAAGAAACTGAGGATAGAGTTGAATTTCAGTTTTGCACACCATCCACAAATAGATGGGTAGACAAAGATTTTTAACATGAGTATGGGTAACCTACTAAGATGTTTGGTTGGAGATAAACCAAAGGGATGGGATTTGATCTTACCCCAGATAGAATTTTCTTACAACAATTTTGTCAACAAAAGCACTGGTAGATCACCGTTCTAGATTGTGTATGGAGGTAGCCCTAGAATAGCTCCAGAATTGAGGAAGATGGACCAAGAGAAGAAAATAAGTACTGAAGCCAAAGATTTTGCAAAGCACATCAAGAATATACATGAGAAGGTATGAGAACACATTACTAAGATCTATATGCAATATAAGGCTAATAAGATGAATATGCAATATAAAGCTAAGACAGATCAAGAAAGGAGGAATAAGGAGTTTCAGATTGGCGATGAAGTAATGGTCCACTTGAGGAAAGAAAGGTTTCCCATGGGAACCTATAACAAATTGAAGATGAAGAAATTCGGTCCCTTTAAGATTTTGAAGAAGCATGATTCAGGGAATGCATATGAGGTAGAGTTGCCTGATGGATTAAACATTTCCCCTGTGTTTAACATTTTAGATTTGATAGAGTATCATGAAGGTGGAATAGAGGAAGCACCAGCAATAGGGAAATATGACATTCCAACACCTATTTTAGAAAGGGAGGAGATTGAAGCAATCTTGGATAGTCGTGTGGGAAGGAATACAAAAAATAGGCAGTATGAAGAATATCTGGTGAAATGGAGAGGAAGGCCTATGGAAGATTCATCCTGGCTATCTAAGGTAGTGGTTGACCAATTGGGTTTTCCTCAACCATCTGAGACATGACGGGGTCACTTCTCAAATTACCCTTGGTGTCTAATGCAGGAGCATCCAGTGGTGTAAGGGCGATCTTGCATCACCCAAAAATAGATAAATTTCAAGTTTCTTAGTTTTTATATGTTTTTACATTTTTGGATACCCTTTTTATCATACTGAAATTCCCAATTTATGGTTTTTATTTTCTATTCCTCGGTTGAAAGATATTGCAGTTTTAGTTTCCTAGATTTGCATTTGAAAATCTTCTGAGTTAGATTTGAGGCACTTAGAATTCCCGAAACGGCCCCAAAAATTTCCAAAATTGGTGTAGCAAATTTCTAGCATGTTATTGACTTCGAGACCTTTCCAACGGTTCAAATGGTTCACGAACTAGAGTCCCAGATCAAAAGTTATTGCCCTAGCAAGTTGGTGCATTTTCTAGAAGATACAATTGTAAATGTTCTTTTGAAATTTGAACTTCAAGTTGTAATTTTTGGCGCCAAACTGCCTAAACTCAAATTTGAATGTTGTTTTGGCTCCAAACTAAAGAGGAGCTCTATTTATGGGTGGGTTTCTAATTTTTGGGTAGCTTTTTGGGGGGACAAGCTTGCATATTGCGAAAGGATTATTTTGTAACTTTTTGTAACTTGCATGTGTTGTAGAACTTGGAGATTTGAGATCCTCTACATGTAAGAAGCTCCATTTTCTGAATAATAAATTTATTCTCTTGTTTGTGGGTTATTTTCTATGTCTCAGGTTGTGCCCTCATTAGTTAGCCTGTATGACTATTGGGCCCTCTCCCCTAAAGGAATAAGGGAACATCACTTGGTCGACAACAAACAATGACATAAATTTTTTTAACGAGGGAACACAAGACCAAAAAAAGACTTAGGAAAAATAAATTCAGGCGAAGGAAATAAAAAAATAAAACAAAAGGGGGCCCAACCTAGACAAAGCAATGGGGCTTAAGTTGTTTTAAAGCCTTCCCAAAAAGTAATGGCCAAATAGATCCCATCCAAGGTGTAAGATGAACACTATGGTTTTACATGAAGATGAAGGTAAAACACCAACCTTAGGATTTTTCCAAACACCATAGATGACCAAAGACACAAGGTAGGATAAAATAGAACACAGAGAAGCAAACTTTGAAGTTCCACCAATACCCATAACCCATAACCCTAAACCCTAAACCATTAACCCTTAACCCTTAAACCCCAAACCCTTAAACCCTCTACCCTCTCTCTCTCAAGTCTCTCCCTCCTACCCCCTCTCCCTCTCTCAGGTCTCTCTCTCAAGACTCTCCCTCCTACCCCATCTCCCTCTCTTAGGTCTTTCTCACTCACTCACTCCCTCTATCTCTATCCCCTCCACCCTTATTCTTAAACCCTTATTAAACCATCTACCCTCTACCCTTAACCCTCCCTCTCTCTCTCTCTCAAGTATCTTCAATATCCTACCCCCTTTCCCTCTCTTAGGTCTCTCTCTCACTCACTCACTCCCTCTATCTCTCTCCCCTTAACCCTAAACTGTAAATTGTAAACCCTTAAACCCTCTACCCTCTACCCTTAATCCTCTCTTCCTTTATCTCTCTCTCTCTCTGAAGTCTCTCCCTCCTAGCACCACTCCCTCTTTGAGGTCTCTCTCTCACTCATTCACTCTATCTCAAGTCTCGCCCTCCTAGCCCTTCTCCCTCTCTTTGGTATTTCTCTCACTCACTCACTCCCTCTACATCTATCCCCTCCATACCCTTAAACCCTAATACCTTCAACCCTTTACCCTCTACGTTTAACCCTCTACCCCATATCTCTCTCCCACTCCCTCCCTCTTTCCCTCCTTCCATCTTCAATCATCATATCATGTTTCTTTGCCTTCTAATTTTGCATGTTAAATGAAAAAACTTGGTTTTACACCTTATTTAAGTCATTTAATCCTTGATTTTTGTCTCCAATATATTTATTTAAAACTATAGACACCATCCAACTAAATTATGAGATTCCTCTCTTCTTCTATTACGATGTAAGAAAAATATTTTTAGAGATCTTTTTGGATCTTAGCCATTCTACTTTCAAGGAGATCCTTTCTTTGAAAAGGTTTGTAAAGAATTGGATATTCCACTCTTTTAGTTTATGTTTTATGAATTTTAACTTTCGATTGAATATTCACATGTTAGTGGAATGATCAACTATTTGGGTGAATCAAGAGTCAGTGACAACCATTTTGAAGTTTGAGTTTTCCATCTACACTTTTTAAAAATTGAAAGACACTCTTCTAGGGAATTTTTCCTTGTATATGAGCTTGTAATCCAAACCAGCTTCAAATAGGGTTACAATAAGGGTTCAAATAGCTTTATGGTTGGGGTTAAGCTTCAATTTGGGTTAAGGTTCAATTGATTAAAAATAAGCATCTTCAGAAGAAGGATATCTCTTGACATACTTTACATATATTTTTAAAATATAGGTATGCTAGTGATAATACCCAGTCTTACCACATAAATATACTATATAGTTTAAATAAATAGTCCAAATGTAAATAAAGAAAAAACAAAATGTTGATAAAAAATGGACCCATACTTGAACACATGAGAACCTTTAAATGTTATATGAAAAAAGCATAAATAAATTCATGAAGAACTAAAATAAGTTTTTTTATTTTTTTTTCAAATAAAATATCACAACTCTCCACTATAGGTATATCATTTAAAAAATAAAATTCTAATTTAATAAAATAAGACACTCATTGAAACAAGTTTTGTTATCATAGTGAAAAAATATTGTTCTTATCTGTACAACAATTGGGGTAGCAATGTACAAGCATTGGATAATTTTATATTAATAGTTTGTACTATCACAAATATAAAAGGTGAGCACAATAAATAACATGTATTTTCCCATTAAATGTGAAGGATTTTTAAAAAGTTTTAGTGTTCAACTATTGGTCCATTTTTGTTCAGTATAAGTTGTATTTTAAATCATTATGTGTTCTTTTTATAACAACAAATAGATTTTTTCTGCTCAACTATTAGTCTATATGTGTTGAATAAAAAAGGTAGAGATATCAAAGATTTATGGTTAGCAATAAGTATTTTCTCTCTCTCTCTCTCTCACTCACTCACTCACTCCCTCTATCTCTCTTCCCTCTACCCTAAACCCTAATCCCTAAACCTTTAAACCCTTTATGCTCTACCCTTAACCCTCCCTTCCTTTATCTCTCTCTCTCTCAAGTCTCTCCCTCCTACATCCTCAAACATAAACCCTTAAGCCTTTTATCCTCTACCCTCAACACTCTTCCCCTGCCCCTTCCACCTCCTGATTCTCTCTCTCTCTCTCTCTACCTCTCCCCTTCTTCCCCTCTTCCCCTCTCCCCTCCCCCTCCTAATTCTTTCTCTATATATATCTCTCTCTCCCTCTCTTACATCTTTCTCTTACTCACACATTCCCTCTTTCTCTCTCCCCTCCACCTTTAACCCTAAACCCTTAAACCATCTACCCTGTATCCTTAACCCTGTTGGTATGTGGCGACTGATCATGCTATACTATATAGCCCATGGTATACTGTACACCCTGGCCCCCCGTCTTTGTAAAACCCTAATTCTGGAAGCTTCTAAAAGCTTGTTAAAAGGGGTTGGGATGGGGGTTACAGTATGATGAAAAATGCGGTTATTCGTGAGATTGTAATAGGTTTTGCACTGGATAATAAAAGTATTGGATGGCTACAGTTTGGTGGATGTAGCCCAGATTGGGTGAACCACGTTAAATTCTCTGTGTTATGATTTATTCTATGTATATTTTAGTTTCTCTGATTATTATTTAAATCTACATTTAATTGTTAGATATCTTCCATCTCTAACCCTAACAAGTGGTATCAGAGTGAGTTGTGTTTTGATTATCATCTGTGCGAAGGTCTCGTGGTTGAGTGGGAGTCTCACGGTTGAGTGGGAGTAATGGCATACGAGGGTAAGAAGGTTGAGAAGTTTAATGCGTAGAACTATCAGTTATGGAAGATACAGATGGAGGACTATCTCTATCAGAAGGATTTATGGCAGCAATTGGAAGGGAAAGCCAAGAAACCTGTAGCAATGTCAGATGAGGACTGGGAGATCTTGGATAGAAAGGCTCTTGGCAGTGTTCGTTTATGCCTAGCACAATCAATGGCATTCAATATTACAACAGTAAAGACAACTCAAGATTTGATGGAAACCCTAGCAAAGTTATATGAAAATCCTTCCACTTTGAATAAGGTATTTTTTATGAAGTGTTTATTCAATATGAAAATGGTAGAAGGTGGGTCAGTTACTGATCATTTGAATGAGTTTAATATGGTCACCAGTCAATTAACCTCTCTAAAAGTAAATTTTGATGAAGAAGTTAGGGCTCTTTTGATTCTATGTTATTTTCCTAAAAGTTGGAATAGCTTGGTAATGGCTATTAGCAATTCTATTTCTGGTTCAAATACATTGAAGTTTGATGATGTTGTTGGTGTTATTTTGAGCGAGGAAATTCATAGGAAAAGCTCAGGCGGAACATCCACATCAAGCAGTGTTTTGAATGCAGAAAGTAGGGGCAGAACAAAGGAGAGAGGAAACAATTCTAGAAATCGTGGGAAGTCACAAGGAAAATCAAAGGACAAAAGGTCCCAATCCAGAGATAAGAGGGATTGCTGGTACTGTGGTAAGCCGGGTCATTTGAAGAAAGATTGCTGGTCTCGAAAAAATAAAGATGGAGACAACAAGGAAGGAAGCAAAGAGGCAAATGTGGTAAGTAATAAATCTGATGAGGATGCTTTGATTCTTTCCCTTGATAATGCTGATGATTCTTGGGTATTAGATTCAGGGGCTTCAGTTCATGCTACCCCCCACAAAAGTTATTTTCTTGATTATGTCCAAGGGGATTTTGGGCTGGTTTATTTAGGAGATAAAAAACCCTGTCAGATTGTTGGAAAGGGAAGAATCAAGATTAAGTTGCATAATAGGAATCATTGGCTACTACGTGAGGTAAGGCATGTTCCAAAGTTAAGCAGAAATTTAATTTCAGCAGGACAACTAGATGATGAAGGTTGTGTTGTTACATTTAGTGATAAAAATTGGAAGGTCACAAAGGATGCCTTAGTAGTAGCAAAAGGTGTGAAAGTAGGCACCTTATATATTTGTATAGGACATACTGTTCCTTCTACTTTAATTGTTATAGAAAAGGGTCAATGTTCAGGAACAGTTGCTACAGTTAAGCAGGTAGATCATACAGTTGCTGTGGACTCTGAATCAACACTGTGGCATAATAGACTTGGGCATATGAGTGCAAAAGGTATGAAAGTACTTCATTCAAATAATGTTTTACCAGGTCTAAAATGTGTTAATATGGATTTCTGTGAAAGTTGTGTGTATGGAAAACAAAAGAGTTTTCTCAAGGATGGGAAGCAAAAGAAAGATGAGAAATTGGAGCTTGTGCATACAGATGTATGGGGACCAGCTCAGGTATCTTCTCTCGGTGGCTCTCTGTATTATGTTACATTCATTGATGATGCAACTAGAAAGGTATGGATTTTTTTCCTTAGGCACAAATCTGATGTATTTGAAACTTTCAAAAAATGGAAAATCTTGGTTGAGAATGAGACGTGTAAAAAGATAAAATGTCTCAGATCTGATAATGGTGGTGAGTATTGCAATAAAGAGTTTGAAGATTATTGTTCCTCTAATGGTATTCGTAGGCAGAAAATGGTTCCAAGGACTCCACAAGAAAATGGAGTGGCTGAGCGCATGAACAGAACAATAATGGAGCGTGCACGGACTATGAGATTGCATGATGGGTTGCCTTTAAAAATGTGGGCAGAGGATATAAACACTGCTGTTTATTTAATCAATAGAGGTCCCTCTAATCCTTTGGGTTGTGGTATTCCAAAGGAAGCATGGAAGGGTATGAAGGTGAGTTATTCTTTTCTCAAAACCTTCAGTTGTGAAGCATTTGCACATGTAGATTCTGAAAATAGAACCAAGCTTGATGCAAAATTAAAGAAATGTGTATTTGTTGGATATGGCATTGATGAATTTGGTTATAGGCTTTGGGATTTTGAAAATCAGAAAATTGTGAGAAGCATGGATGTCATATTCAATGAGAAAGTGTTGTACAAAGATCTGTTGCTTCCGCATGAGAAGGAAGAAAAAGATTATGTAGTGTTGGATGATACTCCAAACAATGATTTTTCAGTGGTTCCTCATGCTGGGCAACAACAATAGCAACAAATACCACAAACTCCTGTTAGACGATCTTCAAGGATAAATAGACCTCCAGAAAGATTCTCTCCCTCTTTGTATACTATTTTGTTAACTGATGCTGGTGAACCAGAATATTATGAAGAAGTTATGCAGGTAGATACCAAGATTCATTGGGAGCATGGAATGAGAGAAGAAATGGACTCCTTGCTAGAAAATCAGACTTGGGAATTATGCAAGTTTCCTGCAGGGAAAAAGGCTTTACCAAACAAATAGATTTATAGGCTGAAAGAGGAGGATGGAAGTAAGAAAAGATTTAAATCCAGATTAGTTGTAAAGGGATTTGCACAGAAAAAGGGTATTGATTTTGATGAGATTTTTTCTCCTGTTGTTAAAATGACTTCTATTCATATTGTTTTAAGTATTGTGGCTACTGAAGATTTGCATTTAGAACAGCTTGATGTTAAAACAACCTTTCTCCATGGTGATTTGGAAGATGAAATATATATGGAACAACCACAAGGATTTGAGGTCAAAGGTAAGGAGAAACTAGTGTGTAGATTGAAGAAAAGTTTATATGGTTTGAAGCAAGCACCTCGACAATGGTATTTGAAATTTGATAGTTTTATGGTTGAGCAAGGCTACAGCAGTGTAATTCTGACCATTGTGTTTATTTTAAGAGATTGGATAATGACAACTACATTATTTTATGTTTATATGTTGATGACATGCTTGTAGCAGGGTCTAACATGGATCACATAAGTGAGCTAAAACAACAGTTAGCAAACTCTTTTGCTATGAAGGATTTAGAAGCAAAAAAATCCTTGGTATGAAAATTTGTAGAGATAGGAAAAATAAAAATTGTTTTTATCTCGGGCTAATTATGTTGAAAAGGTGTTGCAGAGATTTCATATGGAGAATGCAAAAGCTGTCAGCACACCTTTGCCTAGTCATGTTAAATTGACTAAGGATATGTGTCCAAAGACACAAGAGGAGGAAGAAAAAATGTCCAAGGTACCATATGCCTCAGCTGTAGGCAGTTTAATATATTCCATGGTATGTACTAGACCAGATATTGCACATGCCGCAGGAGTTCTTAGCAGGTATTTGAGTCATCCTGGAGTTGAGCATTGGAATGCAGTAAAATGGATTCTCAAGTATTTGAGAGGTACATCCAATAAGTGTTTATGTTTTGGGGGCTCTAATACTAATTTAAAAGGCTATGTTGACTTAGATTTGGTAGGGGATATAGATACCAAGCGAAGTACAATAGGTTATGTATTTACAGTTGGTGGGACAACAGTGAGTTGGATTTCTCGATTGCAAAAGGTGGTTGCTTTATCCACCATAGAGGCAGAGTATGTTGCTGCAATAGAGGCAGCAAAGGAGATGAGATGGCTACAAATTTCCATGGATGAGTTGGGAAAACAATAGGATGGAAATTACTTATTTATAGATAGTCAAAGTGCTATACATCTCGCAAAGAATTCCGCCTTGCATTCTAAAACAAAACACATACAATTGAGATATCATTTCATTCGGTCGGTGTTGGAAGATGGATAGGTCAAGCTGGCCAAGATTCATATAGATGTCAATCTAGCGGATATGTTTACGAAGGCGGTGCCAAGGGAGAAGCTGAGCTCTTCTTCAGCTTTGGTTGGCCTTCAAGGTTGAATTCAAATATAACAAAGCAGCAGGGTCCAAGGTCCTTATTTCTAGTGGGAGCTATAAGTGCAGCAGTGTTGTCCAGGATCAGTCTCCAAGTGAGAGGTTGTGATGGTGTGGAGCCTGATCAGTATCCAAGTGGGAGATTGTTGGTATGTGGCGACTGATCATGCTATACTATATAGCTCATGGTATACTGTACACCTTGGCCCCCCGTCCTCGCCTTTTTTTGCCTTTTTTTTCACATCGTCAGCGAAAAAGGAAAAATTTCTAAAAAAGAAAGAAAACCAACTTTGTAAAACCCTAATTTTGGAAGCTTCTAAAAGCTTGTTAAAAGGGGTTGGTATGGGGGTTACAGTATGATGAAAAACGCGGTTATTTGCGAGATTGTAATAGGTTTTGCACTGGATAATAAAAGAATTGGATGGCTACAGTTTGGTGGATGTAGCCCAGATTGGGTGAACCACGTTAAATTCTTTGTGTTATGATTTATTCTGTGTATGTATTAGTTTCTCTGATTATTATTTAAATCAACATTTAATTGTTAGATATATGCCATCTCTAACCCTAACAAACCCTCCCTCCCTCTATGTGTCTCCCACTCCCTCCCTCTCTCTCTCTCTCAAGTATTTTCAATATCCTACCCCGTCTCCCTCTTTTAGGTATTTCTCTCATTCACTCACTCCCTCTATCTATCTCCCCTTAACCCTAAAACCTAAACCCTTAACCATTAATAAAACCTCTACCCTCTACCCTTAACCATACCTTCCTTTATCTCTCTCCCACTCCCTCCCTTTCTCTCTCTCTCTCAAGTATCTCCCTCCTACCTCCTCACCCATAAACCCTTAAACTTTCTATCCTCTACCCTCAACACTCTTCCTCTCCCCCTTCCCCTCCTAATTATCTCCCTCTCTCTCTATATTTTCTTCCCTATATTTATCTTTGTCTCCTCAAGTGTACAATGGGTACATTAAAGAGGTCTTAAAGGAGAATTATCATATATTTAATCAAATGGCGTGCTACCTTGAGCATAACTCCCCAAGGACACGTGCTATCCTTGGATTATTGACGTGAAACAACCAATCAAAATTTAGTTTCTCTATCTCATATTAATATATATTACTATTATATTAAATATATATTATATTAATTATATTTTGTATTATATAAAAATATACTTATTATTAATTATTAATTATAGTAATTTTATACAAATTTAATAATTTTGTTAAAGAATATAATGTCTAATGATAATAAGTTGAATAATTATATTATTTATTATGTAAAATATAGCTAATATATACTTAACTATATTGTAGAATATTAAAACCTAGCTAAATGGTGCAAAATTTTGAACTTAATTAGCATACTATAAAAGCTAACGAAACCAGGTTGTAGCTCATCAAATTGGAGAAGTCAAAGGTGAATGCCAACACCGAGTAAGTGTTTGGAGTAGTGAAAAAAATGTCAATGCCAGCACCGAGGAAGAGTTTGGAGGATTGAAAACAAGGTCAATACCAACACTGAGGAAGAGTTTGGAGTTAAAACAAGGTCAATACAGTGCTGACAAAGAGTTTGGAGGAGTGAAAAAAAGGTCAATATCGACACCAAGGAAGAGTTTGGAGGAGTGAAAACAAAGTCAATACCAACACCGAGGATGAGGTTGAGGGCATTCACAGAAAATCGATGACCAAGGGGCAATGAGTACTTTAATTTTGGCACCCCCATTCTCTTTAACCTTCAATTTTCATGCCTAGTTTCCAAAGATATCCTCATACATTGGCACCCCCATTCTCGTAAAATGGTATAAGATAAGACAAAAAAAAAAATTATACATAACATATCCACCTACAATCCCATTTAAGAATTTTAATTAATTCTTTGAATTAAACCTAAAACAAGAATCATACACACCACAACAGTGAGATGAATGAAACAACCCTTAATCATTTTATTCAAAATTCAGATATGCTTGTACAATGGAGAGACATGAGTTCAAATTAATCATATCAATTCAAATTCCAGTACTATCATAAAATATCAAATCCCCATGAATTCAAAACCTACTAAAGAATGACTCAAAACCTAAACTGCATTTTCCCTAAAACCATCAAAGTTTACAATTTTCTCTAAAACTTCATCTAGACTCAACCAAAAATATCTAACTTGTTAACCCATACTTTTTGCCTTGAAATCATTCTTATAGAAAAAGGAGGAGAAAAAAAGCATTGGGCCAGAAAGCACGCGTGTCAACAACCAATTGAACCACCTTGTGATATTCCAAAAAAAATTTACAACAACAATCTCCCTAGAGAATCTTCTTGTTGATCGTGCGCATTGAGAATGGTTGATGCAGCAACAAAAAACTTCAAGAATTCTGCACCTAAACTATCACCAAAAGACAAAACTGGAATCTGTTGTAATTGCAACAGCTGATTTGTCAACTATTAGTAGCCTACTCCTTTTAACTCTTCCTTAGTTAAATATACATTTAACCATTTTTGGTACTCTTCATCAGTTGGCTAATCAAAATTGATAACCTCATTCACCTTGACACTATAAGGTTTGTACTTAACTACCACCTGATTCGCTTCTCTTTCAAAAGACTCCAAGAATGAGCTAGTGCTAATGATTTTGTCCATATAGCTCACCAACAAATCATAATCTAAGTTACCCTATTTTTTAGGGATTTGTAGTCCAAGCATGATATAAAGGGGCTCTTACACCTTTTGTGATTACTATTTCTTGTGTAAGAGGCCCCATGGATATTGTTGTAATTGTAGGATGCATGAATAGGGCATAGGATGAGAAATAAAGAAGGTATAGCCATTGTCCTCAATAGTTTAGTGAAGAAAAGCATGTGAAATGAGAGGTTCAAGCCTAGGTTTTAAAAAAACATGTATGGGAGATCTGATTTTATGAATTTTTATCACTGTGTAGACCTAATGGGTTGTTTATGAACACTAAATATAAATGATACACACACACACATAAAACAAATCATGCAACAAGACATATCATAGAACAATAAATGCAACATATCATTAAAGAAATCTATATCTATGTATATAAATGTGTATTTCTAAATGCAAGTGTAAATACAAAGAGCATATAGTTTTGTACTATTATAGATATAACATATCCATAAAATAATGTAATTGAAATTATAAAGTCTTCAAGACATATAATATGAAATCGATCAAACTATTACAGTACATGAGAAATAAATGAAAATAGTAAATGCATATGTATGTGTGATGCAGGAGCATCCAGTGGTGTAAGGGCAATCTTGCATCACCCAAAAATAGTTAAATTTCAAGTTTCTTAGTTTTTAGATGTTTTTACATTTTTGGATACCCTTTTCATCATAATGAAATTCCCAATTTACAGTTTTTATTTTCTATTCTTGGGTGGAAAGATATTGTAGTTTTAGTTTCCCAAATTTGCATATGAAAATCTTTCGAGTTAGATTTGAGGTACTTAGATTTCCTAGATTGACCCCAAAACTTTCCAAAATTGGCATAAAAATTTCTAGCGTGTTCTTGACTTCGAGACCTTTCCAAAGGTTCAAATAGTTCACGAATAGGAGTCCCGGATCAAAAGTTATGGCCCCGAGAAGTTGGCACACTTTCTAGAAGATACAATTGCAAATGTTCTTTTGAAATTTGAACTTCAATTTGTAATTTTTCGGTGCCAAACTACCTAAACTCAAATTTGAATGTTATTTTGGCTCCAAACTAAAGAGGATCTCTATTTATGGGCAGGTTTCTAATTTTTGGGTAACTTTTTGGGGACAAGCTCGCATATTACGAAAGGGTGATTCTGTAGCTTTTCTGTAACTTGCATGTGTTGTAGAACTTGGGGCTTTGAGATCCTTTGCATGTAAGAAGCTCTATTTTTTGAATAATGAAATTATTATCTTGTTTGTGGGTTATTTTCTAAGTCTTAGGTTGTGCCCTCATCAAGTGGTATCAGAGCGAGGTTTTCTTGAGCGTGTGGATAGATCGCCGATCGTGAGGCAGTTCGCACTAGGACTATAGTTGTGGGTTGAGGTCAAGAAAGATGCCTCCAAGAGTGATGCCTGGTAGGCATGGTGGTGCCAGAGGTGGTCGAGGTGGAAAAAATGTTGGTGGATGAGACGCACTGGCAGCCCTTTAGAGATAGATTGACGCATTACAAGAGCAGTTGAGAAGAGGGTTAAACCTGAGGGAGGAAAGTGAGGATGAAGGAGAGGAAGAAGGTTCAAATGTAGAAGAGGAAGAAGAAGCAATTGATCAAGACCAAATGTGGCTAATAAGGGCCATTTCAAAGATCGAGAAAAGACCCAGAGTAGAAGTCCCCAGTTATTCTGGAAGTCTAAACCTGGAAGAGTTGATTGATTGGATCAATGAGCTAGAAGAATATTTTGAGTATGAGGAAATAGAGGATCTAGATTGGGTTAGGTTTGCAAAAATGAAGTTGAAGGGCCATGCCAATATTTGGTGGAAACAGGTCTAGTTGGAAAGAAATCGAAGAGGAAAAGGAAATATCATCAGATAGGATCGCATGGTAGAGAAACTGAAGAGGCAGTTCATACCAGTGGACTACAAGTTAGATATGTTGAAGATATTGCAAGGGTTGAAGTAAGGAAGTAGGTTTGTGAAAGAATATATTGAATATTTTCACAAGATAATCATTAGAATGGGCCACATAGAGGCCAACAAGGAGAAGGTAGCCCGATATCTTAATGGGTTCTGAACGAGCATTCAGGAGGAGTTAAGCCTAGTCAGAATGATCACCATTGAGGATGTGTATCAGTTTGCCTTGAAGGTGGAAGAGAAGCTAAACAAAAGATTTGATGGCAAGCAAAAAGGATGAGGGGCTCAAAGTGGAAGGGGTAGTGGAAGACCTTTAGGAAGCTGAATTGATGAAAAGAAAAGTGAAGATGTGGGTACTAGCCGAAGCCAAAGGAATGACAACTTCTACTACCCTCGCGATCAAAATAGTGGTGATCAAAGAGGTAGAGGACGTGGGAGATATGGACAAGGATTTGGAAGAGATGGTTTCAAAGGGATGTGTTTCCAGTGTGGTGAAGAAGGGTATCGAGCCTATGAATGTCCACAACACCAAGGAAGGGCAGACAAAGGGCCAGAAGGTCATGGAAGGGTTGCGCATGCAGATGAGGAGGCCCAATCTAAACATTCAGATGATGCTGAGAGGGGAGAAGCCCTAGTGATTAGGAGAGCCCTGGTGACTTAGGAAAAGGAACCAAAACAAAGGAAGAATCTATTTTGCACAAGGTGCAAGTGTGAAGGAAAATGTTGTGATGTCACTATTGATGATGGGAGAACCGATAATTTGGTGTCAGAAGAGATGGTCACAAAGTTGAAGCTGAAGAGGGAAAGGCACCCGCATCCATATCAGATTGCTTGGTTGCAGAAAGACTACAAAGTTTTGGTCAATGAGCAGTGCCTAGTAAAGTTCAAGATCAGGAGCTACCATAATGAGGTACTCTATGATATCATCCCCATGGATGCATGTCACATGTTGTTGGGGAGGCCATGGTAGTTCGATAGGTGAGCTATAGATGATGGCCATGCAAACACTTATTCCTTGACAAAGGATGGGGTTTTTCACAAGTTGAAACCCTTGAAGGAGACTGATGAAAAGGTATGTAGTAGTGATAGAATTTGTTATGTAGATGGAAGAAAACTTTTAGAAGGTATGAAGCATGAGCATGTGTGTTCTGCATTGATTCCTAGAGTGAGTAAGGAGGATAGTGAGAAGGTTCTAGAAGAATTTTTTGGGATGTTGGATGAGTTTCAGGATATTGTTTCTGATAATGTACCTAAGGGTTTACCACCAATAAGAAAGATTAGTCATTAGATTGACTTGATTCCTGGAGCCAGTTTGCCAAATAAGGTAGCTCATAGAATGACTCTAGTAGAAAATGAGGAGTTGAACAAACAAGTTCAAGAGTTGTTGAGAAAGGGTTTGATACGGGAATGTTTGAGTCCATGTGTAGTACCTACTGTACTAGCACCAAAGAAGGATGGGGAGTGGAGGATGTGTACAGATTCCTGAGCCATAAACATGATAACAATCAAGTACAAATTTCCCCTGCCAAGGATGGATGACCTAATGGACTGTTTGAGTGGAGCTCAGTACTTCACAAAGATTGATCTAAAGAGTGGATATCACCAGATCCGAATTCGAGAGGGAGATGAATGGAAGACTGCCTTCAAGACCAAAGAGGGCCTGTATGAGTGGTTAGTCATGCCTTTTGGGCTAACCAACACACTGAGCACATTCATGCGGTTCATGAATGAGGTACTAAAAGAATTTCTGGGAAGTTTTGTTATTGTGTATTTAAATGATATTTTGATTTTTAGTAAGACGTTGGATGAGCATTTGATACATATTCAAAGAGCCTTTGAGAAGTTAAGAGAAGAGAAATTGCTAATTAATCTAAAGAAGTGCAATTTTGTGAAGAGGGAGTTAGTGTACTTGGGGTTTGTTGTCTCAGCAGAAGGTCTCAAGATGGACCCAGAGAAGGTGAAGTCTATTCTGGAGTGGCCTACCCCAAGAACTACTACCGAGGTAAGATCTTTCCATGGTTTGGCTAGTTTTTATAGAAATTTCATTATAAACTTCAGTAGTATTTGTGGACCCCTGACTGAAACAATGAGAGGCGATAGAAAAGAATTCAAGTGGAGTAGTGGAGCAGCAAAAAGTTTTGAACTGTTGAAGAAGAAGGGGATAGAGCAACCTGTTCTAGCCCTCCCAAATTTCAACAAGGTGTTTCAGGTAGATTGTGATGCCAGTGGTTGTGCCATTGGAGCAGTGTTGAGCCAAGAATGTAAGCCCATTGCCTATTTCAGTGAAAAGTTAAATGATGCCAAGAGAAAGTATTCTGTATATGATAAGGAATTTTATGCAATAGTTCAAGCATTAAAGAAATGGAGAAATTATTTCTTGCTGAAGGAATTTGTTCTATATACTGATCATCAGGCCTTCCAGTACCTAAATAGTCAAGGAAAATTAAATCAAAGGCATATGAAATGGGTAGAGTTTTTGCAGAGTTATACCTTTGTTTTGAAACATAGGAGTGGGAAGTCAAATAGGGTTGCAAATGTCTTAAGTAGGAGGCATACATTGATGACAAAGATGCAGATTGAAATGGTTGAATTCAATGAACTCAAGACACTGTATGCAGAAGATCCTAATTTTGCGTAGGCTTGGAAAGCTTGCAAGGAACCTGTTACAGTGGACAAGACAAGGTGGCTAGATTTCATAATACAGGATGGCATGTTATTTAAGGGAAGTCAATTGTGTATCCAGAGGAGTTCCATGAGAGAGACCCTGATAGAGGAGGAGCATAGTGGAGGAATAGTAGGACATTTTGGTCGAGATAAGACCATTACCATTATCAGTGAGCATTATTATTGGCCTCAGTTGTCACAGGATGTGAAGAAGTTTGTACAAAGCTATAGGGTATGTCAGATGGCTTAAGGAGTGAGCTAGAATACAGGCTTATATCATCCCTTACCTATACCAGAGAGGCCATGGGAGGATATAAGTATGGACTTTGTTCTTGGTTTACCAAGGACACAACGAGGGAATGATTTAGTCTTTGTGGTGGTGGATAGGTTTTCAAAGATGGCACATTTCATTCCATGTCAGAAGACCCATGATGCAGTCCACATTGCTCACTTGTTCTTCAAAGAGGTGGTGAGGTTACATGGTCTGCCAAAGAGTATTGTTTCAGATCGTGACACCAAATTTGTGGGGTACTTTTGGAGGACCTTGTGGAAGAAGTTGAAGACAGAGTTAAAGTTCAGTTCTGCACACCATCCGCAAATAGATGGGTAGAAAGAGGTTGTTAATAGGAGTTTGGGTACCCTACTGAGATATTTGGTAAGAGATAAACCCAAGGGATGGGACTTGATCTTACCCCAGGTAGAATTTTCTTACAACAATTCTATCAACAGAAGCACTGGTAGATCACCATTCCAAATTTTGTATGGAGGTAGCCCCAAAACAGCTCCAGAATTAAGGAAGATGGATCAAGAGAAGAAAATAAGTGCTGAAGCTGAAGATTTTGTAGAACATATCAAGGATATACATGAGAAGGTAAGAGAACATATTAACAAGATGAATATGCAGTATAAGGTTAAGGTAGATCAGAAGAGGAGGTATAAGGAGTTTCAGATTGGTAATCAAGTGATGGTCTACTTGAGGAAAGAAAGGTTTCCAGTGGGAACATATAACAAATTGAAGATGAAGAAGTTCAGTCCCTGTAAAATTTTGAAGAGGCATGATTCAGGGAATGCATATGAGGTAGAGTTGCCATATGGATTCAACATTTCCTCTATGTTCAACATTTCATATTTGATAGAGTATCATGAAGGTGGTGTAGAGGAAGTACCAACGATGGAACAGTGTGGGATTCCAACACCTACTTTAGAAAAGGGGGAGACTGAAGAAATCCTAGATAGTCGTGTGGGAAGGAGTACTAGGAACAGACAATATGAAGAATATCTGGTGAAATGGAAAGGAAGGCTTGTTGAAGATTCATCCTGGTTATCTAAGGTAGAGGTTGACCATTTGGGTTTTCCTCCACCATCTGAGATGTGACGGGGTCACTTCTACAATTACCCTGAGTGTCTGATGTAGGAGCATCTAGTGGTGTAAGGGAAATCTTGCATCACCCAAAAATAGTTAAATTTCAAGTTTCTCAATTTTTAGATGTTTTTACATTTTTGGATACCCTTTTTGTCATAATGAAATTCCCAATTTATAGTTTTTATTTTTTATTTCTGGGTGGAAAGATATTGCAATTTTAGTTTCCCAAATTTGCACCTAAAAATCTTGCAAGTTAGATTTGCGGCACTTAGAGTTCTTGGATCGGCCTAAAAACTTGCCAAAATTAGTGTAGTGGATTTTAAGCACATTCTTGACTTTGAGACCTTTCCAATGGCTCAAACAGTTCGCGAATCAGAGTCTCAGATCAAAAATTATGGCCCCGGGAAGTTGGCACACTTTCTAGAAGATACAATTGCAAATGTTCTTTTGAAATTTGAACTTCAAGTTGTAATTTTTTGGCGCGAGATAGCCTAAACTCAAATTTGAATGTTATTTTGGTTCCAAAGTAAAGAGGAGCTCTATTTATGGGCGGGTTTCTAATTTTTGGGTAACTTTTTGGGGACAAGCTCGCATATTGCAAAAGGGTGATTCTGTAGCTTTTTGTAACTTGCATGTCTTGTAGAACTTGGGGCTTTGAGATCCTCTACATGTAAGAAGCTCCATTTTTTGAATAATGAAATTATTCTCTTGTTTGTGGGTTATTTTCTAAGTCTCGGGTTGTGCCCTCATTAATGTGTATTTGTAAATGTAGGTGTAAAATAAATAATAATAATGAAAATTATAAAACAAAACAAGGAAAGGTCTAATCCATTCTTGGTAGTGATAACGTCCTCCACACACAACCCTTAAAAGTTATGAATAGAGGAATATAATCTTTGAAGAACTCAAAGCTGATTCTCTCCTACCTAATGCAATTAGTCATTTTATCCTTACAAACATTTATAGTGATTAGTAGAGGAACATAGATGAATTCTTCATAATAGAAGAATTTGATCATACTTTTCCAATGATGGCATTATGAGAAAACCTTAGGTTAAATGAATAATTCCTAGCTAAGTTCTTTAAATCATGTCCAATTATATAAGAGAAGACCACCGCTATGTGTACTTTGATATCATGGAGAAAGGCTAGTCTTTGGGCTCTTTCATCAATCATCCTACCTTAAAACATACAAAAAATATCCTAGCAATTAGACATGGAAAGATTTAATATGACTTAAAAAAAAATTATTGCCAAAGCATAAACTTATGATGACTTAACCAAGCCTAGTACACACTCTCTCCCCATTAACCACTTAGACTTATGGAAATTAAATGAAATTTTTCTTCTATTTTTAGTCATGTAGTTGTCCAATAAACCACTTGGGGGTGTTTCCATTCAAGTTTATTTACTTGATTGACGAGAAAAATTCCTTTGATTACAATTAGAGAATACATTTGAGGACCTGGTTGTGTAACTAGTGGACCATAGTCACATATAACACTTGTTACAAAGTTTGGGACTTAAATTTTTTAGTAGATTTGATTTGTGATGGACACATTTGGATGGTAGTAACAATAGCTTGCAATCTATCAAAACTTGATTACCTTAGAACCTATGAAATTCTAGTGATGAAATGATAGATTAATCATATTGTCACCTTGGGATCACATCACCATGAAAGAACTTCATCGAACATACTTATGAGTGCAGGTACCACCAAATAGGTATTTGTTAAATTTGTCTTCCTCGAGCAAGGGAAATTTAGGAAGAGAAGAGGAAAGTGAGACATGTAGTATGTGTGAAAGAGGGAGATCAACTAGAGGTCAAAATATTAGAAGAAAATTCCATAAACGCATGAAAATTTTTCTTGCTGAAAGGGGGCCATGTTCTTATGATGATGAGAGCATAGGTGACGTCGAGGTGCCATTGAGGTACAAACATATATGGAAACAATGGGTACCCAAGGAACTTCCTCCAATAAACACTAATTTTTGTGTCAACAAGAGGATATATCACATAGCACCATCGTCATTACATGGTTTGGGCCTATTTTGCATGGATAGCTTAAAGGTCTGTTACGACATTTTACTAAATTGATGGAGTATGTCAGACCCTGTTATAGTTATGAAGATTGGATGCAACTAGTTTGATATACACAAAGTATGCGTAGGTATGCATTGTCAACAAATTATAACAACTAAATGATAAGGATCAAAATAATGGAGTGGCTATGTACATTGACAGAAGGCCAAAAGTATCAAGGAATATTGTAGGGTTTATAAATAGTACATGACCTGGGTCAACAAGTAAGCAACCCAATTGTGTATTTGAGGCATGCGAGGGAAACTGTGTATTCGTATGTGAGATAAAATAAATAACTATAGGAGAACAGTTGCTAATCGATTACAATTTGAATCTCTTAGTTACAAACAGAGTTACTATGGGGGTGGTACATACTATGTACCATTTTACCCAACCTCTAATTAATGACACCAATATACCATTTTATTCTTATGTTTCTTTTCATAAGTCTATTGGTTTCATTTTGGTATAATTTTTTTACATTTAATTTTTGTCACAGCGAGACATTGATCATACAGATAAGGCTCTAGCACATAGGACATATCGTGATGTATCTTTAGGCACTTCTACCTAATAAGTTTACCTCATTGTAATTGTACAAATTAGATACAAGCAAAATGTTTTATTATTATGTTTTTTCATTGGTTTTTTGGTTTCATTTTGATAATGTTTTTAATATTCTTGTTGCAGTTGACTAATCAGGGAAAGGCACCAGTAGTAGAGGAGAGAATCCATAGTGAGGTACAGTCAACATTTTGTGATGATGACATTGCTTATTCAACAAACCCTATCGATACAATAAAGAAGGTCCAAAAAAATGCAATGAAGAAATGGTTAAGTTGATGTTCATAGTGCCTCAAACAGATGAGATAAAAGAGAGGGTTCAAATATTGATAAAGATATTACAAAATTTGCAATTAAGTTGCTATGAGGTCTTTAATTATAACATAAGTTCATTCATGGTTTTATATTTTGTACTCTTTTATGTCATGAAATAAAATATGTGTTATTTTTATAGGCTTATTTGCCTCCTCATGATGCTCTTGGCCATGAACAAAGTACTGCAAGTGTTACCCAAGGAGCAGGGGTTGGTACAAGTGTCCATCCTGATATTCCTACACATACATCACATCATCTGACCCCATCATCCATGCCTATATTGTCGTTTGAAATGTTGAAAACACATACCATGTAGGCATCTGTTCATGCACCCTCTGGTAGCAAACACATTCCAGAACATGTGTCAGGACATGTACCTGGGATGCAGAGGCCACTAGTAATGGTCACGTTTTAGTAGCATTTCCTGGATCTTCTCATATTACTAGCATGAGAACATTGCCAGTCACAATTGTGGTGACAGAGGATTTCGTTCCCATAAAGATAGAGAGGGTCCCAAGTACTTTAAAATGTTTTAATAATTATTATATATAATCCAATTGAAATTTACTTATTGATCACTCTTTTTAGACTATTGATCCCATGATCATTTTGCAGGAAATGATGGTTCTTATAAACATATAAGTGATTACATTGGAGCTCTTTAGGCCCACCATATGTACACAGTGGAATGCCCAAAATCAAGATTTAAAAGATGAGATCATTAACCATTTGGTTGTGTTGTTCGATAAAACATTCAACCAAACATAGGTCCTTCAGAAAGCTATTACCTATCTAAATTATGCGAGGGACCAATATAGGTCATAGTTAGAGAGGAACAAAAAGTATGAGTGTCCCCCCATGATTTCAGAGAGGGAGTGCAAAGACCTAGTGTCGGATGGAAAGGAGAAGGATGAAAAGAAAAAAGAAAAGACACCACTGAGCCAAGGAAGGTATGTGATACTATCAACAATGTAATTATATGCTGGTTACTCTTTGTTTCTACATAAGCTAACTTATTTCAAACTTTTCATAGGTTGCCCGACACATCAAAGGAAACAGAGGAAAGACTAGAAAAAAACTAGCAACACAAACTTGGCTTTGGTGGTTATATGAAATTAGCTACATGAATTGTAAGTATCAATAAATGAAATATAGCATCAAATAAAAAAAATTGAACAATTTTAGTTTTATCAATCCATAGAAGAAAAATTCATGATCTTTTACAAAAATGTAGGGCTTTGAATTCAATAGAGTTCCCACAGAAGATGACCTAAAGATTTCCTTCTAGCAAGGCTATGGAACCATGGCTGAACACCTAAGAGTCTTGACTAGGAAAACACAACTTTCCACTACATCCAACACACAGGTAAATAAACTCAATAAAATTTATTTAAAATGGAATACTTGTGCAATCTATTCAATATTAATTTCCACCATAAAGTAATTACATGCCTATTTGTTTTAAACATCCAAGCAATGACAAAAATGCACATGACATTGGAATGCAACCTAGTGAGGGGAGCACAACGTGCAGATGAAGGTCATGGTGTGCATCCTAGTAATTTAGAGCATGTAGAGTGTGATCAACATGTTGAGCATGATCCAGCTAGAGAAGATCATGAATATGATGTGGCCCCATCAGGTAAAGAGGCCCACTCCAAAGTTATTTTAAACATATTTAATTGCAATTGGTGTATTAATTAATGTAACCTTTCATGTTTCAAATTTAGATCATGTAGAGCATCATCAACGTGTTGAGCATGATCAAGCTAGACAAGATCAAGAACATGATGTGGCCCCCTAAGGTAAAGAGGACCATTGTCATGTTTTTTTTAAACATATTAAAATTTAATTGGTGTATTAATTAATGTAACCTTTCATGTTTCAACTTTAGAGCATGTAGAGCATCATCAACATGTTGAGCATGATTAGGATAGAGAAGATCAGGAACATGTTGTGGCCCCATCAGGTAAAGAGGACCACTCTCATGTTCTCTTAAACATATTTAATTTCAATTGGTGTATTAAATAACGTAACCTTTCATGTTTCAAATACATATCAAGATTTAGAGGGCTTTAAAAATGTTGAGCATGAGTCTATAACAAAAGTTCAAGAACATGATGTGGACCCATTAGGTAAAGAGAACCACTCTAATGTTCTTTTAATTAATGAAATACTTGTAACAATAATAATAAAACATATTAGTTTAACATTTCTTTCTTATTGCAGCATACCACCCCCTGAGGTGGCATCCACATCATCAGAAGACGACTAGGTGTATATGAAGATCATGAGTAGAGGGAAAAACAATAAAGGGGGGACAAATATTGATTTATAAAATGATACTCCACTTCAGCTTTATGTAGCTTTGAAAAAGAAAAAAAAAGGTGATTGTAATCATATCATGACAACCATATTTTTGATAATATGGAAAAACTGAAAGAATGCATATTATATGTTAATGAATGAATGTGAATATGTTACTTAAAGAATGTTATATGTTAATGAATGAATGTTACATGTTGTTATTGGATGAATGAATGTTATATGTTATTAATGGATGAATGGATGAATGTTATATGTTATGAATGGATGAATGAGTGAATGTTATATGTTATTAATGGATGAATGAATGATTAATGTTATATGATTGGGTATGGGGAATTGAGAGTGAATTGAGGGGTGGAAGGGAAAAATTAGTTTCCACTATCACGTCTAGTTGGCCCTGTTAAGTAGAGAATATTAAACTATTCTTGAAACAAAGAGAAGATAAATAAGGTAATGCACTTTTCAATATAAGAAATGTATCATTTGAAGCATCAAACAAATATGCAAAGATGAAAGAAAGTGCTAAATTTTCACTATGGTGACAGAAAAATGATTCTTTATACCTTGAATCCATGCTTTGCATCATAATTTTAAGTTGTTTCAATTCCAATGTTCTGTGTTTAGTTTTTTTGTATGGCTTTGTATGAATACCAGATTGTGTTGTGTGTGCATTTTGTTTCAAATCTTTGTTTCTTCTATTTTTAGTGGTGACATAACTCTAAAATTTGACTTTTGGGCATAATAGGTTAGTGGAAATTTTGACAGCTCTGAAGGGTTTAGAGGCTCGATTGAGATAGATACACGGACATTTGGATCCTATTGTTGATGGGAGGCTTCAATTTAACCATGAAATTTTGTACCATCTATAGGTATGCAAAATTTTCTCTACTTACATTCATTCTTGATCATAAATGTTGTAAATGATATTAATGCTTCAAACTTAAGATTCATTTCATTGTTATAATGATCAAAATTTTATACTTTTCTATGCATTCAAGCATTCTCTTGCTCCCTACCCTTTGCTCTCTCCCCTCTCCTTTTGAGAATTTTCTTTGTCATAAAAAATTCACATTTCTGTCTCATTTACACAAATTTATCTAAAGCACTAGGAATGAATAAAGATATGTAAAATATGATGGATTAGGTCTAAACAACAACTTTCCATCTTATAGCTAATTAAATCCTTAATATTTGAATAGTTTAGAGCTCAAATAATGCTTGTATATGAATGTGTAGCAATAAGGGAGCCTATGTGAAGATTGAAATTTAAAACATCACTTTGGTATTTTTCCTTAGGTAGTGAAATGATATTTTGAGTAATACAAACCTACACACACATTGATATTTTTTGGCATTGCATTGAAGATTTTTTTTCTTTTATACCTACCCTCGGCTAGACATGGAGGTATATAATATTGGTTTTTGGGTTTATTCTGTAAGTAGTTAATTTCACAGAGGAAGACTAAAATTTTCTTAATGTCCGTTAGGTGTGAAAGCATATGAATCACTTGCTGAAGGCACCATTTTTTATTCATCCAAAAATTGGTTTGTTCTTTTTTTTTTTTGTTTCTTGCATGTGGTTTTTTTTAGGCTCTAGAGATGTAGCTCACCTCTTTCCTTTGCACTTTTCATCTATTTTTATGATTACAGTAGATTATCCTCATAATTTTTCATGTAGATATATTTGTAACTTTATTTTCTACTAATAAATTTGCAAACCACTCACATATTAAGGACCATTTCACTAAATTGTAGTCATCCATTACTTCATATGTTGTAGGTTGTGTTTGTGTGCCAATAAATCCTGATGATTGTGAGAACTTTAATCCTACAAGTGTACCCAATATTTCTCAAGTAAAAGTCTTACATTATTTTATAGTACTTTTAATGGTTAATTGAAGGTGCTTCTTTAAATATGAGATAGTTGAACACTGGATTAAAATATGGTATTAGATGGGTAGTATAATGATAAAATTGAGTTCCATTGAACACAAATTACGAACATAATTTACTAGACTATCAATAGTGTTACAATTATAATTATTTCTCCTTTACCTACCTTTGCATTAATGAAAAAGATAGATCCCTATAAATATAACCATGAAAGTGTTGAAATTTGTAGTATTTGCAAGACTCGGGAAACTATCAAACATATTATTTTTGAATGTTTTTATGCTCAAGAAATTTGGTACTTATTCTTCCATAAGCTGAAGGTCTAGAATATCAATGGTAAAATTAATTGGCTTGATATTCTATTTTATAATTTCAAGCTCTAGTTTGATTGTAAGCTATTAAGTAGTTGAAGGAAAGTCCTCATGACCCCCAAAGTCATAGCGATTAGTTATCATTGGTTAGAATCGTAGCGATACACTTAAGACCGAAGGAATAATTCTTGGGGAGACTCAGAACATCAGTATGACTACATGACACCATAGCGACATATGATCTATTGGCTATCGGTGAGACTCAAAACATCAATGAGACTATGTGACACCAAAGTGATATGTAATATTGACTGTTGAAGAGACTCAAGGCGCCAACAATACTGCATGACATCTCAGTGGGTGTCTAATAAACATGGAAAATGACAAATTATTTTTTTTAAGAAAATTTACTTTTCATCAACATTTTGATGAACACAACCGAACAACCAATGAAAAAGGTTCGACGGAGTTGCTATAGGTGTGACAAAGGCTTTGTCGTAACTCCTTATCCATTTCATCATAATTGTGATGACATCCACCAACGAAACACATAAAAGGTCCAACAAAGTTACTTAGCTGCAATGAAGGCTTTGTCATCACTCCTTGCCCTTTCGGTCACAATTTTGACGAATGTCACAGAAAAAAAACATAAAAGGTCCAATGAAGCTTCTTAGCTACAATAAATGCTTTGTCATAAATAATTTTCCATTTTGTCGAACTTGCGATGAACTTCTAGTGTTCTTTTGATTCCAATTTTTTTGCTATTCTGACAAACATCTGACCCATTTTATGATGTACACGAATGTCAAATATTTTCCATTATTTTGACATTTAATTCATTGTTGTACTTGTGAGGAAAAAATAGCAACAAAATTTTTTTCTTCATTTTTTCACTCCTTTGACAAAGATTTGTCAAACCATTGATGAACGTTTGTCCAAAAATGGTGTCAAATTTAGTAGTGGAGGAAGATAAAGGTTGGTTAAAATCCATGAGGTTAATGAGATTGTGATGTGTAGCTCCACCCATTTAGTTTGCAAAGTGCATAGGACCTACCGACATGGTAGTTGGTTTCCAAGAAGGATTAATGTTATTGGTCATGAGGAAGGTGAATAATGCTTCATTGGATGTCAAACCAAGTTAGCTCGAGATAAACTGTTTGATATACCAACTCTTCAAGAGATCAACAAGCAATATTCAAAGTTGGAAAATGGCACATGGTGGTCATTTTATCCTACAACTAGTGAAGCATTAATGGATTATTCTTTTCTTGTGTAGTTACGTTGATCTCAATCTATGTGAAGATGTTGTTTTTGGTAATCATGAAGGGTGATATTTGGATTCTCATGCAACTTTAGTTAAATGCTGACAATACACACGCCACCAAATTACCATATTTGAACATGCATTTTTACTAAGCATTGATGAAGGTTGCCATTACCTCACACAATAAATAAAAGAGGAATTAACTGCTAATAGTGTCATTCTTGTAGCAGTTAGAGCACTTTGTGGGCTGATTCTAATCAAGTTTGAGTGCTTGTTTGAGAAGAGAAAATGAGTAAGTTAGTAAGGAGGTCTATTTGTTTGATCTCACAAAAGCTTGGTCCTTCTATTCGGGAAGGTGTTTTGGTTGACAAGCTTGAGCTTGTGCCCACTAGATGCAGTAGAAGGTTGCAATTCTAGGACATTGCTACTCAACTAGTAGATGAAAAAGGCAAGAAATTGGTGTGCTCTATTACTAGTGTCGGTAGGAGAATAAGGTATGGGCATGGCTCCTCTTGATGCCAACACTTGCCCATTGACCTTACGAGCAACACTTCTGATGATGTAACCTAGATCGTCTATAATTACTATTGGTATTTACCTTGGTTCAATCACAATCTACCCTATGATGAGGAAGTGATATCTATGGTGCCATTGGTTGTTAAAACCCCAAGTGGACATACTAGAACCGTATTAGGAAAGGACATAAAAGAAGAGGAGGTTGAGGGTCTACCATATTGGGCAAAAACTAGAATCAGGCGTGTATACTGGGGTCTAAGTGTTGGTAAGGGTAGGGTGGCAGGTAAATAAAAAATTGTTGTGGTGCCTTCATGGAAATTTGGTTGCCTAGTTTTTTTGCATGGATAGCAACAAAGGGGATTTTTATGACAATTTGTGTTCCATTTTCTTTTAGCCTTCCCTAGTTCATGCACTATATTTTTCAAATTCAACATGTGGGAAGTTTTGAAATTAAAGTCAAATGCAATGGATATTTTGTTCAAATAAATATTTGTGGTGAAATTACATTTGAGCCCAAAGCTTGTTGCTCCCTTGTCATATAAAATGGAATTCAAGGCTTATTTGTAGGGAGAGAACTGATGAAAGCTCTAGCAAGGTTTTGAGTTGAATATATGGGTAGAAAGATATTTGTCCTCTGATGAGGAAGTGATATCTGTGATGCCATTGGCTGTTAAAACCCCAAGCAGACGGAATAGAATAGATAGTCTGTTATGAGTTTTGGATGAATATATGCAAATTATCATAAATTGTATGCATATATGACCTATAAGCATGAATAACCATATAATTCTAATATATTTTCTCTCCTTATGTGGATTTGAGTGAATTTTGAATGAAATGTTAATGATGTTTTCATTCTTCTTTTGAGAATTTGTTCAATTATGTGTCTATTTTTTTGCTTTGATTCAAGAAAATAAATTAAATGCTTAAATGGAGTCACAAGTTTACAATTATTTACAAAGGATTTGATAAGTAGTAATATATCAGAGAATTGAGCTCCATAATGCAAGGTATTATATGAGTAGTCCATTCTATTAAATTCTTGGGTAATTTGTGCTAACAGTAAATGGGTAACTAAATATTTAACTGACGAAGAATAAAAGAATAATATGTAAATGGGTCACTCATTCACTCCCTCTATCTCTCTCCCCTTAACCCTAAACCATTAACCCTTAAACTCTAAACCCTTAATATCAGGTGTGTATTAAAACATTATAAAAGTATAAATTTTTGCAGTTCTATTAGGAATTGAATGATAAATGATGATGAATGGGGAAATATAAGGCACTTTAATATTTTCAACAAAAAGGTTAGAGTTCAATTAGGATTAGTGTTCACTTAGGGTTAGGTTTAGGGTTCAATGACTGTTCAATTTGGGTTAGGATTGAGGATGAGGTTGGGGTTTAATTAAAGTTATGAATTCAATAAGAGTTCAAATAGGGTCAAGGTTAAGGTTAGGGTTGGCATTAAGGTTCAATTAGGATAAGAATTAGTGTTAGGGTTAGGATTATAGTTCAACTATAGTTTAAAGTTAGGGTTATGGTACAATTAGGACTAGTGTTCAATAAATGTTCAATTAGGGTTTGGGTTAGGGTTGGGATTATGAATCAAGTAGGTTTGGGTTAGGGTTTGATTAGAGTTAGGTTTAGGGTTTAGTTAGAGTTAGGGTTAGGGTTAGGGGCATAATTCAATTATGCTTAGTGGTCAATTACAATTAGATTTAGTGTTCAATTAGGGTAAGGATTAGAGTCCAAATAGGGTTAGGGTTTAACTAGGGTTAGGATTAGAATAGAATAAAGTTTTTTGTTTAATTATGATATCTAGAATTTAGTATAATTTTCAAAAATGAAATGATTTGGACACAAAAAAAAAAAAGTTGATTTAATATAGATCTAATTTGTTAATTTATTCTAAAATTCTAATTAATAATTGTTTAATTAATTTAAAATGAATATTTAATTTAATTTAATTTAATTGTATTAGATAATTAGTAAAACTAAATAGATAATAAATATTTTATGGATTTTAAAAATTAGAAGGGTTAGGATTATATTTCTATAACTAAAAGTAATTTTAATCTTGCCTTTCATGTTGTGCTGCAAATGCTAATAGCATATATATATTATTTATTAATATATACAAAATATGCCACGAAATATCTTTGTCGAGGTACCTATTTTATAGTTGTACAATAGACACATCAAAAGGACATCTCTCGGTACATTTTATATATATTAATAATAAATAATATATATGCTAGTAAGTATTTAATAAATAAAATAAAAAAAAATTATCAATTTTTTACCATATACTCATTGCCAAGGAGATCCATGTGGTGCCCGCCCGTGATATTGCAATCAATAAAGAACTCACACATTTTTATCACCTGATGGCGGGTAACCATGGATCTCAACCATCGGTAATCCTTTTCATTCAACATAGTCACCAACCTTGTTATTAACCATCTAGCACCTTTCTACTAAGATTATAACATCTTCGTTGATTTAAAATAGAACATAGAGAACAACACTTTGATGTTCCATCACTACCCATAACCCTAAACCATAAACCATTAACCATTAGCCCTTAAACCGTCTACCCTCCTACCCCCTCTCCCTCTCTTAGGTCTCTCTCTCAAGTCTCTCCCTCCTACACCTTCTCTGTCTCTTAGGTCTTTCACTCACTCACTCACTCATTCACTCCCTCTATATCTATCCCCTCCATGCTTAACCTTAAACCCTTAAACCATCTACCCTCTACCCTTAACCCTCCCTCCCTCTATCTCTCTCCCAATCCCTCCCTCTCTCTCTCTCAAGTATCTTCAATATCCTCCCCTCTTCCTCTCTTAGGTCTCTCTCTCACTCACACACTCCTCTATCTCTCTCCTTAACCCTAAACCCTTAAACCCTTAAACCCTCTACCCTCTACCATTAACCCTGCCTTTTATCTCTCTCTCTCAAGTCTCTCCCTCCTAGCACCTCCCTCTTTGAGGTCTCTCTTTCACTCATTCACTCTATATCAAGTCTCGCCCTCCTACCCCTTCTCCCTCTCTTAGGTCTTTCTCTCACTCACTCACTCCCTCTATCTCTCTCCCATCCATACCCTTAAACTATAAACCCTTAAACCCTGTACCCCATATCTCTCTCACACTTCCTCCCTCTTTCCCTCTCTCTCTCTCAAGTCTCACCCTCCTACCCCCTCTCCCTCTCTCAGGTCTCTCTCTCTCACTCACTCTCTTTATCTCTCTGTCCGCTACCCTTAACCCTAAACCTTAAACCATTAACCCTTAAAATCTAAACCCTTAAACCCTTATCCCTTAAACTCTAAACCCTTAATATTAGGTGTGTATTAAAACATCACAAAAGTATAAATTTTTGGAGTTCTATTTGGAATTGAATGATAAATGACGATGAATGGGAAAATCTCAGGCACTTTAATATTTTCAACTAAAAAGTTAGAGTTCAATTAGGATTAGTGTTCACTTAGGGTTAGGTTTTGGGTTCAATTAATGTTCAATTTGGGTTAGGATTGAGGATGAGGTTGGGGTTTAATGAAGGTTATGAATTCAATAAGAGTTCAAATAGGGTCAAGGTTAAGGTTAGGGTTGGGGTTAAGGTTCAATTAGGATAAGAATTAGTGTTAGGGTTAGGATTAGAGTTCAATTGTAGTTCAAAGTTAGGGTTATGGTACAATTAGGACTAGTGTTCAATAAATGTTCAATTAATTAGGGTTAATACTTAATTAAGGTTAGTTTTAAAGGGTTAATTAGGGTTAGGGGTAGAATTCAATTATGCTTAGTGGTCAATTACAATTAGATTTAGTTTTCAATTAGGGTAAGGGTTAGAGTCCAAATAGGGTTAGGGTTTAACTAGGGTTAGGATTAGAATAGAATAAAGTTTTGTGTTTAATATGATATCTAGAATGTAGTATAGTTTTATAAAATAAAATGATTTGGACACAAAGAAAAAAAATAGAAAAGTTGATTTTATATAGATCTTATTTGTTAATTTATTCTAAAATTCTAATTAATAATTGTTTAATTAATATAAAATGAATATTTAATTTAATTGTATTAGATAATTAGTAAAAATAAATAGATAATAAATATTTTATGGATTTTAAAAGTTAGAATTTAGTTTAATTGTATTTGTAATGTCAAATATTAAAATTTTAGATTGAAATACTTAATTGATTTTAAAATATTTATAATTAATGTTTAATTTATAAACTAATATTAAGACATTAATAAATATAGCCCGCGACATAATGTATTAAAGAGACATCAAAGTATTTATCATTCATTTGGCTTCACTAGATGAGACACGTGGTGCCCAGCCGTGATATCACAATCAATAAAGAACTCACAACTTTTGATCATGCGATGGCAGGCAATTGTGGATCTCAACCATTGGTAATTTTGTTTGTTCAACATAGTCACCAGACTTTTTATTAACCATCGAGCACCTTTCTACCGAGATTATAACATCTCCATTGATTTAAAACATGTGCATCTTATAACTGCTTTAGTAACCCGTGACATAATGTATTAAAGACCCATCAAATTATTTATCATTCCTTGGGCTTCACCAAATGAGACACATGGCACTCACCCGTGATATCACGATCAATTGGTGGTGTCATCTTGGGATGGTAGGGAACAACTAAGATCACACGATGATTGATCTACAGCCAGGAAAACTTGTCCCTCTGCAAAATAAAAAAATTATTAGTGGAGAGGGCCTAGTACACGTGGCACTCACCTATCATATTGTGATCAACTGGTGGGGTCATCGGGTGATGATAGGGAATGATTGAGATCACACGATGATAGATCTATGGCCATTCGAACTTGTCCCTCTGTAAAATAAAAAAATTTGATAGGGGAGAGAGCCCAATAGTTGTGTGGGGTGCAAAATAAAAATATTTATTAGGGGAGAGGGTGCACTCAATCGTGATGATAATACCCAGTCTTACCACATATTTGTACTATATATTGTAAATAAACAGTCGAAATGTAAATAAAGAAAGATATTTATACAATCCAAGAAAATAAGTTAAAATGTATTTAATAAAAAATTATATATTAATTTGTTTTTCTTTTTTAGATGAATTAAGAGTACGATTTAAAATATTTTAATTCAAATAACATAAATGATAAATTGAAGTGGGAAAACTTGAATATTTTTTTAAAAATTTGAGGTTTCATATTTATATGTGTGAGATTGACCTAATATTCCAAAAAATGAATGTTAAAATATCATGAAAAAGATAGCCATAAAATGAATGTAGAAGTAAAATTATATTTGCATATATTCATAAAATAAGATCTAATAAATAAAAAAAATATGCAATTAAAGATAAAGGAAAAATAATTCAACCCAAATTTAGATAAGAGAGATAATTAGATTATATGATAACTTTAAGGCTAGGGTTAGGGGTTGATTAGGATTAGTGTTCTCTTAGGGTTATGATTAGAGTTATGAATCTAAAATTAGGGTTCAATTAGGGTTACGATTAGAGTTATGAATCTATAATTAGGGTTCAATTAGGGTTATGATTAGAGTTATGAATCTACAATTAGGGTTCAATTAATGTTTACTTAGGGTTTCTTTCTTTGGAGAAGTTTATTGAATGATAAGTGTATTTTATAAAATTCATATGTCAAGAATTAATTTTAGATAATACTACATGTGTTCTTTCATATGGTATTAAATTGTAGATTAAAAAATTGATAATATATTTCCTTCCTTCTTTTGCATTGTAAGATAGCATAATATATGACCTTAAAATCCTATTCATATTTTGAGCTTTTATAAACTATACAACACGACATCCAATAAAAAAATTGCTATACATTTTTTCCAAGCACAAATCCTTAGAATTCTTAATGTGTTACTTAGGTTAATTCTTTATTTCAATAAATAAATACATAGTAATATATATTATGGATTTGAGGGAAAATATTAAAATATTTATATATATAGAAAAATTTAAATGCAAGGGATTAAAAATGAGCTTTGACACATGCCTCCTAATCTAGCATACAATATGTACTTAAATGTTCAAAATAGTTGGGAGTAGTGTTAAGATTGGTGAATCTTTGGGAAGGTCCAATTTTTCACCTTTGTATCTCTTCGTATAGATAGAGATAGAGATGAATATAGAATGAGAGAGTAAAATGGATTAAAATAGATATAGATATAGAGAGAGATAGAGGGAGAAATAAATATATAGACAGATAGGGAGATAGAGGGGGGATATATATATATAGAGACAGAGATAGAGAGAGAGATAGAGAGAGAGAAACAGAGAGGGAGAGATAGATAAATGGGAAGGGAAAGAAATAGATATAGAGATATATGGGAAAATAAAGGGACAAATAGGTTGAGCTATGAAGATAGATAGGGGTATAGGGAGGGAGGAAGAGAGGGAGAGATGGGAGATATAGAGAGAGAGATGAGTAGAGAAAGACAAATAGAAATTGATAGGGAGATAGAAATAAGGGGAGAGAGAGAGGGAGGGGAGATAAATGGGAAGAGAAAGACATAGATATAGATATATATGGGAAGAGAAAGGGACAAAGAGGTTGGCATATGAAGATAGATAGGAGTCTAGGGAGAGAGCTCAGATGGGAAGAGATAGAGAGAGGGAGGGAGAAAGGGAGAGAGATAGGTAGAGGAGGGAGAGAGAATATGGGGAAGAGAGAGACATAAAGTTAAGATCTATCAATATTTAATTATCCAAGTTTTTATTCTAAAATTTTTGCAAACATTGTTAAATTTTCAGTTATGTTCAAGTATAATTGTTAGATCAAAAGATGACCTTTTAGTTGGCATAAAATTATAGGTGACATAAATTTTTTGACCAGATTGATGAGCATATATCCAATATTTGCATACAATTTTATATCCTTCCTATAGAAATATATATTTATTCACATATTCCACCCAAACTCAATCTCTCCAAGTGAGGTTTAGGCAAGCATATATGCAATATGTGATGTTTCTACTAGATGATACTTATAATGATCTCCACCAAGCATGCTTGTAAACTCATGACAATGATGCAAAATATTTTCTTCCATGACGATATTGTTAGCTACATTCTTCCTTAATGACATCTTTGGCTACTTTAAATTAGAATTAAAATCATCATCCAAGGTTGGGATATGATACAGGAAGAGATCATGCTTTTCTTCTCTTTTTGTTCTTCATTTTCCTCCATGAGCATGTTTTCCCAAGAGCAAACCAAGGAAGCCTTGATGGTGTCAGGATTATCATAAGTTTATCCATAACCATCTTTAGTTTTCATATTATGTTTCTTTTCCTTCTAATTTTGCATGTTAAATGAAAAAACTTGGTTTTACACCTTATTTAAGTCATTTAATCCTTGATTTTTGTCTCAAATATATTTATTTAAAATACCATCCAATTGAATTATGAGATTCCTCTCTTCTTCTATTAGGATGTAATAAAAATCATTTGAGAGGTCTTTTTGGATCTTATCCATTCTAATTTCAAGGAGATCCTTTCTTTGAAAAGGTTTGTAAAGACTTGGATATTCCACTCTTTTAGTCTTAGTTTTATGAATTTTAACTTTCGATTGAATATGCACATCTTAGTGCAATGATAAATTGTTTGGGTGGGCCAAGAGTCAGTGACAACCATTTTGAAGTTTGAGTTTTCCATCTACACTTTTTCAAACTTGAAAGACACTCTTCTAGGGAATTTGTCCTTGTATATGAGCCTATAATCCAAACCAGCTTGAAATAGGGTTATAATTAGGGTTCAAATAGCTTTATGGTTGGGGTTAAGCTTCAATTTGGGTTAAGGTTCAATTGATTAAAAATAAGCATCTTCAAAAGAAGAATATCTCTCGGTGTACTTTACATATATTTTTTAAATATAGGTATGCTAGTGATAATACCCAGTCTTACCGCATATTTATACTATATATTGTAAATAAACAGTCCAAATGTAAATAAAGAAAAAACCAAATGTTGATAAAAAATGGACCCATACTTGAACACATGAGAACCTCTAAATTTTATATGAAAAAACATAAATACATTCATGAAGAAATAAAATAAGTATTTTTTTGTTTCAAATAAAATATCACAACTCTCCACTATAAGTATATCATTTAAAAAATAAAATGCTCATTTAATAAAATAAGACACTCATTGAAACAATTATTGTTATCATAGTGAAAAAATATTGTTCTTATGTGTACAACAATTGGGGTAGAAATGTACAAGCATTGGATAATTTTAAATTAATAGTTTGTCCTATCACAAATATAAAAGGTGAGCACAATAAATAACATGTATTTTCCCATTAAATGTGAAGGATTTTCAAAAAGTTTTAGTGTTCAACTACTGGTCCATTTTTGTTCAGTATAAGTTGTATTTTAAATCATTATGTGTTATTTTTATAACAACTAATAGATATTTTGTGTTCAACTATTATTCCATATGTGTTGAATATAAAAGGTAGAGATATAAAAGATTTATTGTTATCAATAAGTATTTGGTTTCTCTCTCTCTCTCACTCAATCACTCCCTCTATATCTCTTCCCTATACCATAAACCCTAAACCTTAAACCATAAACCATAAACCCTTAAACCCTCTACCCTCTACCCTTTACCTTCCCTTCCTTTATCTCTCTCTCTCTCTCTCTCTCAAGTCTCTCCCTCCTAGCACCACTCCATCTCTGAGGTCTCTCTCTCACTCACTCACTCAATCAATCACTCACTCTATCTCAAGTCTCTCCCTCCTACCCCTTCTCCCTCTCTTAGGTCTTTCTCTCACTCACTCAAGGTCCCTCTATCTCTCTCCCCTTAATCCTTAATCCAAAACCGTAAACCCTTAACCCTTAAACCCTCTACCCTCTACCCTTAACCCTCCCTTCCTTTATCTCTCTCCCACTCCCTCCCTCTCTCTCTCAAGTCTCTCCCTCCTACCCCTCATCCCTAAGCCCTTAACCATAAAACCTTAAACCCTAAACCATTAAACCTTCTATCATCTACCCTCAATAATCTTCCCCTCTCCCTTCCCCCTCCTAATTAATCTTTCTCTCTCTTTACCTCTCTCTACCACTCCCTCTCTGAGGTCTCTCTCTCACTCATTCACTCACTCTATCTTAAGTCTCTCCCTCCTATCCCTTCTCCCTCACTTAGGTCTTTCTCACACTCACTCACTCCCTCTATCTTTCTCCCCTCCACCCTTAAACCTAAACCCTTAAACCATCTACTATGTACGCTTAACCCTCCCTCCCTCTATCGGTCTCCCACTCCCTCCATCTCTCTCTCAAGTATCTTCAATATCCTACCCCTTCTCCCTCTCTTAGGTCTCTCACTCACTCACTTACTCCCTCTATCTCTCCCCTTAACCCTTAACCCTAAACCCAAAACCCTTAAACCCTCTACCCTCTACCCTTAACCCTCCCTTCCTTTATCTCTCTCCTACTCCCTCCCTCCCTCTCTCTCTCTCAAGTCTCTCCATCCTACCTCCTCAACCATAAACCCTTAAAACTTCTATCCTCTACCCTCAACACTCTTCCCCTCCCCCTTCCCCTCCTAATTCTCTCTCTCTCTCTACCTCTCCTCTTCTTCCCCTCTTCCCCTCTCCCTTCCTCCTCTTAATTCTTTCTCTATATATCTCTCTCTCACTTTCCCTCTCTCTCTCTCTCTCTCTTTCTCTCTCTCTCTCCCTTTCCCTCTCTCTCCCTCCTGCTCTCTCTCTCTTTCCCACCCTCCAAATCCTAATTACTCTTGGGTATATGCGTGAAAAAATTAGATAACTGATTTAGATTAGATATTCAATTTATAGCACAAAATATTACTATAAGAGTATGAATGAGTTAAACAATCTAAAATGCATCTACACTTCTAAATAAGACATTGTATCTAAGATTTAAGAAATTTAAACTAATTTAAACTAAAAATCTTCAGAAATCTATCCTATTGCTCTGTAACTCTAAAGATCTCTCTAATCTACTTTGCTCTCAGATTTTAGAAGCTAATTATATTATTGAAATCACTTAGAGAATGAGAATTTAAACTAATTCTATTCCTATATGATTAAATAATAAAACTACTATAATGGCAGCCATGACTACAAATGTTGGATGCTTGATGGATGCTGGATGAATGCTTGAATGCTTGAATGCTTGGAAAACCTGTAGAGTAAGATTGCACAAGTTAGGATGATTTTCCTGTAGCCAAAAGCCTGTATTTATAGATTTCACGGCAGCACATTTGCACAGGGATACGGGATAAAAGGCTGGGATTCAATCTGGAGAATTGAATGGCATGAGATGAGAAGATGGAGCTGATCATGGAGGATTGTTCCTCCCTATGAAAACACCAGGAAAGATGAGAGGAAAGGTTGTTGGAAGAAGATTGAGAGGACTTCCTACAAGTTTGTCCCTGAAGCTCTTCCTGTGAATGGTAGTAGAATTAATTAGATTTTAAAAATCTAATTTTATTCGCGAGTGATAAAAGGAATATGATTTATGCATCAATTTAAATATTTTTGATTTATTTAATTTTAGCAAAAGAAGATTAAATAATTTAATAAATCAAACCATAAGATTTGTTTATTAAATTAAAATAAAAGGAAAATGATAATTAAATAAAATATTTTAAGATATCTTTATTTAATTAAGAAGAAATGTGATGAGGTAATTAAATAACACAAATTATTTAAGTTGTGTATTTAATTTTAAGATAGAAGTATAAAAGAAGTAATAATAATAATAATTAAATTAAAAAAAGTTTTTAATTTTGTTTATTTAATTAAGAGAGAAATAATATGATGAAATAGAAGAATTAATAATGAACTTAATATAATAAATATTTCTATTTATTTATTAAGTAGATGAATTTAAGATTAATTAATCAAATAAGTCATATTTAATTAATTAGATTCTCCAGACCATTTTTAGGTGTCTACATTTTGTCCCTCTTTGAAGTGATGGGTTTACACATTGCTTCAAAGAATGATTTTGCCTCAGCTGCCAATATTGACGAGGAGTTTAGAATATGCCCCTAATTTTCCCCAGATGTTGAATTTTTAAATGATAGCGATATATGCCCCCTCAGGAGATAAATTGATGAATTTTGAATTTTTTTATGATTTTTCAAAAATTTTGAATTTTTATGATGATTTGATGATGAAACAATTTATCTACTGACAAAGTTGTCAAAAAATGCCCTGTGATAGATAAGAATTAATTCCTCAGAAAGAAAAATAAATAAATCCCATGAAAATCCCACAAAAATAACCTATAAAAGCTCAAAAGGTCATTTTCAAAAGTCATTTGTGCATTTGACTTTGATAAACTTGTAATAGAGACCCTTAGAGTGCTAGAGCATCAGGATTCTGATCCCTTACCACACCCACCGACTCGAGCATGTGCGATGTCATCAGCGTCCGGCCGACTATGCACCTCCGGTACATACCTTAAATCCTCCTCGTAATTTGCACTTGTACTTTTTTGTTCATTTTCATGTGTTTTTACTATTTTAGCACCCAGCAGGCACAGTTTAGCGTGCCAGTAATCTATTTTAGCGCACTAGACTTTTAGCGTGCCAATAGAAAGCTTTAGCGCGTCAGTACGTTAGGGTAGCGCGCGAGGTTTTAGCGCGGTAGGTCAATTGTGCAGCGCGTCAATAGGATTTTGTAGCACTCGAAAGTTTTAGAGCTTTAGGTAGATTTTGTAGTGTGTCAGTAGGAATTTGTAGTGCACCACCAGAAATAGTGCCCCGGAGCTTTGTTATAGCGTACCAACTAGATTGCATAGCGCCCCAGTAGTTTTAGCGCTTAGAAGAACAGATTGATGAAAAATTGTGCACGTTGATTTTTTATTTCCTCGATTTGTTGTTGACTCCATCCATTTTAGTTTGATCTGACTAAATAAATGGTAAACAATCTCATGATGAGCGAGATCCATTGATTGATAATAATTACCCTCATGATAGGTGAGGAATAATTAAAAATTTTGAAGGAATGAACCTGATTGATAGATGAGGGTTCCTTCTTGATAAATTGATCGTTTGATAGGTAAAGCACAATTTTTAGAAATTGATGACCTCATGATGTTTGATATTCTGATTGATAACGTATTGATCTTTGAATTTTTTTTATGAGAACAAGAGCATTTAGATATTGTCCAGGTGCGAGAGTAGTTCCCCTGGCCTTTTGATATGATACCACGACTTTCACCTGATGAGAGGCAGCATATTATTGATTGTAGTTTAGCATCATTATTGGATATGCCCCATATTAGACTTAATAGGGGTCTACTGACAGCTTTAGCAGAGTGGTGGCATAGTGACCACAACACCTTCCATTTACCTACTGGCGAGATGATTGTGACGCTAGAGGATGTATGGCGTATTGTTCACATTCCTTTTGTTGGGGAGATTTTCGTGCATGAATTAGAGGAGGTTGGTGGGATAGAGTCTATTCAGAGAGTTTTTCAAGATCCTCATATTGCCGGAGTTTAGATCCCATGGTTAGAGATGTATAATTCTTATGCTCCACTTCTTTTAGTTTTGGCAGGCTTCATTGGTGGATTCCTTTGTCCTAATAAAAGGTCAAAGGGTCTATCTCTTAGATGGGGTCGGGTATTAGAGGGAATGGTAGCACACAGGATGAGATATGCTTATGGCATGTGTATGCTTGCTCAGCTATATCATGATTTACACCGGATCGTGTACCTCGGAGGCAGCAGTTTTTCAACCGAGGCTACACTTCTTCAGGTATGGGCATGGGAGCATATTGCTGTCACATGTCCTATGCCGGTGTTAGCAAGACCAGCGATGAGAGCCTATGTGTTTTGCTATAGAGGCAGGCCTACCCAGCATATGATGGGTAAGCTAGATTATTGGAGACAGATTCTTGATGATGTGGAGACAGTGACCTGGCATCCCTATTTAGATTGTGATGACTGGGATGAGGATGATATCGAGTTGGGGTTTTTGGCCGACTCTATGTATTTGATCGGGAAGAGCTCCAAGGTTGTAGAGCGATTCCTATTTTGTCATGTCTACAGGTAGTATGGGATTGTTCAGTGTATGCCACAAGGAGTAGCACACTATGGACGATGATGGGTAGATGCCAGTGATTGGGGTCCATGCTTGCCTTATGAGGCACTTGTTGAGGGTTATCGTGCTCTATAGCCATCGACATGGGATATGCGGCAGGATATCATTGAGGCACCCAGTACTCCTGAGTATGGACAGTATTTTTCTCTACACCCTCCTCCTCGTATTACCATTCCAAATGAGCCAGCACCATCACCAGCACCAACACTAGCAGCTATAGGGGGTGGTCAAGGTGGTCAGAGACGGAGGAGAGAGGAGGATGTAGATGTTGATGTGGAGGGCAGTGATGAGAGTGAGAGTGATGATGACAGTGATGATAGCAATGAGGATGGCAGTGATGATGGCAGTGATGATAGTAGTGATGGTGATGGCGAAGATGGGGGGAGATCAATCATAGTAGGTACCTCAGATCCATCAATGATTGCGCCTCGTAAGAGGCAGGCTATTGCTTCCTCTTCAGTAGAGCGATTAGAGGTTGTGGGTTTACCTGTGTAGGTTAAGACTTTATAGGGACAGCTAGCACAGGTGCAGGGATTATTAGCACAAAATCAGGCCCAGATGTAGGCACAGCTAGCTACTACACAGACATAGATTACCTCTCTGATTGGTGAGAGAGATGGGGCCAGACAGGCAGCAACGATGGAACAAGCTCAGTTAGCAGGTGTATGAGCAAAGTTGACCATTGCTCAGGCACAGATTACAGCCTTGACTGTAGAGTGAGATACTGTCAGACAGGTAGTAGAGATAACATAGGCTACTGTAGAGAGATTGCAAAGAGTGGCAAATGGGACCTCTGTGGCAGATTATATGCGAGAGGCTATGCGGGTAGGTGCCGAGATTGAGTTTTACAGGATCCATTATCATGATCTTTTCCCTCCAGAGCAGAGAGTCGGTTATGCCTAGTCCCGCTTAGAGAGGACTCATTCGAGGATAGTGAGCAGAGGTGTGACATAGCCTCTCTTGAGAGATTCGAGAGATCCGAGAGATTCTGGGACATCTGGTGGTGGTCATGATACTAGTGCAAGTACCAATTGAGACCATTTGTATACCCTTCGAGAGATATATTCAGCCATTTTTGATATGATGTTATTTTAATCCTTTTCATACTTCATTGTATACTTGACACTTGATGAGATATATATGATGTGCAATGGTTCAATTGATCTATGATATGTTCTACATGATTTATGTGATGGATGTATTGATCTATGATGTGTTCTACATGATTTATGTGATGGATGTATTTTAATTTTTATGTTTTATGATGATTTATTATACTAGATTGTATAGATGCAATGATGATGATGTGATATGATATTGATGATGTATTTATTTTCTTAATGAAATGCAATGTATAATATATAAAATGAGATGTAAATGAATGATGTATGGATGTAATGCAATGTATGATGTATAAAATGAGGTGGAAATGAATGATGTATGGATAAAATGCAATGTATGATGTATAAAATGAGATATAATTGAATGATGTATGGATGAAATGCAATGTATGATGTATAAAATGAGATATAAATGAATGGTATATGGATATAATGTAATGTATGATATATAAAATAAGAATAAATGAATGATGTATGGATATAATGTAATGTATGGTATATAAAATGAGATATAAATGAATGATGTATGGATGAAATGCAATGTATGGTATATAAAATGAGATATAAATGAATGATGTATGGATGAAATGCAATGTATGGTATATATGATGAGATCATAAAATGCCTTCTATATGTATGTAATGAATGATGATTTTGTAACTACATGATAATGACAATGTGATGAGATGTAAATGAATGATAAATGTAATGAATTGATGAAACATAACGTGCATATGATATTATGAAATGAGATGTTTTATTGTGAAATTTATGATGGGATGAAGAAATGATTTTATATGCATGCCATTATGAAAATTGTATGTGTCAAGTATACTCAATCTTTAAAAAGAAAAGATAACATTATTTGCAAATGAATCCTTGTAACTTGTGCAACCAATACTCTGCAGATGTATTATTATGAATGCAATCTATTTTTATTGTGCAACCTATTTTATCAATGCAAACCTAAGTGTCATTTCAATAATCTTTTTATTTTGCTTTGTATCATCACTGAGCTTTTAAAATGTTGAAAGTGAATACAAGCATCAATGATATGAGATAGAACAATGATGACCTGAGTACTTCTTTCATGATTTTTGATATTGCAAGTGAACACAAGCATCAAGGTATAATTAAATCGAGATGACCTGAGCATTTCTTGCTTAAACAGACAAGAATTAATCATTTTCTTAAGTGAATCGAAATGTCATCCATGATACTTGGTAGAGCACTTCCCGCGACAATTCACAAAATAATAATGACTAACTCACAAAAAACAAACAAAGAAAAGGTATCATTCTCCTTCCTTTCTTCTCTAGTTTAATACATCATCGAGTAGCTCCAAAGAAATGATAAGAAAATGATAAAACGAAAAGTGCAAGAATTCAAATTATACTTAATGTATTTTCAAATCATTATTCAGATTAGATCATCGATGTTGGAATGTGTGTGCTGGTGTTTGCATGATATTCTCAGACATTCGACCAAATGATGTAACCTAAAGACCTATCCTAGGGTTCTCGGGGACTGATCAAAGATTATTCTTGCCTATGTTATACACGCAGAGACCACGTAGTTTGACTGATACAGACTCTATTTTTGTGTTTTGCGATTTTTGAATGTTTTTGCATGGATTTTTTTTTTGATTTTCTAATGTTTTTTTTGGAGTTTGATTTTCTGATGTTTTTGGATTTTGACGGATTTTATGATGTTTTTGGATTTCGATGGATTTTCTGATGTTTTTGGATTTTGATAGATTTTCTGATGTTTTTGGTTACTTTTCAAGTATCGTCACTTGGTGTTGTCATGTTTGATTGCCTTTCCATTTAAGTTGAAAGTCCATTGTACCAAATAACACTAGGATGTTGCCCCCAAGCTAGGGTAAAACATGATATCCCTGCTATGATATGGATAGTGATAATGATTATCTCAAATGATAGATGGAAATTATATGTAACAAAATTGTACTTAATAGATAGAAAAGCTGGTGAAAATCACAAGTAGCGCCTATTTTCCAGGTTTTCATCACTTGTTTTTATTGTGTGCCTCTTTTTTGTGTGTATTTTTATTTTTATTTTGTTTTTTTTCTTTTTCTATCATCATGACACCTATTTGCTAGGTTTTCATCAAGACAACCTTACTGACCGTGCACTAGGTATCCTCAAGTATAGAATCGCCTGAGATGAATACTGTTCATGGGTTCCTCCAACATATCTCCTTCTGGTGTAGACAACCGGTATGCTCTTGATCCATATATTGATATAATGACATAAGTCCCTATCCAGTTAGGTTCAAACTTTCCCTTCTTTTCTTTGTCTGCTTGATTTCTAGGGTTTTCCCATAGGACCAAGTCTCCGATCTGGAAGACTGTAGGCCTAACCCTATGATTATAGTTCCTAGACATTCTTTGTTGATAGGCTGTCAAATGATTGACAACTTGTTGTCGACGTTCATCAAGTAGCTCTAATTCTTGAAGTCTAGAGATCCTATAATCCTCATCTGAAATGCGTCCCTTTAGTGAAACTTGAAGGGATGGAATTTCTACCTCGATAGGTAATATTGCTTCTGATCCATAGACAAGAGCATATGATGTAGCTCCTGTTGGTGTTCTGATGTTAGTCCTGTAAGCCCAAAGAGTAGGGTTAAGCTGAACGTGCCAATCACGCCCTACCTCATTTACAGTCTTCTTGAGAATCTTTAGGATTGTTTTGTTTGAAGCTTCTGTCTGTCCATTACCTTGAGAATAATACGGGGTTGAAAAGTGATGTTGGATGTGGAAATTTTCACATAGCTCTTGGACGTCTTGGTTCTTGAAAGGCCTGCCATTATCTGTGATGATTAACTGGGGTATCCCATATCTACAAATGAGATAATTAAGTATGAAAGATGATATTTTCTTCCCAGTGATTGTGGTTAAGGGAACTGCCTCCACCCATTTTGTAAAATATTCTGTTGCAGTGATAATAAACTTATGTCCATTAGATGAAGATGGGTTAATTTTCCCTACCAAGTCCAATCCCCACTGACAAAAAGGCCATGTAGTTGTGAATGGATGGAGCTCCTGTGCTGGTGCATGTATAAGATTGCCATGAATCTGACATTTTTGACATCTCTTGACAAACTTATAAGATTCTTGCTCCATGTGTGGCCAGTAATACCCCAAACGAAGGAGTTTCTTGGCTAAAGATAATCCACTTGAATGTGTGCCACAAATTCCTTCATGGACCTCATGTAAAGCAGAAGCAGATTCATTATGTTCTAAACAATGCAAAAGATTACCATCTAGGCCTCAATGGTAAAGGGTGTCAGCAATAATGGTGTGTTTGGCAGATTGGCGTATGAAGTTGTGCTTTTGGTTGCGAGAAAGATCTAGCGGTAAGATATTATCTTTTAGATAAGTATAAATCTCTCCATAAATGGAAGATTGGGCACTATCCAAAAGGCTTATGGTCTGGGATTTGGGATTTGCGTATGCAGGATTTGACACTTGTTCCACAATAAATCGATAATGATCTTGTGTTTCAAGAATTTGTTGAAGAGATGCTATTGTGGCCATGACATCTGCTGCTTTATTCTCTGATCTTGGTATCTACTCAAATTTGATTTCTATGAAGTACTTTCTTAGATCATCTACTAGTCTCTTGTATAAAATCAGTGCATCATCCTTAGTTTGGTAATCATTGTTGACTTGATAGATGATTAATTGAGAGTCTCCATACACCTATAGTTCTGTGATTTTCCAGTCAATAGCCACTTTAATTCCAAGGATCAAAGCTTCATATTCTGCCACATTGTTAGTGCAATGGAAGGTAAGCCTGTAATATCGTGGAATTGTGTGCCCAAGAGGTGTGACAAATAAAATTCCCGCCCTTTATCCATGTTGTGTGTAGGATCCATCGAAGTAGAGTTGCCATGGTTGTGTTGTAATATTAAGGATATCTGCATCAGGAAATTCCATGGTCATAGGATGACTGTCTGACAATGGAGCTTCTACTAATTGGTTGGCAATGACCTATCCTTTGATAGCCCACCTTTCAACATACTGAATGTCAAACTCATTGAGGAGCATGACCCACTTTGCCAACCTTCCTGTTAAAGTTGCTTTGCTTAGTAAATACTTAAGGGGATCAATTATTGCAACGAGCTTGACAGTGTGAGTGAGCATAGAGTGTCACAATTTTTGTGTTGCAAATACTACTGCTAAGCATGGTTTTTCAATGAAGGTGTAGTTTACTTCATGTCCATTGAGTGTCCTGCTGATATAGTATATTGCCTGTTCCTTTCCTTCTTTATCTTCTTGTGCTAGCAAGGCTCCTAAATAAATATCTGTTGTTGCGATATATAGCAACAATGGCTTGTCTTCACTGGGTGGCACCAAGATTGGTGGTGTCATTAAATAATGCTTGATTTGATTGAAAGTATTCTCACACTGTTCATCCCATTTAAAAGACACATTTTTATGTAAAAGATGGTTGAATGGATGACACCGATCTGCTAGTTGAGAGATAAATCTTCTGATGGACTATAGTCAGCCTTGTAGAGATCTTAATGTACTGATATTCTTAGGAGGTGGCATTTCCACGATGGATTTAAATTTTGCTGGATCTACTTCAATTCCTTTTGTAGAAACTATGTATCCAAGGAATTTTACTAATGTTACTCCAAAGGCACATTTCTTAGGATTTAATTTGACTTTAAATTTCTCCAACCTATCAAATATTTTGGCCAATATCTCTAGATGTCATTCCCTGGTGTGAGACTTGGCTAAGATATCGTCCACATAGTCTTCCATGAAGGTGTGCATCATTTCATGGAAGATTGTTGTCATAGCTCGCTAGTATGTAGCTCCTGCATTCTTTAACCCAAAAGGCATGACGTTCCAGCAAAAGGTGCCCCATGGACATGTAAATGCTATCTTTTCTTAGTCTTCAAGAGCTATTTTGATTTGATTGTATCCTGAAAATCCATCCATGAGTGATAGCATTTGGTGGCCAGCTGTTAAATCTACAATCATGTCTATGTTTGGCAAAGGAAAATCATCCTTTTGACATGCTCTATTTAAATCCCGGAAATCAATACATATTCTGATGGTGTGATCTAGTTTTGAAATAGGTACAATGTTGGATATCCATTTAGCATAATCAATAGATCTGATAAATCCAACATCTAGTAGTTTCTTCAAATCATTTTTTACCAATAATGCAACATGTGGATGCATCTTTCTCAGTTTCTGTTTTACTAGTTTAGTGCTAGCTGGTAAAGATAAGTGATGCATAATAAGATCTGTGTCTAAACCTGGCATGTCAGAGTATGACCAAGAAAAATTGATGCATTGTTCTTCAAAGAATTTGATAAAATTAGGCTTTTCTGTATCTGTCATGGATGCTGCCAGGTGTAGTATTCTTACTTTCTCTGTTGTGCCAATATCAATAGACTGTGTGGATTCTATCAACACTGATGATCTTTCATGGTAATGCTGTGGGAGGATTTCAAGCCTTCCATACTTTGGTGCCTCAATGAGGTTTTCACCATTGGATGCGTTCTTTGTTTTTACTATTTTAGGATCAAACACTGCCATAGAATGGTTTTCACAATTACATCCATTTTTTTATTTCCATACTTTTGCAACTGAAAGGCTTGGCACCCTCCTGCCTAAAAGCATCATTAAAAGAAGCATTGGTAGAACAAGTATCAGATTCTTCACAACAAAGGTAGTTAATAATAGCAGAGTCATTGTCAAAAATAGGGAGATTGATGGGGTGTTGAGGTTCCCATTCAATAAGCTCGAGATGCAATAAAGGTAATGAATCATTAGATGGGTTGAGGTCAATGATCGTGAAAGCTCGGATGGAAATGTCGTCTAGGTTGTTAGTGTTTATGTCAAGGCATACAAAGGTATTTTCTTCCACATCATTTATCTCAATTGATGTCCATTCATCTTCACTTGAGTCATTAAAATTTTGTGTTTCAAAGACAATAGGATTAAAACTTGATCTTTGACCCTCCTCATGTTTGGGGGTATACTTTTTGATAACATCAATCTGAATATCTTCATAGGAAACATCTGATGAGTTGTCCCACTCATATTCATTTGAATTTGTTTCAGAGTTATCTCTCATTTGAAGAATACACTCCACAGTTTTATTGGTGATTTCTGCTCTTGCTTCTTCTGTGTATCCTAGTCCAGTTCTGCCATTTTGCTGAATTGTGAGAACTTGAATTGGTTCTGTTACACTTTGTTTCCCTCGGTCAAGAGATCCTTGTTCTGCTAGATATCCTAGTCCAGTTTTATCCTTATGTTGGAGCGTGAGTGGCTGGATTGGTTCTATTATGCCTTGTTTCCTTAACCCAAGAGGTCCCTGTCCTGAATATCCCATCTTCTCTAGAATAGTTTTTCCCTTTCCACATTAATTTGTCTCTATGATATTACTCGTGGAAGTGGAAGCTTCCTTATCCCTATAAAGCCAATTTAGTATGGCCTTATCTTCTGATTCTTCATCTAAGTTTCCCATTTTTACAAATCTGCCATCTAATGCTGTTGTAGATTGTGCTGATTTTTGGGTGGTTGTAGATGGCTGTCCATATATTTGTAAGGAGGGTAACATCTGTGATAGATGGAAAGAGTGTCCAACACCATATTCACTTATTCCTTCGTCACTTATCTGTACTTTTTTGGTGAATTGGTGCGAGAGTGAAGCCAATTTTTCTTCAACATTTGAAGGGTTAGATTGTGCCACCTTGATCTCTTGTGATTTTTGTTGTTTTGGAAACCACTTTGATATGAAGCTTTGTTGTTGCTCACCATTAGATGAATCTGATGTGCTAACTTCTCTATTGTGAGGTATTAATGTATCCTGAGATGTTTTCAATGTATGACAAGCTTGGGTGTCATTATAGTCTAATGTGATTGTTACCTCCTGTCCATTGATGGGAAATTTCAGGCATTGATGATAGGTGGAAGGTACCACTTGTATATCATGAATCCAAGGATGTCCCAACAGTATGTTGTATGTCAGTTCCCTATCTAAGACTTGAAAAACCACATTTTGGACAATAGGTCCCACTTGAATGGGTAATATGATCAATCCTTTAGAGGATCTTTCTTCCTCATCATATGCTTTGATTGTGATTTTTCTTCTTCTATCAATGGCTTCATCTGAGTATCCTAGTGCACAAATGAGCTTTAAGGTACAAATATTTAAACCAACCCCTCCATCTATCAAGACACTCTTTACTCGGTGTTTATGGATGAGGACTTCAATGTGAAGGGTGGAATTACGTGGATGGGTGAGTGATACATCATCATGTTTAGAAAATGAAAGGCAATGAGGTGTAGATAGATGTCCCACCATAGTTTGGAATTGACATACAACCAAATTGTTAGGTACCGTGGTTGATACAAGAGCTTGTTCAAGAACCTCTTTGTGTGATGGGGAAATCTTTAGAAGTTCTAAGATGGATATTTGTGCTGGTATTTTCTATAATTGATCGATGAGATTATATTGATTGGAGGGAGGATCTACAGAATGGGATGATAATGATGCTCCTTTCAATATAACTTTGGATTATTCCCTTGTTGTGGCATTAACCAGTTGATGCTCTTGTTTCCCTTTGAGTGTGATTACATTAATTTGGTTTTTAGATTTGTCCATATGTTGTAACAAATTAGTAGATGTAATGTCATTGTTTCAATTGATTTGATTGCATAACTCCTCATCCTCCTTGGCAGTAGAAAGACAAAGGATCGTTGTGTCATAAACATAACCAACATTCTTACCTTTGCTGTTTGCGGAAGAGGATTCTCCCTTTTGATAGTTGGGTAGAGGATTTTTGAATGGTGTATGATCTTTGTTTGTTTGGTGTCCCTCTACAAATACTTTCTTTTGATCTATAAGGTCTTGTACCGCATGTTTTAACTGCCAACAATTTTCAGTCATGTGTCCTTTATTTTGATGGTAGTGATAGTAATGTGAGTCATTCCACCATGATGGTTTGACTTGAGGGTCCCAATTCCTAGCCTCTTGTACTTGAATAAGTTTTTCATCTAAAAGTTCTTTGAGGACTGATTCCAATGATTGCCCTAATGGCATGAATTTTCATTTATTGGATGGTCGTTGGAATGATTAGGTTTTTGTTTCTCCACTGTTTTGATTATTTCCTTGACCACTACTTTGTTTGACATTAAGACCATTGTTTTGTTTGTTTGTAATGGTTGACGTTAAGGTGAATACTAGTTTGGACGTGTGTGTATTGATCATGGTATCAATATTCTTATTCTTTTGCCAAAATATTGTCTTTTCATTGTTGTTGTTAGAGGAATTGCTATTGTTTGAACCTTCAATGAAGTGTTTGATTGTTCATCTTTTGATTAGAGCCTCTTCAATTTTGAGCCCCTCTTCAATAACTTGTTCAAATGTAGATGGACATTGTAAGTCCAATCTGTAATTCATGTCATCCACTAGGTTATCAATGAACATCTCTATCTTCTCCTCTTCAGGAATAGATCTAGGGTATTTAGCAAATAGCCTTCTCCATCATTGGAGAAAGGAAAGAAACTTTTCACCCTTTGCTTGTTTGGTGTTGTAGAGTTCTTTTAAGGTCACCCCATGTTCAGCGTTGAATGAGAAGTGCGTCATGAACCTATTGATCAGTTCTTCAAAAGATTGGATCCCAGGATCCATTTTAGAAAACCACTCCATGCGAGTGTTTCCTAAGCTTCTTGGAAATAATCGTAGTAAGAGTCCTCGTGTGCAAACTCTATGCTCATGGCTTGAAATTCCCGTACATGATCAAATGGATCGGTTCTTCCATTGTATTTGTTCTATGTCAGGTATTCACAATACCATGGAAATGGTATCATGTTAATGCTTGGGTCGAATGGATAAGGGTAAATGTCTTGTAAGGAATATCTTTTTGTTGGCCCTTGTTGGATATTTTGGAATTGCAATTGTAATTGTTGGATTTTTTTTGTCAAAGTATCTATTTGATTTGAATTTTCCATACTAGTTGTCTGAGGTGTGGTCATTTCCTTGAGTTGATTGACATCAAATTCTTTAGGAAGCTTAGCACCTTTGTCAGCTAATAACAGAAGATACTTTTCCATATCTTGCTCTAGCATCTTTTCCATAAATTTATGGAAATGAGGGTCTTGTTGAACTTTCTCGATTTCTTCTGCAGTTATTTCTTTCTCGTGTGAATTAGTGAGAGGATCAGTATTGTTGTATCGTCCCCAAGGGTTTTCTTCACCCATGGCTGCTATTCTTTTATTTTCTTCTTGTTCTTGTCTTTGATATGTTGATCGTGTGAAAATAGGCATACAAACGTTAAAGTTTTACTCTAGACTTTGATCTTGGATTGTTTTGATTGGATAAGTGTCAAAGTTTTTGATTAAAAATCTGATTTAGTTGTGTCTAGTTTCATGATGGAAGGATGATAAAATCCTTGATAGGGAAATTTTGACACAAAATCTCAGATTTAGTGATAAGGACACTTTGCAAGATGTTTCAAGACCTAGGCATAATAGTAAAGTTTTCTTTTTGTATGATTGAAGTGTTTTGGAAAAAAATATTTTGGGCTGATGAAAACCTTATTTTCGATGTCGGCAAACTAACAAACTGTCTTACTAATTCTCTATTTTTTTGACCTTCTGGAGCGCTAAAACAGAGACCCGACGCTCTAAAATAGAGATGACATGCTAGGACAGAGATGTGATGCACTAAAATAGAAACTCAATGTGCTAAAATAGAGCTATGACACACTAAAAAAGAGATGCAATGCGCTAAGATAGAGACTAGATGTGCTAAAATAGAGCTGTGACACACTAAAACAGAGATGTGACGCACTAAGATAGAGACTCGACGAGCTAAAATAGAGCTGTGACGTGCTAAAATAGAGACCCGAAGTGCTAAAACAGAGCTGTGATGTGCTAAAATAGAGATGTGATGCACTAAGATAGAGACTCGATGCACTAAAATAGAGCTTGTGACATGCTAAAACAGAGACCCGAAGTGCTAAAATAGAGCTCTAACATGCTAAAATAGAGACCCAAAGCATAAAAATAGAGCTATGACGTGCTAGGACAGAAATGTAATGCGCTAAGACAGAAAACTATCTTACTCTATGAAACTCACTTGGTCTAGTATTGTATTGTATGGCTGGTTGTGGGATGTATTCTGGATGAATTCTTTGACTGTGATTGTGGTGTTGCCTAAGATCCCTTCTTTGATAAAATTCTTGTGAATCTAACGAAGCTACATCATAGTCGTCTGTATAACCTCTAGAGAAATCATGATATCTATGAATAAAAGTCCTATGTTGGAGTAGAACTTTCCTGCTTTGATATAAAAATCATTTCTTTCTCAGGAGTTGTTTGTATGTAAGTGTTTTCTTTGGCTTTCTAATTTGTTTGACAAGATATTTTTTGACAAATTTGGTGGATACCTAATCTCGAATCATGAGAATTTCACAAGTGTTTGATTTTGAAGTTTCTTGTGATGATCTTATCTGAATTTAATGAAAGAAAACACAACAAGCAAGAATAGAATGGTTGACTTTAAAATCATAGAATCTAAACAGATAGTGTATGTTCTTAAGAATCAAGCATGATTCTTTTTGATTTTCACTAGTTTATAACAGATAAGACACTTCAGATAGACTCACTCCTAGAGACAAAAGGTCATCGTTATATACTCGAACGGCCCACAACTTGGAATTGTGTCGACTCACATAGCCATGTCACCCCCTAGAGGGCGCTTGTGTTTTTGTCTTTTCCAGGTGCGTACTCAGAGTGATGGAAGTGGATACCGGATCCCCTGAGCAAACAGTCCTTGGCAATTATATGGTGAGTGCTTGAGGGTAGATTCTTCCCCGCCCCTACACCGTCGAGTATTACAATGTTTGGGAACTGACAAGCATGCTTCTATTTCTAGGTTCTTAGATAGGGTTTCCATTCAGAGTGGAAAATGGATAAACTCCCTCAAGAGACCTCCCAATCTTTAGAACAAAGATTTTGGGGATGGTTATCCTGCACACTTCTGTTGAAAGAGGGTTTCCCCAAATTCACATAAATTTTTAAGTGGGTTGGAATACCATGGCTTTTGGCTATCCCCACTTAGGTCGTTCCTGTAGGGTGAGTACTTTTTCCCACTACGGTAGGCCTATCTAAAGGTTTTAATAAAATCTTGAAAATGCGTAAAGAAAAAGTGAGTCTGGTATTCTGATGCACCCAGTTAAGGGGAGAGCATAAACCTATCACCCAATCACAACAAAGAAGTTTGTCCACTTTTAAAAACCCAAAAGATAAATTAGCTAATCTATATGGAGATATTGCTCCATAAAAGGCATGATGTTCAATTTTAATCCCACAAGAAATTCTAAAGTTTCTATCCTAGGATTGATCAATTTTTATCCATTTTCTATCCTAGGGTTGATAAATTTTAACCCATTTTCTATCCTAGGATTGATAACTTTTAACCAAAAATAGACAAAAGAACAAGATCTAGCTGCAGATGCGCTAGATCCAGATAAAAAGAAAGATTTTAAAGAAAAAGAGTCGAGGCGCTGAAACAGTGAATCAACGCGTTGAAACAGTGGCATGGTGCGCTAAAACAATTGAGCAGCGTGCTGAAACAAAAAGCTGGCGCGCTAAAACAGACCACTAGTGTGCTGAAATAGATGACCGGCATGCTAAAATAGATAATTCCCTCCCCTCAACACTCTTCCCCTCCCCCTTCCCCTCGTAATTCTCTCTCTCTCTACCTCTCCCTTTCTTCGAGTCTCCCCCTCTCCCTTCCTCCTCCTAATTCTTTCTCTATATATCTCTCTCTCACTCTCTCTCTCTCTCTCTCCCTTTCCCCCTCTCTCCCTCCCTCTCTCTCTCTCTTTCCCACCCTCCAAATCCTAATTACTCTTGGGTATATGTGTGAAAAAATTAGATAACTTATTTAGATTAGATATTCAATTTATAGCACAAAAATATTACTGTAAGTGTACGAATGAGTTAAACAATCTAAAATGCATCTACACTTCTAAATAAGAAATTGTATCTAAGATTTAAGAAATTTAAACTAATTTAAACTAAAAATCTTTAGAAATCTGTCCTATTGCTCTCTAACTCTAAAGATCTCTCTAATCTACTTTTCTCTCATATTTTAGAAGCTAATTATATTATTGAAATGACACTTAGAAAATGAGAATTCAAACTAATTCTATTCCTATATGATTAAATAATAAAACTACTGTAATGGCAGCCATGACTACAAATGTTGGATGCTTGATGGATGTTGGATGAATTCTTGAATGCTTGATTGCTTGATTGCTTGAATGCTTGAATGCTTGAATGCTTGGAAAACCTACAAAGTAAGATTGCACAAGTTAGGATGATTTTCCTGTAGCCAAAAACCTATATTTATAGATTTCACGGCAGCACATTTGCATAGGGATATGGGATAAAAGGCTGGGATTCAATCTGGAGAATTGAATGGCATGAGATGAGAAGATGGAGCTGATCATGGAGGATTGTTCCTCCCCATGAAAACACCAGGCAAGATGAGAGGAAAGGTTGTTGGACGAAGATTGAGAGGACTTCCTGCAGGTTTGTCCCCGAAGCTCTTCCCGTGAATGGTAGTAGAATTAATTAGATTTTAAAAATCTAATTTTATTGGTGAGTGATAAAAGGAATATGATTTATGCATCAATTTAAATATTTTTGATTTATTTAATTTTAGCAAAAGAAGATTAAATAATTTAATAAATCAAACCATAGGATTTGTTTATTAAATTAAAATAAAAGGAAAATGATAATTAAATAAAAGATTTTAAGATATCTTTATTTAATTAAGAAGAAATGTGATGAGGTAATTAAATAACACAAATTATTTAAGTTGTGTATTTAATTTTAAGATAGAAGTATAAAAGAAGTAATAATAATAATAATTAAATAAAACAAAGTTTTTAATTTCTTTTATTTAATTAAGAGAGAAATAATATGATGAAATAGAAGAATTAATAATGAACTTAATATAATAAATATTTCTATTTATTTATTAAGTAGATGAATTTAAGATTAATTAATCAAATAAGTCATATTTAATTAATTAGATTCTGCAGACCATTTTTTAGGTGTCTACAATTACATTTTAAAATGTTTCTCAAATTAGATATTAGACATGAATTGGATATCCAAACAAAATTAGATATCCGATTTGTAGTACTTTGTCTTGGGCATTGCTATGGAGAAATGTATTGACAACCAACCCAAAAAAAAAGTGAACTCGGGATTTTCGCATTTTTTGTGAGTTCAAAACACTAATTTTTTCTTGTTACCACTTTTTGGCCCATCATGATCCTGCACATACCTAGGTCTGAATCAGGTAGAACTGTTATTGCTAAGGTGGATCACTCCTTTCTTCGAAGGCCATACACTTATGCTTGGGTCAAGTGTTCTTTTATTTAGAAAATTCCTATTTCCTTTTTGATAGGTTAATTATCATTTGATTAGATGGGTTATGAAGAACTTATTTCAAAAAAATATCCATACCAAAGAAGTATATTGGCATGAAATTAAATATGATTTGTATTCCAATGTAAAAAATACAAAGAATGGAAACAATTCATTCAACACATAAATTATTATGTAGTAGTCAATTAAGATGGAAAATCTTACTCTATATTAGTTAGAATACACAACTAAGAAACTGATCTAAAGTTACTTATTTATCCTAGAGGAAATAAGTATATAGTATACAAAGAAAACTAATAAACCCACAACTACCCCTATTTTGAATGAGTTTAGTTTTCTCCCTTCCTAATCTCGCTAATATTGGATAATTATTTTAAAGAGATGAAGGGTCATAACACAACTTTATTCAACCTAGTAAATAGCTTGGTTAATGAAACTTGACAAAAGCAACAAAACAATTGCTACATTTGGAATTTCATGTTGAATGAAGAGTGGTGACAATAATCTACTTATAGTTTAATAAAACACCAGTTTTATAAGAAGGCTTGATATTAGAAAGATAAGTGTTATTTATTTTTTAATAAAACACTATTATAGTTTTACCAACATATACTATTGTATTCTTGCATGGTTTCTTAGTTAATATATGGAGAGATAGCGATAGGTGGGGAGAGAAAGAGAGAGAGAGATGGATATATATGGGAAGAGAAAGACAAATGAAGATATATGGGAAGATAAAGGAAGAGAAGTGGAGATAGAGAGTCGATGGATAGGGGGGATAGGGAGGGAGAGATGGTGAGAGAGGGGGAGATAGTGAGGGGGAGGGAGAGAAAGGGATATAGATAGAAAGAGATAGAGAGAGGAATAAGAGGGAGATAAAAAGAGAAATAGAGATAGAGATATAGAGTAGGAGAGATGGAGAGGGAGATATGGAGTGAATGAGAGAGAAAGGGGGGAGAGGGAGAGATAGTTCAATACATAGAGGGGGGAAGAGGCGAGAGTGACATAAATATTAGTGGGAGATATAGAGATATAGAGAGCGACAGGGAGAGATATATCAATCTCCCTCCGTATATCTCTATTTATTCATCCTTATCTCTTTATCTCTCTATCCCTCTCCATCTCTTTGTCTCCATTTCTATTTGTGTATTTGTCATTATCTCCCTCTCTCTCTATATTTTCTTCCCTATATTTATCTGTCTCCTTAAGTGTACAATGGGTACATTGAAGAGGTCTTAAAGGAGAATTATCATATCTTTAATCAAATGGCATGCTACCTTGAGCATAAATCCCTAGGGACACATGCCATCCTTGGATTGTGGACATGAAACAACGAATCAAAATTTAGTTTCTCTCTCTCATATTAATATATATTACTACTATATTAATTATATTTTGTATTATATAAAAATATACTTATTATTAATTATTAATTATAAGAATTTTATATGTATTTAATAATTTTATTAAAGAATATAATATATAATTATAATAAGTTGAATAATTATATTATTTATTATGTAAAATATAGCTAATATATTTTTAACTATATTGTAGAATATTAAAACGTAGCTAAATGGCACCAAAATTTTGAACTTAATTAAAATACTATAAAATCTAATGAAACCAGGTTGTAGCTCATCAAATTGGAGAAGTGAAAGGTCAATGCTAGCATCGAGGAAGAGTTTGGAGTAGTGAAAACAAGGTCAATGCCAGCACCGAGGAAGAGTTTGGAGTTAAAAGAAGGTCAATACCAATAGTGAGGAAGAGTTTGGAGGAGTGAAAACAAGGTCAATATCAGTGCCAAGGAAGAGTTTGGAGGAGTGAAAACAAGGTAAATACCAGTGTTGAGGAAGATTTTGGAGTTAAAACAAGGTCAATACCAGCATCGGTGAAGATTTTGGAGGAGTGAAAACAAGGTCAATATCAACACTGAGGAAGAGTTTGGAGGAGTAAAAACAAGGTCAATACTAGCACCGAGGATGAGGTTGAGGGTACTCAGGGAAAATCGACGACCAAGGGGCAATGAGTACTGTAAGTTTGGCACCCCCATTCTCTTTAACCTTCAATTTTCATGCCTAGTTTGCAAAGATCTTCTCGTACATTGGCACTCCCATTCGAGTAAAATGGTATAAGATAAGAAAAAAAAAAGATTAGTCTTTCACATTTTTATCCATGAGCCTCAGGTCTCAGAAAAAATCCATAATCTACCCACATCTTGGTTGAGGTCTAGGATTTCATCACACATAGCCTTCATCGCATGAGTCTAAAGAAATTGTAGACTTAGCCCAAGTATATACTAGGCTAAGGTAGATCTAATAAATGGAAAGAGAGGCATACAATTTTTCTTTAATACCTCCACCACAACATATGTAAGGTGTTGGTTGTTTTTACGGTAAGCAGGTTGATCTTCTAATCTACCTATGGAATTTCCAATTCCAATAAATGACAGCTCTTAGGACCTAGACCAACTAAAAAGTATTTGAAAGACCTCCTACACTTTGGGCTCTACAAGACTCGGGAGAGTGATCCCTTAATGCGTTTACAACCTCTGCACCATCATCATAAACAACATTAACAATAACAGATAATCTCATTTAATAGCTCAACATAATAGGATAATAATGAATAAAATTTGTTTGTTTATCAATAATATCAACTATTTGGAGCATGAGATAACTACAACATTTCATAGTATAAGATAGTCATTGATTTGCAATTTGTAGCAATCTCTAGGTAAAGGAAAACAAATATTGAACCATACAAATAAGTACAACTTAGATCAGTGCCATATATCCATTGGAGGAGTCAAATTTATAAGCATCTAAGGGTTTATGAAAGATTTAACACATAACATATAAGATCCTTGATAACATTGCTTTACAATCTCATCAATATGTATTCTAACCCAATACTACTTATCAAATCCTTATACAGAACATATCCACCTACAATCCCATTCAAGCATTTTAATTAATTTTATGAATTAAACCTAAAACAAGAATCATACACACCACAATAGTGAGATTAACGAAACAACCCTTGATCATTTTATTCAAAATTTAGATATGCTTTTACATTGAAGAGACATGAGTTCAAACTAATCATATCAATTCAAATTACAGTACTATCATAAAACATCAAATCCCCATGAATTCAAAACCTACTATGGAATGACTCAAAACCTAAAATGCTTTTTCCCTAAAACCATTCGACTTTACAATTTTCTTTGCAACTTCATCTTTACTTGACCAAAAGTATATAACTTTCTAACCCATACTTTTGGCCTTTAAATCCTTCTTATTGAAAAATAAAGAGAAAACAAGCATCGGGCCAGAAAGCACGCGTGTCACTAGTGAATTGGACCACCTTGTGATATTCCAAAAAATTGTTACAACAACAATCTCCCCAAAGAATCTTCTTGTTCATCGTACCCATTGAGAATGTTTGATGCAAAAAAAAAAAATCAAAAATTTCGCTCCTAGACTATCACCAAAAAACACATCTAGAATCTTTTGTAACTGCAACAGCTGATTTGTCAACTGTTAGCAACCTACTCCTTTTCACTATTCCTTAGTTAAATATACATTTACCCATTTTTGGTACTCTTCATTAGTTGGCCAATCAAAATTGATCACCTCATTCACCTTGAAACTATAAGGTTTGTACTTAGCTACCACCTGATTCTCTTCTCTTTCAAAAGTCTCCAAAAATGAGCTAGTGCTAATGATTTTGTCCATATAGGTCACCAATAAATCATAATCTGAGTTACCTTGTTTTTGAGGGTTTTGTAGTCGAAACATGATATAAAGGGGATCTTACACTTTTTGTGATTACTGTAGCTTGTGTAAGAGGCCCCATGGATATTGTTGTAATTGTAGGATGTATGAGTATGGAGTAGGATGAGAAATAAAGAAGGTATAACTTCTGTCCTCAATAGTTTTGTGAAGAAAAGCATGTGAAATGAGAGGTTCAAGCCTAGGTTTCAACAAAACATGTATGGGAGATCTAATTTTATGATTTTTTATCCATGTGCAGACCTAATGGGTTGTTTCTGAACATTGAATATAAATGATATACATACACACACACACACACACATATATATATATATATGTATGCATGTATGTATGTATGTATATGTAATTTTAAATCTAAATGTAAAGGCAATTACTAGATGCTCTCCTAGAACAATAAATGCAATATATCATTAAAGAAATATATATCTATGTATATGAATGTGTATTTCTAAATGCAAGTGTAAATGCAAAGAGCATATGGTTTTGTCGTGTTATAGATACAATATATCCATAAATCAATGTAATGGAAATTCTAAAGTCTTCAACACATATAATATGAAATCGATCAAACTATTAAACTCCATGAGAAATAAATGAAAACAGTAAATGCATAGGTTTGTTTATTTGTAAATGTAGGTGTAAAATAAATAAGAATAAAGAAAATTATAAAAGAATAAAAGGAAAGGTCTCCTCCCTTCTTGGTAGTGATAACCTCCTCGACACACAACCCTTACAACTTATGAATAGAGGAATATAATCTTGAAGAACTCAAAGTTTATTCTCTCCTACCTGGTGTAATTAGTCATTTTATCCTTACAAACATTTATAGTGATTAGTAGAGGCACATAGATGAATTCTTCATGATAGAAGAATTTGATCATACTTTTCCAATGATGGAATTATGAGAAAAACTTAGGTTAAATGAATAATTCCTAGCTAAGTTCTTTAAATCATGTCCAACCGTATAAGAAAAGACTGCTACTATGTGTACCTGGATACCATGGAGAAAGGCTAGTTTTTGGGCTCTTTCATCAATCATCCTACCTTAAAACATACCAAAAGTTTCCTAGTAATTAGACATAGGAAGATTTAATATGACTATAAAAAAAATTATTGCCAAAGTATAAACTTATGATGACTTAACCAAGCATAGTACACACTCCCTCCCCATTAACCACTTAGACATATGGAAATTAAATGTAAATTTGCTGCTATTTTTAGTCATGTAGGTGTCCAATAAACAACTTGGTGGTGTTTCCCTTCAAGTTTATTTACTTGAATGAAGAGAAAAAGTCCTTTGATTACAATTAGAGAATACATTTGAGGCCTTGGTTGTGTAACTAGTGGACCATAGTCACATTTAACACTTGTTACAAAGTTTGGGAGTTAAAACACTAAGTAGATTTGATTTGTGATGGACACATTTGTATAGTAGTAACAATAGCTTGCAATCTATCAAGACTTGATTACCTTATAACCTATGAAATTCTAGTGATGAAATGATCGATTAATCATAATGTCACCTTGGGATCACATCACCATGAAAGAACTCTATCAAAAATTCTTATGATTGTAGGTACTACCAAATAGGTATTTTTCAGATTTGTCTTCCTCGAGCAAGGGAAATTCTGGAAGAGAAGAGGAAAGTGAGACATGTAGTATGTCTAAAAAAGGGAGATCAACTAGAGGTCAAAAGATTAGAAGAAAATTCCGTAAATGCATGGAATTTTTTCTTGTTGAATGGGGGTCATGTTATTATGATGATGAGAGTATAGGTGACATCGAGGTGCCCTTGAAATACAAACATCTACGGAAACAATGGATACCCAAGGAACTTCCTCCAATAAACACTGATTTTTTTGTCAATGAGAGGATATATCGCATAGCACCATCATCATTACATGGTTTGGGCTTATTTTGTATGGATGACATAAAGGTCTGTTACAACAAAGTTACTAAATTGATGGAGTATGTTATAGTTACAAAATTTGGATGCAACTGGTTCGATATACATAAAGTATGTGTAGGTATGCACTGTCAGCTAATTATATACAACTAAAAGATAAGGATCAAAATAGAGGAATGGCTATGTACATTGATGGAATGCCAAAAGCATCAGAGAATATTACAGGGTTTATAAATAGTACACAATCTAGGTCAACAAATAAGCAACCCAATTGCATATTCAAGGCACACAATGGAAACCGTGTATTTGTATGTAAGATTAAATCAATAACTAGAGGGGAAGAGTTGCTAATTGATTACAATTTTAATCACTTAGTTACAAACACAGTTACTATAGGGGTGGTACGTACTATGTACCATTTTACCCAACCTCCAATTAATGACTCCAATATACCATTTTATTCTTATGTTTTTATTCCGCAAGTCTATTGGTTTCATTTAAGTAATGTTTTTTTATATTTATTTTTTGTCACAAGGGGATATTGATCATATAAAGAAGGCTCTGGCCCAAAGCACAAATCATGATTTATCTTCAGTGCTTCTACCCAAGAGGTTTACCTCATTGTAATTGTACAAATTAGATATGAGAAAAATGTTTTATTATTATGTTTTTTCATAAGTTTTTTGGGTTAATTTTGATAATGTTTTTAATATTCTTCTTGTAGTTGACTGATCAGGGAAAGGAACCAACAATAGCGGAGAGCATTCATAGTGAGGTGCAGTCAATATTTTGTGATGATGTCATTGCTTATTCATCAAACCCTCTCGATACGATAAAGAAGATCCAAAAAAAATGCAATGAAGAAATGGTTAAGTTGATGTTCACAGTGCCTCAAATAGATGACATAAGAGACAGGGTTAAAATATTGATTAAGAGATTACCAAACTTGCAAGTAAGCTATAATGAGGTTTTTAATTATAACATAAATTCATTCATAGATTTATATTCTGTACTCTTTTATGTCATGAACTAAAATATGTGGTTTCTTTATAGGGTTATTTGCAATCTCATGATACTTCTAGCCATGACCAAAGTACTGCAAGTACTTCCTGACTAGTAAGAGTTGGTACAAGTGTCGGTCTTCCTATGTATACATCACATCATCTAACCCCATCATCCATTCCTATATTATCATCTAAAATGTTGGCAACACATACCATGTAGACATCTGTTGATGCAACCTATGGCAGCGAACACAGACTAGAACATGCATCAGGACATGTACCTGGGGATGCAGAGGCCACTAGTACTGCTGATGTTTTAGCAGCATTTCCTGGATCTTCCCATATTACTAGTACATGAACAATTCCAGTCACACTTGTGGTGATCGTGGATTTGGTTCCCATAAAGATAGAGAAGGTCCTAGGTACTTTAAAATGTTTTAATTATTATTATAAATAATCCAATTGAAATTTACTTATTGATCACTCTTTTTAGACTATTGATCCCATGATCATTTTGTAGGAAATGATGTTTAATAAACATCTAAGTGATATCACATTGTAACTCTTTAGGCCCACCATACATACACGGTGGAATGCCCAAAATCAAGATTTAAAAGATGAGCTCATTAACCATTTAGTTCCATTGTTCGATGATAAAACATTCAACTGATCCAAGGTCCTTAAGAAAGTTGGTACCTATATAAATTATGCGAGGGACCAATATAGGTCACATTTAGAGAAGAAGAAAAAGTACGTGCATCCCCCCATGATTCTGGAGAGGGAGTGGAAGGACTTGGTGTCTGATGGAAAGGAGAAGGCTAAAAAGAGAAAAGGAAAAGCACCACTGGGCCAAGGAAGGTATGTGATACTATCAACAATGTAATTATATACTGATTACTCTTTCTTTTTACACAATCTAACATATTTCAAACTTTTCATAGGCTGCCCGACACATTGAAGGAAACAAAGGCAAGACTAGAAAAGCATGGGCAACACAAACTTGGTTCTAGTGGTTATATGAAATTAGCCACATGAATTGTAAGTATTAATAAATGAAATATTGCATCCAAATTATAATAAATTGAAAAGAATTTTGGTTTTATCACACCATAGAAGTAAAATTCATGATCTTATGCAAAAATGTAGGGCTCTGAATTCAATAGAGTTCCCATAGAAGAGGACTTGAAGATTTCCTTCCAGCAAGGCTATGGAGTCATGGGTGAACACCTAAGAGTCTTGACTGGGAAAACACAATCTTCCATTGCATCCAACACATAGGTAAATAAACTCAATAAAGTTTATTTAAAATTGAATACTTGTGCAATCTATTCAATAGTAATTTCCACCATAAAGTAATTACATGCCTATTTGTTTTAAACATCCAAGCAATGACAAAACTGCACATGACATTGGAATGCAACCTAGTGAGGGTGGAGCACAACGTGCAGATGAAGGTCATGGTGTGCATCCCAGTAATTTAGAGCATGTAGAGTGTGATCCAGCTAGAGAAGATCATGAATATGATGTGGCCCCATCAGGTAAAGAGGCCCACTCCAAAGTTCTTTTAAACATATTTAATTGCAATTGGTGTATTAATTAATGTAACCTTTGGTGATTCAACTTTAGCGCATGTAGAGCATCATCAATGTGTTGAGCATGATGAGGCTAGAGAAGATCAGGAACATGATGTGGCCCCATTAGGTAAAGAGGACCACCCTCATGTTCTCTTAAACATATTTAATTTCAATTGGTGTATTAATTAATGAAACCTTTCATGTTTCAACTACAGATTAGGATTTAGAGGGTGTTCAACATGTTGAGCATGAGTCTATAACAAAAGTTAAAGAGCATGATATAGACCCATCAAGTAAAGAGAACCACTCTAATGTTCTTTTAACTAATGAAATACTTGTAACAATAATAATAAAACATATTAGTTTAACATGTATTTCTTATTACAGCAAACCCCCCTTACAGCAGTGTCCATGTCATGAGCAGATGACTAGGCGTACATTAAGATCATGAGCAGAGGGAAGAACAACTAAAGGGGGTAGATATTGATTTAGAAAATGATACTCCACTTCAGTTTTATGTAGATTTAAAAAGAAACAAAAAAAAAGTGATTGTAATCATATCTTGACAACCATTTTTTTGATAATATGTAAATACTGAAAGAATGAATATTACATGTTAATGAATGAATGTTAATATGTTAATTAATGAATTTTATATGATAATGAATGAAAGTTACATGTTATTAATGGATGAATTAATGTTATATGTTATTAATGGATGAATGAATGATTAATGTTATATGATTGGGTATCAGGAATTGACAGTGATGTGAGGTGGGTTGGGGACGGGCCAACTAAGCTTCCACCATCACGTGGTTGGCCCTATTAAGTAGAGAATATTAAACTATTCTCGAAACAAAGAGAAGCTCAATAAGGTAATGCACTTTTCAATACAAGAAATGCATCATTTGAAGCATCAAACCAATATGCAGTCTCTATGTATGATCAGTCATCAGTCTCTGTGATGGTACATTTCAATGAATATTAAAAAAAAAAAATCATTGTTTCATTGCAATTTTGACGAAAACCACCGACAAATCACCGAAAAGGTTTGACAAAGTTGCTATAGGTACGACAAAGGTTTTGTCGTAACTCCTTTCCCATTGCATCACAATTTTGATGAACTTTTGGTGTTGTTTTGACACTACTACTTGCCCATTTTGTCACAATTTTGACAAACTTTTGATGTTGTTTTGATGCTACTACTTGGCCATTTCTTCAAAATGGTGATGAAATTCTAGTGTTTTTTTGATGCTACTCGTTGACCATTTCGTTGAAATGGTGACAAACTTCTAGTGTAATTCATCAGTGGATACATAATGTTTTCGTCAATATTTTGATGAAAGTATGAGTCATTTTATGATGTCAACGACCAATGAATCTTTGTTGTTATTTTGATGTTTAATTCATCGTTGACCTTTCAACAAAAAACAATGACGAAAATGTTTTCATCATTTCAATGCTTCTCCAACAAACATTTTTTGAATGACCAATGAATGTCCATCCAAAAATAGTGTCAAATTTAGTAGTAAGTGAATTTAAATGTTTTAATAAAGAATCTATCACCTAGTGTTTCTGGCACCTAGTATGCTCTCCCAAAGATCTAATTTCTTGTTATGCCCATAGGGGCCATATGTCCCGAGAAAGAGCCACTATTGGAACCTTCAAAATTTTCAAATTTTGAGTGCCCATGTTGAAAAAAATTTCTCTTCACACTTAGTACCCCTAAAAAATATACCAAAGTGACCTAGTTTGGAGAGTCATAATTCGAAGCTAGTTGATTTTCATGCCAAACCCCTTAGTAGACATACTCATGACATATGTGAATATGTATGTCAGTTTTCAGCTTCCCATGAGGATATGTGCAAGATCATCATGAAAAAAAAGGCCCTTAAGTGGCAAAAAATTCAAAAAAATCAAAGTTCAACAAATTGACGTAAAAGTTTGAATACATTATCTATATTATTTCAAAACTATGCAAGAATAGAATCTGTAGAAAATTGAATTTAGTTTCTAAACTACTAGGTTTATTTTAAAAAAAAGAAATCTATTTGGTGAAAATTTCAAATTTCAATGTTGTAGTACTTAAATTTCAGGGAAAAAATAAGTAGGTGTTTGTCTAACCACCCTAACCACAATAAAATGATAATAATTTTTTATAAGATTTTAGATATAAGTAGAGGAATCATGTATTGATGTGATACATATTTTTTTGTATTTTTCTCCAAGTAAATAATTAATTATGATTTTTTTCTTAAAACTTGTAAAAAATATAAAAACTCATATGTCTAACCACCTTAACTTGGTCAAAACTTCATGAAATTCATTTTTTTTAATCCTATAGAATGCAAAGCATATAATGTGAAACATGTTTTAGATTAATAAAAAAATGTGATACTATTTGAAATTTATAGATGTTTCTCAATCAACCTCTCAATCAGGACTTTAGTTGTAGTTCAAATAGAAAATGAATAATAATTATTTATTAAATTCAAAGTAAAGCATAGTTTATATTGGTGGAAAGTTGGGAATCTCCTTTAAAAACCCTTTTCATTTCATGAATTTTTGGTGAAAAAAAAGTCATCAGCCACATACCCATCATATCACCACTTTTTGGACCATCATGATCCTACACATACCCATGCTGAGTTTTGATAGTGTTTTGAACGTGAAGTTGAAGGGTTCTAACACTATTTTGTTGTTTGCAAACTCTCTTTGTCCTACAAAGTTGCCTATTGTTTGAGTTGATATTTCATAGTTGGATGATTGTTAAGACAAATAGATTGTTGCTCTCTATTCTCCCCACTTTCATATGCTCCCTGGTCTAGTTCTAGAGTCTCATGATAAAATTTTATATTTTTACCAAGCCAAAAGTAAATGCAGTTTGTTTAGTATTTGCATCTACATTTCTTGAATGTTTCAAGGTGGTCAAGTTTGACCCTCAATATCTTTTGATGAATGTGGATTGAAGGAAATCCCTCTTACACACATACTCAATGTACCTAAATGACTTAGTGTGTTCAGTGGAAATTTCCTAGGAGGTAATTTGGTATTTTTTCAAAGTGGCAACTTGGTGAGCTTTAATTGGTTTTGAATAGAAATAGTTGTAGAAAAGTCTGAGTGAGCCACTTTGTTGATTAATAGCTTGCACCTCAGGATATGTTTACCCAAGCCATTTGTTGCAATGAACTCTTGGTTCAAATTTCTACATGCTTGCTTAGTTTTAGGGTCTCAGGATAAGTGTTGATGGGTTATTTAATCATTTTTTGATCACGATAAGGCCAAAAATGGTGTTCCAAAAAGTGTCAAATTTTGCAAATATAAGGAAAAACCATTTCTTTTTTTGGTTTGAAATGTCTATGATAGAATGAGGGTTAGATTGAGATAATCACAATCTCAATGCTTTGGGTCTCCGTTGGACAACCCCTTGGTGTTTCACTCCACCACTCAACCTATAGGTCCTAAAAGTGAATAGGCACCCCTGGTCACTTTCCAACCCTACTATCAATTCCAGTTTGTTGCTGCTAAACAATTCTTGGTGCTTATTTGCCAGTTTGCTACCTCCAAAGAGTTCTTGGTGTCTTTCTCATTCACTCAATCTAGCCCTTATTTCTGATAAAGACTAGTAAGCCTCTAACTTCTTCCCAATTTGCATATAGGGGTGTACATGGGTTTTGAAGGCCTTAGAACAGTCACGAAAAGGTTCTTGCACAAGCTCAAAACTCCTTCCTTCCATCGCTTTCTTCATACCCTAGCTTAGGGTTTGGAGTGGCTACTAGAATTAGGCCTCTTCACACAAAGAAAACTCTCCTCACTTCCCTCCTCCACCTTATCAAGCCAATTCTGCTTCTAACACCTTATTCAAATCTGTAGCACTAACAAATTTTTAGGTTCTTGGACTGTTTTTTTGCTTGTACTGATAATGTACCCTGTTCTTGCAAGAACTAGGGTTTTCCTTAACCTTTCCTTGGGCTATTTTTTTTGTTTCTAGCCTCTAGACGGAAAACCAAAGGCTCTACACTCATTCCAACCTTGGTGAAGTCTTCTAAAAACACTACACACTCTGTTCTGTCAGAAATTTAACACCCCTACCACGTATGGATAGTACAAAGAAAGTCTTTTCCCAACTGGGCACCTTTTGGTCTCGCCTAGGAAAATTCTTCAAGAATGGTTTGAGAACTCCTGATGCTTCCTACCATTAATCTATATACAAATGAGGAGCTTGGCCACATTCCTAATGAGTCCATGAATACTGGGACAGGAAGAATGCGGCCTAAGTCTCCATTATTACTAGTTTCAAACAAAATAGAAATAAAAGACAAAAACCCAAAAAATGTACAAGAACAATGAAAGTGTTGGATTTTCTAATTAACACACCACTGGTCTGATACAAAAAGATTTCCCATGCACTAGACAAATCAACAAAAACTTAACATTAATCCTTTGTTTGCTGTTTTTTTAAAGCAAGCACAGAAAATCTCTAATTTTCACATCAAAAAGGGAAAAAAAACGTTGTTCCTCCTCTTTTTCACAAAAACTGCCTATACAAAATAACATCTAACCTCTCAACAAGTCGAGAGATTCCTTTTCATCAAGAGAAATCCGTTAGGTTTTGCTGTTTCGGGCTCTAAAATGAAAAAATAATTCGCGTTTGAAAACACACTGTGTTTTCCAGTTTTTCCCCTAAAACTTAGGAAACGCCTACAAAGGACATCCCAATTTATTTTTAATTTGAGATAAGATCTAAAAAGGTCCCCTTACACATCTTAAAAGGAATTAGGACCTTACACAACAAAAAGGAAATGATTTAAAAGCAAAACATAAAAATATGCTTGTTTTTAAGGTAGGTGCTCCTGCACCATTCTCCCCTTCTCAGCACAAAGATGAAGAACTGGAAGGTGGTATCAGTTTCAGGTCAATGCCAAGATTTTTGAATTGATCCTCTTGTACCCATGTAGCCTCTAAGTCAGGTTTTCTCTTCCACTTGATAAGGTGCTCCATGTATACCTTATTCCTTGTGTCTTTCTTCACCCTGGACTCCAAGACCTTCTTTGCCTGAGCTTTGTCTTGACTTGGAAGGGGTATATTACTGATATCTTGAAAGATTTCCTGACTGTTATGAAAGTCATCATTGACTGTACCCTTGTACTTGATCAAATCAGCAACGTTGAACACTGGAGATATACCCAAATCCGATGGAAGTTCCACCTTGTATGCATTCTTTCCATACTTAGCTATCACCTTGCATGGTCCTACCCATTTCATTTGCAACTTGGTGGACATCCCCTTCTGCAATCTGAATTTTTTGAGGTGAACCATCACATAATCACCCACTTGAAACTGCACATCTCTCCTTGACTCATCAACTTTGTCCTTCAACTTTTGTGTTGCTGTTGTGATTGTCCTCTTAACCTACTCATGAATCTCCTTCATGGTTTGAGTGAAGTCTTCTACATTTCCACTCCTATTCTCCATTGTTCCAAGGTCTTTGAGCTCACAAACTCCTCTTGGATGCATCCCATACACAACTTCAAATGGACTTTTCCTGTAGTCTTGTTCACACTATCATTGTATGCATATTCAGCTTGGGAAATCACCATATCCCAGGTCTGTCCATATTTCTTTGTCAAGCACCTCAATAGGTTACCTAACACTCTGTTAACCACCTCCATTTGACCATCGGTCTGAGGATGGTAAGCTGATCCAAATGATAAATTAGTTCCCAATCTGCTCCATAGTGTTTTCTAGAAATGACTCATGAATTTTACATCCCTGTCAGAAACAATACTCAATGGCAATCCATGGATTCTCACAACTTCCCTAAAAAAGAGATGGGCAATATAGCTTGCATCATGTGTAGTCTTGCAAGGAATAAGGTGACTCATCTTGCTAAATCTGTCCACAACTACAAAACATTGTCAAAACCAGATTTAGTCTTGGGAAGACCCACCACAAAATCCATGCTCACACACTCCCATGGTCTGTTCGGAATAGGCAAAGGCTGATATAATCCAGCATTGCTAGCTCCCCCTTTGGCTTTCATGCAAACAACACATTGTTCAACATACTTTCTAACATCTCGTGCTAACTTAGGCCAATAGTAAAACTTTTGTACCAACTCTAAAGTTTTGTTAATACCAAAATGCCCACTAAGACTGCCATTGTGTTTCTCTTGGATCAGATTTTCCCTCATTGATCCTTTTGGGACACATAACAGATTACCCTTGAATAACAACCCATTTTTCAATGTATACTCAACATATTGACTGTGAAAATGATTTGAAAAGTCTGAACGTACCTTGTAGGCTTCGGAAAAGTCTTCGTCATCACCATAGAGATCCTTAAAACTTTCCAATCCTATGCTTTTCAACTGTATCTCTTGGATTGTCAACATCCTCCTGCTTAATGCATTTGCCACTTTGTTTTGCTGTCCCTTCTTGTGCTTAATGGTAAATGTGAGGTCTTGAATGTACTCCATCCATTTCAAGTGTCTATTGCTTAACTTCTCTTGGGTATTGCTGTAACTGAGTGCCTGGTTATTCGTGAAAACCACAAACTCTTTGGGCAATAAATAATGCCTCCATTTCCTAAGGGATTGCACTAAAGCATAAAGTTCCAGATCATAGGTGGAGTATTTTTGCTTAGCTTCATTAAGTTTTTCACTAAATAAGGGTACAGGTCTACCTTCTTGACTAAGTACTCCTCCTACTACTACTTCACTTGCATCACACTCAACTGTAAATAATTTATCAAAACTAGGCAATAAAAAATAGGTTGTGGTTCCACTTCTTTTTTGAACTTTTCAAACCCTTTATCAGCCTCTAAAGTCCACTTAAACTTTGTTTTCTGACCACCCTTGATTGTATCTAACACTGGTGCACATATACCACTAAAATTCCTTATAAACTTCCTATAAAATTGAGCCAAACCATGAAAACTTCTTACCTTAGTTGTTGTGGTTGGTGTAGGCCAGTTTAGGATGGCTTCCACCTTACTTGGATCCATCTTCAGCGTTCCTTGGAATACCACAAAGCCTAGATACACAAGCTCTTGTTTGAAGAACTCGCACTTTTCAAGGTTGGTTGCCAATTGTTCTTCTTGCAACCTTTTGAGTACCATCTCTACATGCTTCAAATGTTCTTCTGCTGTCTTACTGAAAATTAGTATTTCATCCAAGTAGACTACCACAAAAATCCCTATGAAATCTTTAAGCACCTCATTCATTAGTCTCATGAACATGCTAGGGGAATTTGAGAGGCCAAATGGCATCACTTTCCACTCATATAAACCATCATTCGTCTTAAAAGTTGTCTTCCATTCATCACCCTCCTTAATTCTGATTTGGTGATACCCGCTCTTAAGATCTAGCTTAGTGTAAAATTTTGCACCTCCAAGGCAATCCAATAAATCTTGAATCCTAGGTATTGGAAATCTATACCTAATTGTGATTCTATTTATTTCTCTAGAATCAGTACAAAGTCTCCACTTACCTCCTTTTTTTGTTGCCAAAACAACTAGGACTGCACATGGACTAATACTCTTTTGAATCAGACCTTGACTCAGCAAATCTTCCACTTGTCTTGCCACTTCTTGGTTCTGCTCTAGGGTCAGTTTGTATGCTGCTTTGTTAGGCAATGATGCTCCAGGTATAAAGTCAATTTGATGACTTATTGCTCTCTTGGGTGGTAGAGTGGATGGTGTTCCATCACTCACAATGCTCTTGTATTTTTCTAGCAGCCTTTGAACTGTTTCAGGTATGACTATCTTCTTAGCCTTTTCTTCCTCTTTGGATTGCATTAGGACCACATAACCTTCATTCCCTTGGTGTAGATCCTTGATGAACTCTTTGCCACTGCTCAACATAATGTTTGGAACCTTGGAATTCCCTTCATCTTCCTCAATCAATGATTGCAGCTTGAAGGTTCTTCCATCCTTCGTGAATTCTATGGTATTCTCCTTCCCATGATATATAGCACCTCTATCATATTGCCATGGCCTGCCAAGAAGAAGATGGCATGCATCCATGGGCAGTACATCACAAATCAACTTGTCTTTGTAGCCTCCAATCAAAAATTCCACTGTAACCTACTCATTCACTAAGACACTCTGCCCTTTATTCAGCCATGTGACTTTGTAGGGATTGGCATGAGGTACCTTCTACAATTTTAACTTATTTACTACCTCCTCAGATATTACATTATCCGTAGAACCAGAATCTACTATAACCTTGCATACCTTTCCCAATATCTTGCACCTTGCTCTAAACAAAGCTCTCCTTTCCTTGGGTTCTTCCTTAACCGGTTGTCTGATTGGCACTCTACTAAACATCAGACTTTCACCTACTTCTGATTCTATATGACAGATCTCAGGTGTCTTTACACTCATGGTGTCCTCTTGTGCATAAGCTACTCTTTTCTCATTGCTAGATGAAGCTTTCTCTGAGCATCTATAAGCTAGATGGCCTAGTTAATTGCAGTTATAACACTTCATGGTGGCAAAGTAGGAGTTACTTCTTCCTACTCCTCTACCTCTGTTTGAACCCCCTTGAGGTCTTCTTCCTCTATTTAATCCTCCTCTTGATGAGGTTTCACCTCCATGCTCAGTAAGCTTGGATTCTCCTTGGTTTTTTTGTTCACCACCTCTTCCTTGGTAACCTCCACGCTGTCCTTTTTGATCTCTGCCTCTTCCTCTGCCCTTAGAGGACTGATCATGCTTCCTTTTGTTCCTCTCTTCAATCTTAATAGCTAGCTGATAGCATTGGTGGACTGTCTTGGGGCTGAGCAAAGCCATCTCTTCCTGTATATTCCACTTCAAACCATTGAGGTATCTAGCCACTTTTAGGCTCTCATCTTCTGCCACATTTGATCTCAAACAAAGCTTCTGAAACTCTTCCGTGTAGGTGTTTACATCTTGGTCTTTTGTCTTAAACTCTTCCCCTTCTTGTGGAGCTGAATTTCATAATCATCTAGCATATAGGATTCTTTCACTTTAGCAACCATTCCTTTCCAGGTTGATATAGGCTGCTTACCTTGTTTCTCCCTTTCAATCTGAATAAACTTCCACCAAGTTAACGCTGATCCTCTCAATCTTGATTTTTCAACCTTCACCTTCTGTGCTTCTATAACTCCATCACATTTGAAGTGATTCTCCATTCCATCTATCCAGTCCAAGACCAGATCAAGATCCATATTTCCATGGAATAGTGGGACACCCTCAAGTCCTTTTCCACTCAGTGCTTTTAATGCCTTCAAGAAAGGCTCCTCCTCCAAGACAGGGTCAGGTTCAGGGAGTTTGTCCTCCTCTGCAACCTCTTCTTCTTTTGGCACTTTTCCTTCCAGTTTCACCTTGTTCAGTGCTGCTTCAAGTTGTTCTATTCTTTCCTTTAGATATTTTTTATCCTCTTCTTGCTCTTCAACCATCTTGGCTAACTGTGCATTTGTCACCATCTTTGGCCGTTCACTTGATTCAACTTCCTCTGACATATAAGTTGCTGCTTTCCCAAATCTTTCACTGCTTTGATACCAATCTGATAGAATGAGGGTTGGATTGAGATAATCACAATCTCAATGCTTTGGGTCTCCGTTGGACAACCCCTTGGTGTTTCACTCCACCACTCAACCTATAGGTCCTAAAAGTGAATAGGCACCCCTGGTCACTTGCCAACCCTGCTATCAATTCCAGTTTGCTACTGCTAAACAATTCTTGGTGCTTATTTTCTAGTTTGCTGTCTCCAAAGAGTTCTTGGTGTCTTTCTCATTCAATCAATCTAGCCCTTATTTCTGATAAAGACTAGTAAACCTCTAACTTCTTCCCAATTTTCATACAGGGGTGTGCATGGGTTTTGAAGGCTTTAGAACAGTCACGGAAAGGTTCTTGCACAAGCTCAAAACTCCTTCCTTCCATCGCTTTCTTCATACCCTAGCTTAGGGTTTGGAGTGGCTACTAGAATTAGGCCTCTTCACACAAAGAAAACTCTCCTCACTTCCCTCCTCCACCTTATCAATCCAAGTATACTTTTGACACCTTATTCAAATCTATAGCACTAACAAATTTTCAGGTTCTTGGACTATTTTTTTGCTCGTACTGATAATGTACCCTGTTCTTGCAAGAACTAGGGTTTTCCTTAACCTTTCCTTGGACTATTTTTTTTGTTTCGAGCCTCCAGATGGAAAACCAAAGGCTCTACACTCATTCCAACCTTGGTGAATACTTCTACAAACACTACACAATCTGCTATGTCAGAAATTTAACACCCCTGCCACGTATGGACAGTACAAAGAAAGTCTTTTCCCAACTAGGCACCTTTTGGTCTCACCTAGGAAAAGTCTTCAAGCATGCTTTGAGAACTTCAGATGATTCCTACCATTAATCTATATACAAATGAGGATCTTGGCCACATTCCTAACAAGTCCATGAATACTGGGATAGGAAGAATGCGGCCTAAGTCTCCATTATTACTAGTTTCAAACAAAACATAAATAAAAGACAAAAACCCAAAAAATGTACAAGAACAATGAAAGTGTTGGATTTTCTAATTAACACACCACTAGTCTGATACAAAAATATTTCCCATGCACTAGACAAATTAACAAAAACTTAACATTAATCCTTTGTTTGCTATTTTTTTAACGCAAGAACAGAAAATCTCTAATTTTCACATCAAAAAGGGAAAAAAAACGTTGTTCCTCCTCTTTTTCACAAAAAATGCCAATACAAAATAACATCTAACCTCTCAAAAAGTCAAGATCTTCCTTTTCATCAAGAGAAATCCGTTAGGTTTTGCTGTTTCGGGCTCTAAAATGAAAAAATAATTCACGTTTGAAAACACACTGTGTTTTCCAGTTTTTTTCCTAAAACTTAGGAAACGCCTACAAAAGACTTCCCAATTTACTTTTAATTTTATATAAGCTCTGAAAAGGTCCCCTTACACATCCTAAAAGGAATTAGGACCTTTCACAACAAAAAGGAAATGATTTAAAAGCAAAACATTAAAATATGCTTATTTTTAAGGTAGGTGCTCCTGCACCAGTCTACAAATCCATATTCATAAAAATTGAGGTCATTTGATACATTATTTTAATGTATTTTGAGTATAGTGAACACATCTAATAGGTTAGTTTACAAAGGAGGTACCTAAAATATTTTGACAATGCAAGTGTTGAGGAAATGGGTTTTCTCTAAATAATTGATTATGTCCCTATGCAAATTTTCACAGCTTCAAGTATTATGGTTTTCCCATAGTGAATTTTCTCTCTTTGGTTAGTAGGAAAAATTGAAATTTTCAAAAATTCCTAAAGTTTTAAAAATATAATATTTAAAATGATTTGCATATTTTTAATATCATCAAAGTGTAATTGCATTGGAAAAAAGGAGGAATTATGGAAAATTAAATATTATATGAGTTTCATAAAGTTTAACTTTATAAAATGATTTTCTTGAGTACAATAGTGCTTCCCTACCAACTGTGCAAGCTCATCCTAATGACAACAATTTCTTACGAGGAAGCAAGGAGAGGAGAGGGAGACATGAGAAGGGATAAAATATTAAATTTTATAAGGGTTCAACAATAATGTATTCTTTCTTTCATCTTCCCCACCATCCTATAAAGAGAAGAGAGATCACCAAAGGATGCTTGTGAGGGTGCAGGAAAGCATGGAGTTTGTTTGCCCTGGCATTAAAAATATTGATCATCACCTATAGGGTCATTTGAAGGATTTTTAGTGTTGCATTTGTGATAGTTTTAATTTTCATACCTGTATTGAGCATCTATGGAGCTGGAAATCATGGTTTTTGCTTCCAGAAAGGTGCCCCAACCATTCCTCTTGCTTGGGAAGCATTTTTAATAATGTTTTTGTACATTTTCTGGCTGCTTGCAAGCTCAAAAATGTCTAACTCAAAAAAAACTATGTGCAAGTATTTATAATCTTGCTGTAATTATCAAAAGAGGTAAAATTGCAAAGCTAAGAAGCTTGATCACCAAGGCAGAGATTAGCCAAAATAATGGTAGGAAGATGCAGAAGGAAATGCAGTGGAATCCCCACCATAGCTTGCTAGCCCATGAAGGAAAAGGTTGATGTTAGCACAGAAGCATGGGGAAGCGGGGAGGAGAGATATGTGAATTTTAATAAATCCATCTTTAAGAATTGTAAAGCTTTATTTTAAAGCATTTAATCTTTCTTTCCTGTGATCCCGAGTAAAATTTATGTTTCTATTAGAAAATTCAATGGGTGCACAGGCATTGGCTAGGAGGACTTGGTGGACCCCATGAATATTTTAAGAGCTTGATGGTTTATTATTTGATAGGCCTTCATTTGTTTTAAAAGGAAAAAAATGTAAAAATTAAAACTTGCCTAATAAAGTGATAAAATGGTGTAATTTTAAAAGAAAATATTTTAGAATGAGTGTAGGATAAAAAAAAGGCACGAGGTTAAAATATTTTTCCCATGAAAAGATATCAAAGCATGGGTTAAACATTTTTGAAGCTTGATAAAAAAAAGTTGAAAAACTTTTATGCTGGGAAATATTTTAAAGTGTATGGTGCAAAGTAAAAGAGCACAGGTGAAATTTTATAAAGTGAATAAAATATTCACTATATAAGATACTTTCTTTGTTGGGAGGAGCTTTTTCATAGAGAGCACAATTTTCATGCTACAGGGAAAAATGGTGGAGAAATAAATTTTTAACTGGAGGGGTAAAATGTAGTAAAGTTTGTCATGATGCAGGGGTAAGGTAGTTTTTTGTTGCAAGATAAAGGTGAATACAAGAAAAATAAAAATTCAAAAAATAGGGCAAAGTGTTGAATAAATATTTTCAACAAAAGGACAAGATGAAAGAGGGTCATCATTGAAGGGAATAATTTTTTGTTTTGAAGGGAAACAAATGCAATATGCATGAATTTGGGATTAGACTGAAACTTCTTTATCAAGCAAAGGAAATTACAGATCAACGGAGCTAAAGATGTCATATGTCAACTGAAGATATAGGTTTAGGGTTTCTCCTTCTTCTATATCTTTTATTCTTCTCTCAGTTGTACAAGTTCTGAACTTTTGGTTGAGTGGAAGGAAATAGAGAATGCTTAGCTAGGAATTGGGGTTTTACTTATAGTAAATGAATGTACAAAATTTTATAATATTGTCAATTAGTTTGAAACATTATCTCATTAGATGCAGATGGGAGTGACTTGAGCGATTGAAGCGATGGCGTGGGTGGAAGAAACAAGTTTGAAATCTACAGAGGATGTAGATGGGACCAATGAAGATGAGGGGGACTCATTGGATGGTACTTGGTGGCAGCTTGCTTGGGTTGGCCTTGGTGGTATTTCTATAGATGAATTAGTTGCATCTGTGGATGTTGCAATGGTTGGGGCTAGATCGCTAGCTTTTTAGATGCTGGTAGCTTCTTTTGGTCTTCCCCTTCCTTGCTTGAGAGGTGCACTGGATGGAGGCTTCGGTATTGAATGCAATTTGTCTTATGTTGTTGGCAATGGTTATGGTGTTTCTATTGATGAAGGTGCCCCTATTGTGAGTTTTTTCCTTATGGTCTAGGTACAGTGCCTTCTCTCCTAGTTTGTGGTGCATGGGCTTTGGAGGAGGTTGGGGTTTCGGCTTTCCCTTGTTTTTCTTACTGGTGTTGCTTTGAGAGGGTGTGTTTTTTTGCACTATCTTTCTTCTTTGGGGCTGCCCACTTTGTTTTGGGAGTGCTTTGGCCTCTCTGAGGATTGTCGAGTGTCGAATGGATAGATCTTTGTTCCTATTCAACATAATAGGAAGGCTTGATGGGTCCTCTTTCTTGTCATTTTTGTGTTTGAATTTTTCTTGGTTGTCCTTTTCTTTCTTCGCATGTTTTGGGTTCTTCCCATACCTTCTTGGAGTGTTGGGGGCTCCCCTTGGCTGGGTGTTTGGAGTTTTGGCTTATTTATGGGCCTAACTAGCATGTTGGGGTTGCTTGGGGTTCCTTCTTGTTGGCCCTTGTCCTTATTTCCTACCTATTTGGGGGCCCATGTTCCTTTTGGAGTGATGCAGGAGCATCCAGTGGTGTAAGGGAAATCTTGCATCACCCAAAAATAGTTAAATTTCAAGTTTCTCGATTCTTAGATGTTTTTACATTTTTGGATACCTTTTTGTCATAATGAAATTCTCAATTTATGGTTTTTATTTTCTATTCTTGGGTTGAAAGATATTGCAGTTTTAGTTTCCCATATTTGCACCTAAAAATCTTCTGAGTTAGATTTGAGGCACTTAGATTTCTTGGATTGGCCCTAAAACTTTCCAAAATTGGTGTATATATTTTGAGCGTGTTATTGACTTCGAGACCTTTCCAACAGTTCAAACAGTTTGCAAATCGGAGTCCCGAGTCAAAAGTTATGGCCCCGGGAAGTTGGCGCACTTTCTAGAAGATACAATTGCAAATGTTCTTTTGAAATTTGAACTTCTAGTTGTAATTTTTCAGCACCAAACCGCCTAAACTCAAATTTGAATGTTGTTTTGGCTCAAAACTAAAGAGGAGCTCTATTTATTGGCAGGTTTCTAATTTTTGGGTAACTTTTTGGGGACAAGCTCGCATATTGCAAAAGGGTGATTCTATAGCTTTCTGTAACTTGCATGTGTTATAGAACTTGGGGATTTGAGATCCTCTGCATGTAAGAAGCTCCATTTTCTAAATAATAAAATTATTCTCTTATTTGTGGGCTATTTTCTATGTCTCAGGTTGTGCCCTCATCATGGAGTCTAGTTGTCCTTTATCATTCTGAGTTTGGGAATCTGCCTTTGGTGGTGCTGACTATTTGTGGTCCCTCTTTATTGAGGTTTCCCTCTTTGTGGTGGATGCTCCCCTCGTTGCTAATGTTGTTGTTTTTGTTGGCATTTTTGGTCTTCTCCTGGGTTGAGTTGTTGTTGGCTCAATCTTTTTGGTTCCTCATTTTTGGTGGGGTGCTTATGGAACTGGGATGAGTGTTTTCCTATTTTCCCAGTAGTTGTTTTTGGTTTGGGTTGCTTACATTATCCCTTCTTATGTTGGGATCTATGTTATGTTAGAGGTGGTGATTAAGCTAGATTTGGGCCTGAGGGTGTTGATGAACGTTTATCTAGCTAAGGTGAGCTTGTTGTGGGGTCTTCTCTACAAATGATTTGTTGGCTAAAGGGTTATGTTGTTTTGAACTCTTTTCAGATTAGTGGTGGCCCTATTCTCTTAGTTGGGTGTTTTTTAAGTTTTATTCATAAAACCTAGATGGTTTTGGTCCTATTATAGGGCTTTCCAAAGGAGGCTACAATTGTTTGCTTGGCTACTATGTCTAATTTCTCCTTTGGTCCTATGGAGGTGGTCCCTGCTCAGCAATTATTCTTATTGAAGTGGGCAGGTCTCCTATGGACGTGGAGGTTGAGGGTGTTGGTTATGTCTAGATGTGGTGGCTTTGTTGATCATCTCTTCCTCTCCAATAAAGGGGAGCTCACTCCTTTAGAGGTGGATTTGGAGTTGGTTTCTTGTTATCAGTTGAATTTGTGCTATAAGGAAGTTGATTTGTTGTAGCTTTCTGTGGTGGATCAATTTTCCCCTATTAAGGTGGGGTTTTTGGTCTTATTGGTGGTTTATTCTAGTGTGCTCTTTGTTATTGTAGTGATGATTATCTTTCTTGGCTCATTGGTGTCTTTCATAAGTAGTTGGTTTACTAATTCCTGGCAGATGCAGGCAAGTTCTTTGTGTAACTATGAGGGTTTCTAGTCCCGATTAAAAACTAGTTAGTTCAAGGGTCTTAGGCCCTTGTTTGTTGATTTGATGCAGTATGTGTTGTCCTATTTTTCTTTTGCAACTACTTCAGAGTTGTTGTTGGTCTATGGTTTATCTTTTGTGTAGCTTATTTACCTTTGTAATGGGTTTTGGGCCCCATCAAAACCCTTTTTTTACCTGTAATCAAAATAGTGTCAATTATTTTGAGAAAATCAATAAAAATATTGCAGACGTTATCTCCATTTTGTGTTCTTAGACAAAATATGGATTAAGTATATCAATTATTTATTGAGTTTTCATTCCACTCTTTGAAGTTGTGTGATTTCTATATGGGTTTCTTCAAGTTAAGAATTAAATTTTGTGTGCAAGTTACTGTGAATTTGAGGGAATGAAATGGATCTTCAAGTATGATTATGCAGTAATATGAGAGGTTACATTAATGTAAAGCATTAATTGTTAAAGGGCCACTAATTTGAAATAAGTTGTTTAAATTTGCATTCATGATATCATGTTTGATGCCATGCCTTAGGATTAGGCACTGATCTGTGATATTACCCAGATAATTTTTAGAAACAATCAAATAATGTATTAAATCACTGTTACTTTGGTCCTTTTTCTTTCATGTTTAATTTATCTTAGTTTCTAATATCTTCATGGAATATGAAAGATAAGAGACTGAATTTGAGAGAATTTTATCTATTAATCCTCTATATGTTTGAGATGAAGATATTTCAATTATGTGTTCTCAACAATGTTTAATGCAAATGGGATTATGCTTGAACCTAGTAGAATATAAAATACCCATTACTCATATATCTGAGAACTATCCACTCTCATAGGTCTCTAATTTTTTGCTTGCCATGAGTTTATCATACATGCAGGCCTACAATTAGGAGCACCCTCTTGAGTCTTGTGGAGCTCAAAGTGCAGAAGGATTTCATAGCCTTGTTCATTGGCTTTTTTTGTCTTCAACCTATCGATAGGGCAGATTCCTTGTCCTAATTTTGTAATCCCCTAGTTAGGCATTGTGTTCCTCCTTAGGGTTGAAGGTTGCAAGAAAAATAACTAACAAGTCCCTCCTTGTGAGTTAGGATCAATGTTGCCTTGATTTAGTGTTGCATAATGTGATTGACACAGTCGCATTAGGTCTTGGGCCCTTGTGAACTAATGGATTTAAATGTCACCTTGCTAAATTGTTGTGAAGTGTTTTAATATACTATCACACTTTTCTAAGGTCTTATCAACCTAATAAACCTATTTTCAATAAAAATTAATCTAAATCTTTCCTTATTTGGGGTGTTGTAAAGTGTTGTAACACACTTTCACACTTCTCTAGTATTTTCATTAATAATTGGGCTTTCTTATGTTTTAATTGGCCTTATTTTGCATCTACAAGCCTCATTTATTGCATCTTTTTGAGGAAAATCCTAACAAAAATCATTAGCCAATCATAATTCAGGTGTTTTAGGTTTGAATGTCCAAAATTTAATGATTTAGGAGTCATTTTCCACGTTGGGAAAATGATTCCTACCTGGATCTTTTTGCCCCAAACTTGGTTTCACACATTTTTAAGCATTTTTAAAAATGGTCCCAAAAATTAAGAATAGTGGGACGCATTCACCACCTTGGGAAAATGAGGACCTCGTGTGGCTCAAAATCAAAATTAATTCAAATTCTTAGTGAGGTTTTATTTTCCTAGATCTGATGTCAGCTTGTAGTGTTGTAATTTCATGAATTCTTGTATAATTGAGTATAAATGTAGGATTCTTTCCCTCATTTTCACCTAATAATTTTGTGAGAGCATTCATAATAGCATAATTGAGTTCACAAGAGCATTTAAGGTATGATTATCAAGCATTCTTAAAGCATAAATCATCATGTCAAAGATTACATGCATCATTTTTTGTTTTGAGCCAACAATTGTGATGTAGGATTTCATGATTCAAGCAAGTGTTCAATTCAAGATCTATTTCTGTAGACACATAAAATATACTAATTGATCTCATGCACTTGATCCTAATTTACTAACACTAGTTCATCCTGAATCATTTCCTTTACTAACCATTTAATCAAATAACCCTTATTTGATTAAATTCATCATATTTCATCTTTTAATAAAATAAATCAATTTTATTTGATTAAATCATCTTCTCTTAATTAAATAAATTATTATTTTTAATTAATCCCAATGTTCTCTTTTAATTAAGTAAATTAATCTATATTTGGTTAAATCATCACATCATCCTCTTTTAATTAAATAATTCATTTTATTCAATTACGTTCTAAATTCATCTCCTTGAAATTAAATAAATTAAACTTTATTTTATTTAATTAAGTCTAATAATCATTATTCCTCTCATTATGATTTATTTAAAATCCTAAAATATAAATCAAATACATGTCATATCAAACAAATCTCCATCTAAGTTAATCAAATCATTATTAATCCTAACACAAATTGCTCAAATCCTCTAGATTTTGCAACTTGTGCAAATAAATCAATTTATTGATTTAGTAAACCTTCAATTTTCATTCAAAAAGGAATCAAATTTGGAATATTCCTCAAATTTGAAAATCTCCCTCCAAAGGACTTGTCCATCCAACAAGGCATTAGAGGCCTCTTACATGTCCTTTTCTTGAGCCAAGTGGCATTGTGCTATTGGTTGGTGTCTGATCCCACATTCATTCATTTTACTTACTCTTCCATCATTCCCTTCTATAAATAGAAGTCTCTCATATTGATTTTGGATACACAACTTCATGTTTTGAGAGAGTTCATCCATTTTCATAGTTTTCATCATGTCATAGCTAGGTTATGGAGAAATTTCATCAAGGAGCATCAAATCTTTATCATTAATTATCACCAAGCTTGCAAGGAATTGGGAAAGGGCTATTTTCCACATCAAAATAGCACCAATTCCCAAATGGGATTCAATGTTTGTTTTTTTTAGCAAGATTAGATAGCTTTCATTTGTGTTCTTCAAGTTTTTTCTTATTCTAGATATCTCAAATGAATCTTATGGGGAATGGTGATTTGATTTGCATAATGGACTAATATTGTGTTTATTGTTTATGTTTGTGTGGATCTTGGATCACCATTCACATTTTGGCGCTAGAAGGAGGGAGAATCTTGAAGAATTAACACATTTTTTTACCAAAATTTCATTTTTTTTCAAGTTTTTGTGTGTCTACAAGAAAGTGCACTACTGCTAGAGTCAAACTCTACCACTATCAATCCATCGAAGCTATTTAGTGATGCTATCAAACTTCAAACTAGGCCGCTTCTATCATTTCCACTCATCCCAGCTAGTTGAAACTCCAAACTGCGTCAATTTTTGAAACAACACCACAATTGCACTCATTGTCTCTCCATAGATGGTTGTTGGTCTCACCAGAGTGCTGCTGGATTGCTCCAAACTACACTACCATGGTGGGGTAAAAGGTAGTTTTCAAATTAATTTTAACATTTTTTTTTAATTTTTTATTACCTTTGAATTCTAACTCATTCTTGGCCTCTATTTCTATAGTTTTAACCAGTTTTTGCAGGTGGGTATGTGCAGGATCATGATGGGCCAAAAAGTGGCAATATTATGGGTATTTGTAGGGTATGTGGCTGATGACTTTTTTTAACTCAAAATTGATGAAACGAAAAGGTTTTTCAGAGGAGATTCTCATGTTTCCACCAATATAAATTATTCTTTAATTTGAATTTACTAAATAATTATTATTTATTTTCTATTAGAATTATGACTAAAGTCTTGATCGATAGGTTGATTGAAAAACATCTATAACTTTCAAATTATCAATTTTTTTGAATTTGAAACATGCGTCACATTCTATGCTTCACATACTATAGGATTAAAGAAACAAAAAATAAATTTCATGAATTTTTGACCAAGTTAAGGTGGTTAGACATACGAGTTTTTATATTTTTTAAAAGTTGTAATAAAAAAATTGTAATTAATTATTTAATTGGAAAGAAGTAACAAAAAATATGCATTACATCGGACATGAGTCCTCTCTATATATAAAATATTATAAAAAATATTATCATTTTATTATGGTTAGGGTGGTTAGATAGACACCTACTTCTGATTTTTCCCTGAAATTTAAGTACTACTACATTGAAATTTCAAATTTTCACCAAATAGATTTTATTTATTTATAAATAAACCTAGTAGTTTAGAAACTACATTGAATTTTCTACATATTATATTCTTCATATTTTTGAAATAATATAGATAATTTATTCAAATTTTTACGTGAAGTTGCCTAATAGTAATTTTTCTAAATTTTTTGCCACTTAAGGTACTATTTTTTCCATTGTGATCCTGCACATACCTAAGTTGAGTGATCAAAAGGAGAAGGAGGAAACAAAATAAGGACTTCTTATGGCATATTTATTGTATTGTATCAAGTGTTTTTGAACACTTTGGGGAGCTATTATAATCCCATTTCTAAGGACTTTGTCATCTTCAAGCTTTTTAGGACTCAATTATTTTTGTTTGGGCTTAAAAAGAAAAAATCAAAGGGATTACAAATAACTTTAGGAACTTACTAGAGTTAGTTTTGAGGATAAAATTAAAAAATAAAATTTCACACTTCAAGTTTGATGCTTAAAAAGAATCCATTCTTGCTTTGAAGGTTAAAATGAACGTGTGTATTTTGTGCTTTGTAATCTTTTAAACAAAGTAATATCATTTAAAAGGTGTATGTGCTTCTCTCACACCTCACGAAGATCTTGAGAATAAAAAATATTTTGTTGATATTAAGTTGTATAAAATATTTCCTTCACACTTGAATTTGGATTCTTAAAATTGAATAAAATCTTGCTAGTGTGAGTGGAGTATATTGTGTGTGTTCTCTCTTTGTTCACATGAACAAAGATCGGTCAAACTATGGATGTTCTTGCTCACTTTCTTTTACCCTTAGAGGGGCCTACCTAAGAGACACATCTAAAAGGAAAAAAAGAAGGCGAATCCAACTGACTTTTCACTTGAGTTGGTATATAAAAGGATCAAACTAAATCGTCAAGTCCAATGGTATGTAGGCCTTAGCCGTACAGTGTCTTTCAGAATGGGGTACTGCCTTAAAAAGTTAAGAGCCCCTAGTAGGATTGACCAAATCCTTTAGTGTATTGCTAGACACTTGCAAGGTACCATGTCCCTGATCAACCTGACTAAGAACCAATTTGTTTAGAATCCCAAATCCTTATCTATTTTTTGGTTCAAGAATGGTCATTCTGAAGCCACCCCACATTTTTTCCATTTTTGGTAGAGATGAGAAGTATTCGATGGGTACTAAATCTTGGCTGACCCATAGAAGTGAGTTTTGTGGAGGGGAGCCAGTGTCTTCAAGCTTTTAATCATATGCCAAGAATAAACATAGCTAGATTTATCCAAGTGGGGATTCAACAAATATTGTATCTTGAATATCCATAGGGTTGTGCATTTTCTTGGAATCAAAACACTTTGCTTGGATCTAAAACATTGGAAAAAAAACATTCAACCATGACCATCAAATTTTAAAACCCTTTAGAGGAAGCAAAGATCTTTGAAAAAATTCAATTGTTATTGCTTTCCCTAGGGATTCTATCCTTAGAGGCTTCTAAGAATTTGAATTTATATCTCAATTTTAAAACCCTTTATAGGAAGCAAAGACCTTTGAAAATATTCAAGTGTTATTGCTTGCCCTAGGGATTCTATCCTTAGAGGCTTCTAAGAATTTGTTTTTATATCTCACTAAAGTCAACATTAGGTAACTATTTCCTTAATTTCCTTGATTTCCACATAATGGACTTTCTGGGATGAGAAGAAATTGGGACATTAGACATTTAGTTTGAAAACCTAATCAAGAAATTGTTTGTGGTAAAAAGGACTCATTAAGAAAAGATAAGAAACAATTGGACCCCACACATGTGCTCTTCCAAATGATTTCCCGAAAGATGAAAATACGAAAACCAAAGTCCAAAGGTCTTAGTCAAAAATCTCACAAGAAAAAATTGTCTATTATTTACGAATTTAGAGAAAGAATAACCTTCAACTTTTAGAAACGTTCATCAAGGAACAATCCAAATTTGTATTCATTTTACTATTGTCAAAAACCAACACTTTTTCAAAGGTTTGAGTATCTAACATAGGAAGTATTAGAATGTTTTTCAACACCTAGGTCTAGTAAACAAAATCTCTCTAAGTCTCTTAGGATCAAAATAAAAGCACCTTCATTCATCCTCAAAAACACCAAAATCAAAATCATCTTGTTTGACTGGGTGTGTGTAGATGAATCCTTCTTTACACACTTAGTTAAATAATCATCTTATGGACAAGTTTACTCTAGGACAACATCAAACCTCTTAGAGTTTATGAGTTCATTATCCAAACAAAATCCAATCAAAATCAAATCAAACACCAATCCAAAAGTCCTAAAGTTTAGAATCTTGTTCAAGGTTTCGTAAGAGTTCCAATAATTCAACAATCACCCATCTTTCATTGTCTCATCACCATTCTTTGATCCTCAATATCTTAGACTTTATTTTTTGTACCTAAATTCTAGATCAATCCAAGCAGTTAAAGGTTCACCTCCCATTCCTAAAAATTGATCATCATTTTATAGTCCAAAATAGACCTCAACACAAGAAGAACATGGAAATGAACAAAGAAACATCCACTTCGAGTGACTTGAGTCAAACTACATCCAAAATAAATCCCATTGGGTCTAGCAATCCCATGCTCAATCTTCCTCTACTTCCACAAGATCATCAAGATGAAGGTGTCCAAGTGGAGGACATCAACAACAATGTTTTAGGGATGAATCAAGATGAGATTATTGAAATAGTACAAAATCCTAAGACTCACAAAATTTTCAATGCCATGACGAAACTCAATCCCTCACAATACATGTTAGAATTGGACAAAGAAGGGCTAAACTACCTTCTAATTTTGATGTAAGCACTACTGTGGAGAAGCCTCTTGGGATTATGCCCCCAATATCATCCACACCTCCATTCCAAAGCATCACTCAAACCATCCCACAAATCACATCATCCATTGCTCCAAATCAACCTATTGTCAACAAGGGAAGCTCATTGCTCCATGCTCTTCAAACACATCACCTTGTTAACAACCAAGATTTGGATGCAAACACTATCATGGTTCAATCTATTCCTCAAACTCCATTACACCCATATGTTTTTCTCACCTTTCATGACCCCAACAACCCATCCTCTTGTCACGCAACATTGACATATCGTCTCAACACACAAACCTCTCTCCCTATGACTTTGTGAGAAGGTGGGCTATTTGGAGAAGGGGGAATCTTTGATCCATCACCATCATCATTTCCTCAAGGGAATACAAAACCCATATTTCCACCACTTCCACCTTTTCTATAAACATCTAGACCACTCCTTAGTTTAGGGAAACCCCCTTTACCACTCCTTAATCAACAAGGTAAAAATAACCCCCCAATCATAAATTAAAACATCATACCAAATCCTCTTATCTTTCCATCGATATCACAATAAAAGGTGGTAACTTTCCAAGAAACCCAAAAAAACACTGCACCATCCATAAACGTGCTCTCTCAAGGACCAAGCATATCAATTACACCATTCACTACACAAATCCCCATCATCAATACAATGACACCCCTCATCACAAAAACAAACAAATTCTAAGTCTGCCACCAAGACCAAATGTGGTCAACCAATATAGCATCACATTTCTAGAATCTCAAGAAACCTATCAAAAGGAACTTCAGCAGTTCCAAGCTCAACAAGCACAAAACACGCAAGTTGCACAATAAGCTACTCAACAAGCACAAGTTGCTCAAGCCACACAACAAGCATAATAGGTGCAACAAGTGTAGCAAGCCACCCAAGCTCAATCCTTACTACAATAACAAGCTGGCCAAGCTATGCAAGTAGCTCAAGGATCTCAAGTTGTACAAGCCACATAAGCTTCCCAACAAGCTCAAGCTCAACAACTGCAAGTGCAAGCACAATATAAAGCTACTCAATAGCAAGCATATCAACAAGCCCTACAATAGTATCAAGTGCAACAAGAAGCAAGCCAACTATTAGCCCAACAATAATCATTTTTAGAATATCAACAACAAGACCAACAACAATCATTGTTGGCACAATAGTAGCAAGACCAACAACAAGCATTGTTGGCACACCAACAAATGAAAGCATATCATCAAGCCTTGATCACACAACAAAGCTTACAACAAACTCCCACAAACATACCCAACACTACACCCATTATTCGAACAAGCCAACCACTTCAAAATAAATTCACTCCACCTCTTGATCCATAAAATGATATGATGACACAAATTAAATTGCTCTCACAACAAGTGCTAGATCTCCAATCTGATAAAACAATGAAAACACAAAGCAATTTGTGCCCTTATCCATTCGACATGAATCTTGCAATGGTACCATTCCCAAATGGGTTTGAAATCCCTAAATTTGACAAATATCATGGGATGGGAAACCTTGAAGATCACATTAGGGAATTCCATGTACATTGCATGGAGATTGCATATGATGATACATGTTTGATGAAGCTATTCCCTTGAAGTTTGGTTGGTCCTACCATAGAATGGTTCTCTTGCCTTCCTCCTGGAATAAAAAAGATCCAAGAAATTGTAGACACATTCATAAAGAACTATGCATTCAATATAGGTATGGATGTGAGTCTAGAGGAACTATCTACTCTTAAACACACTAAGGGGGAATCCTTCACTTCCTTCTTGCAACGATGGCGATCCAAGGCCAACAGGAGCAAATGGACCATGTCGAAAGAATAACAAGTTTGCACCATCATTTCCAATCTTGATAAAACCTTGGCATTCCATCTTAAGATGAAATGTATCACCACGTATGACCATTTGATCCCTAAGGCGCTCAACATCTAATGAGCCCTTATTGCACAAGGGGGGACACCCACATATCCAAAAACATCAAGAAAACCACCCATCCATCAGCTATAACAAAAAAAATTATACGTGGGAAAAGAACTGGAATGCCACTAATGATGGTGTGGTGGGTGCCAAGGTCATAATCAATGCTACAAAAAAAAACATGCAATCATACCAACAACCACAAGGTAACAATTAAAACAACACGCAAGCCAACACAGTATCACAACAACTACCCAACAATCAAATAAACAATATGAATAATCAAGGGGGACCACCCCCATGAAAAAATATCCCCCCAACAAAAATACACCACCCTTGGAGAACCAATTGAATTAGTAATGAAGAAATTGATAAACGAAAATATCATCAAAATTTCCACTTATGATAATTATCAAGAGCCCCAAGTGAAATCACTATGGTATAATGGGTATGTGCAGGATCATGATGGGCCAAAAAGTGGCAATATGATGGGTATGTGGCTGATGACTATTTTTTTACCCAAAATTGATAAAACGAAAAGGGTTTTTAAAGGAAATTCTTAGCTTTCCACCGATATAAATTATGCTTTACTTTGAATTTAATAAGTTATTATTATTCATTTTCTATTCAAATTACGACTAAAGTCCTGATTGATAGGCTGATTGAAAAACATCTATAGCTTTCAAACGGTATCACATTTTTTGAATCCAAAACATGCATCACATTCTATGCTCCATACACTATAATATTAAAAAAAAAAAATGAATTTCATGAGGTTTTGACCAAGTTAAGGTGGTCGACATACGAGTTTTTATATTTTTTAAAAATTTGTAATAAAAAATCATAATGAATTATTTACTTGGAAAAAAATTATAAAAAATATGCATCACATCGGGCATGAGTCCTCTACTTATATCTAAAATATTATAAAATAATATTATCATTTTATTGTTGTTAGGGTGTTAGACAGACACCTACTTCTTATTTTTCCCGAAATTTAAGTACCACTGCATTGAAATTTAAATTTTTTACCAAATAGTTTTTTTTTTTTTTAAAAACCTAGTATTTTAGAAACTACATTCAATTTGCTACAGATTCTATTCTAACATATTTTTGAAATATAGATAACTTATTCAATTTTTTATGTCAAGTTCCCTAACTCTAATTTTTTCATTTTTTTTGCCACTTAAGGGCCTATTTTTTCCATGATGATCCTACACATACCCTAATGAAAATCACCTTTGCAATTTTCATAAAATCAAGGGGCACACAACTGCCAGTTGCATGAGGCTAAAAAAATTGATCCAAGACCTTATCAATGACAAGGTCATAAACACTGAACAACTAGTTGGAAATCAAGACCTTAAAATATACATGAATTTGATGTCAAATCATAAAAAAGGGAACAACCATGGAAAGACCAAGTATTCTGATGTGAACCATGTATATGATCATGTTGTTGCATCCCTAGATGAATGGGTCACCATTGTTAACATCAAGGGAGCCAAAGTTGATTATGGGGTCCCAACACATGGTAGAAAAGTTACCATTGTTGGGTCATCTCAGCCACCTAGAGTAGCCAAATCAAATCCAAAATTTATTCCTAATGGTTATGATGTCTTGTACTAGTTGAAAATAACCCCTACTTTGATCTCCATCATGGAGTTGTTGAAGATATCACCCGCACATAGAAAAATCCTAGAGGAAGCATTAGCTTTATCCACAATCTCTATAGATCTTGATGTTGACCAGTTCCAAGCTATGGCCGGACACATCAGCACCCCAAGTATCCTAACATTTTATGATTAGGACTTCCCCACCTAATCATTACATAATCGAGCACTCCACCTTGAGGTCCCGGTTCATAAAAACAAAGTCAAAAGGGTCTTGGTAGATGGGGGTGGAGGCCTAAATATCTAGTCACTCAAACTAATAAAGAATATAGGATGCTCAAAGGATGCCATTGAAAATGGTAAGGGTATTACAATCAGAGCATATGATGATCAGGAAAGAGTGTCTCAAGGCACTATTCAACTCCCTATTCAAGTGGGGTCAGCCATCATGCATATCACATGCTAGGTCCTTGACCTTGATTTATCTTATAAGGTTCTCTTGGGGAGTCCATGGATCCATAGGATGCAAGTTGTACCATCAACCTTCCATCAGTGTGTCAAATTCCCATATCAAAATCAAGAGGTCACAACCTACAGTGATCTTGACCCCTTTTCTTACTGCAAGAATATAGAAGCAAAATACTATAAAATCCTGCAAGTACCAAAGAATGATGAAGGCCCTATGATTCCATATGTAGACCCAACTACCTTGGCCTCTATAACTATGAGTAAATTTTTGGATTAGATTCAATCAATAAAGCATATGAAATGAACCCAAAGCAATTGCAAAACATAATGGAAGTTAAAACAAAGAATGATTATACCTATAAACCATCAAGTCTTCCATGATTCACTTTTGTAACACCTTCTAACTTGTTGGTTGACATGTTGCCCTCAGATTCATCATGCATGCAATCTGAAATAAATGTTTAAGTCCTACACCAAGCTTTGAAGGATTTGATAAATGCCTAAATGCCTATGACTATGATAATACAATTAAAATGCCTATGTCTAAAATATTGCCTAATGCCAAAAAATGAGAGGAAAATGGCATTTTATAGAAAATGCCATTTTGAATGGACAGATGAGATTGATCTTTGATAGAGACATAAAATGAGAGGACAAGATTTAATTTGACAATCCCTAATCAGGGTTAGGAAAAAATCCTTAAGTGAGCGGTCAAGATGTCATCTAAGAGAATCAAATCGGCGGTGGAGAATAAATGAGATAAATTAATTAGAAAATAAAGATTTTTGAAAATCAAAAAGATAAAGATTGCCTAATTTGTGAGATTCGAAAAATCAAGAAGATAAGAGTTGGACTGAAGATCAGATTTGGAAAATCAAGAATCTGCCCGATTACTTGATTTTTGGAAGATTAGTTACTATTTTGAATTAAATTAATTCAAAATAATGATTTTGTGAGACAATCAATAATCTTTTTCAGATTATTTACCAAAATGGACTGACAGTTAAGAAAGTGATGACATTTTAAATAATTTCATTTATTTAAAATCAGAGGAATATTAATTTTGACAATTAAATAATTAAAGATAATTATTTAATTTAGAAGATAAGATTAATTAATTAAATAAACTAATCAATTCATTTAATTAAGACAATTAGTGACATTAAATAAATAAATGTAATTCATTTATTTACTGAGGAAGAAATATATGATGAACGGTAATTAAATAAATTAAGAAATTTATTTAATTAAGGGAAGACTTAGATAATTAATGACGTATTTAATAAATAAATAGAATTTATTTATTTAATAATCATGAAGAATAAAAAGACATGAAATAATTAAATAATTATGAATTATTTAATTAATAGTTGAATGTGGACTAAGGACATAATTAAATGTATTAACTATGCTAGGACGAAAGTGGTAAAAATTTACTCATAGTTACATTGGTGAACCCGACATTTTGGACATAAATTTGTGTGTGTTCTTGTTTGTTTTCACTGTTTTGTAGGTTACAGCCAAGAAGTCATACGAAATCCCGTCACCTTCATTTGAGCATAGAAAAATTGGCGAATAAAATATTTTAGAATATTTCCTAGTTTTTGTAGATCTCAGTCTTAGCTTTCCACAACTTCAAATAGTTTCAAAATTTGTTAAGATTTGAGAAAGTTATGGCTATTTTAGTGATCGTTATTTTTTTAATTTAGCTTTTAAAACCTGTGTTTCCTTTTACCTATAATGGTTTTTTTGTGTAGAATCATGGAAAATAATTTCTGGGTTTTGAAGGTTTGATTTTCAGCTTTCCATGGATATCTACCAATTAAAATTTTGTTAAGTTTTGAGGAAGTTATCACTATATTAAGTTTTCTATTTTCATTTAAGTTTTTATTTTTTATTTTTTTACTAATCTTTCTTTATAGCATTTGGCGGTTAATTTTTGTGGATCAAAGGAAAAAATTCAAACTCCTACCATGATTTTGCAGGTTCTCATACAGTCTCATATTTTGTTTTACAGGTGCAGGAGTATGAAACGACACAACAACAAGCCTACGCAACCACAAATGACTAATTATTTCCTTTATTAAATTATTATCTGGATCCGACGCGACCACAAGTTCCAGTAGTTTGATTCATGTATGGGGATTAAAATAAACCAATCCTAGGATAAACACTTTAATCTGGAATTTATCAGTCTTAGGGTAGACACCAAACTTTATTTTATGTTGGTTAAAATGAATCCCTTGTTTGTTGTGAAGCAACATCTTCACTTAGTGTAGATAATCATCATTTGGGTTTAAAATTGAACTTTTGTTTACTGTGTTTGTTGGGTAATAGGTATATGCTCTCCCCTTTACTGGGTGATCAAAAAACCAAACTTACCCATTTTATCTTTATGCAATTTATGCTTTATTAAATCATTTAAAAGGCCTACCGTAGTGGGAAAAAGTACTCACCCTATGGGAACGACCTAAGTGGGAACAACCAAAGCCAGGTTTTCCAACCCACTATAATCAAAAATGAATTTTGGGGAAATCTATATTCAACAGCAGTGAGCAAGATAACCATCCCCAAAATCTTTTTTCTAAAGATTGGGAGGTCTCCTGAGGGAGTTTATCTATTGTCGTGCTGAACGGAAACCTTGACTACGAACCATAGTGTAGAAAGTCAGCTGTGTCAGTATCCAGACATTATTTCAATCACACTACAAGGAGAGGGAAGAATCTACCCCCAAGACACTCACCATATAATCACTATGGATTGTTTACTCAGGGGATTCGATATCCACTTTTGTCACCTTGAGTACGCACCTAGAAAAGACAAAAACACGGGCCTCTCTAGGGGGTGACACGGCTGTGTGAGTCGACACGATTTTAAGATGTGGGTTGTGATTGCTATGATGACCTTTTGACTATTAAGAGCGAGTCTGCTTGAGGTGTCTTTTTGTTCAAATACCAGTGAAAACAAAAAAAGGGTCATGTTTGATCCTTGAACATACACTCAATGTTTTAGTTTCTATGTGTTTGCCAACTATTTTCAGACAAACTTCAACAAACTAAACATCAACAATCTGGGTCCAAATTTGTCAAATCTGAAAAACATTATCATCTCACAACATCATGGCATCCACCACCTTGTCTTCCCTTCAACAAAATGTTGATAGGCTTGCTAGTAAAGTTGAATATGAATTACTCTATAGAGGTCGATACCAATAAGCCTTTGACTTTAGGAGAGAATTTATCCAAGCCAAAAATCAATGCCCTTTGTACCAACAACCCATCAGTCCAAGTCCTCCATCCGTCTACCCTCAAAATCCACTTAACACAAATCTTGCCATTAATTCCCAACAAACGTCCACTTATCACCCTTATCCTAACCTTGTCAAGGGAAGCCAACTATCCACTAGTCCATTCCAAACCTCCACATCATATTCTGACCCTTCACCTATCAATCCTGTCAATGTCTACATGCCCTATCAACCATCTATGAAAGCATGTCAAGTCCTCACATCATACCATATCGATCCCGTCCAAGTCTCCACATCCCATTTTAGTCAACCTTACACTAATCTAGTCCAAAAATCCATGGCATATCCAGTCGAAGTCCCCATGTCACATCCTATGCTATCACATCCTAATCTAATCCAAAACTCCATGTCATATCCAGTCCAAGTACCCACGTCATACCCTTGTCCTTCACATACTAGTCCAATGCAAGTACCCATGTCATATCCTAGTCCTTCACATACTAGTCCAGTCCAAGCCCCCATGTCCTATCCTAGTCTATCATTCATTAATCCTTTTCAAGTCAATCCCTCACAAGCCACATCTAGTCATAAAAATTCTATCATAGTCCAAAGTCACATCCCATCGTCTACACTTGAGGATACATGTCAAAATGAAAGCCCAATGCATGACATTATAACTTCATCCTCATGTCAAGAACAAGGTAGTCCATCCCATGACCCTATCTTAAACTCCATTCAAGGACTCCTTCAAGATAATCATGACATCCAAAGTACACCTACCATTGACTAAGAAGTCCAAATCCATGATAACCCAATCTTTGACCAAGACCCTACCATTGACCAAAAATTCCAAAATGATCCACTCTTGACCTTTACGCCATTCATGATCAAACAATTTCTAACCTTATAAAGGCCTCGACTATTGACACTTCCCAAGATGAGACACTTTCCTCCATGGGACACATAGACGATATTCCTCCAAGACAAGAATCTTCCACTAGGGACATGCTTGCATATGATCAAGTTATAGCTAAAATCATTGGACTCTATGACACTAAACATAATGATGGATTTGACATTGCCTTGGAAGCACCAACAAAATCATTTGAACTTGACATGCCACAAGAGAAAACCAAAGATATCATTCAGAAAAATGTCCAACATGATAATGAAGCTAAGCCACTTTAGCAACTAGGGTCATCTATCTTTGTCAGAGTAGGCTTTCTTGCAGAAAAAATTATTACAAGTGACAGTATCCACAGACCTAATGATGGGTTAGCATCTTGCTTTCAAAACAACAAATACCCCATCACAAATAGAATCTGTCAAAGCATGTTATATCAAGGAAAAGGACTAGACATAAATGAAAAAGGCATTCTGGAACTAATACAACTTCAGGAAAATTATAGAAATCAAGGTCTTGGCTATTCCTTAGTTAGTAAATCAAATGATGTAAGTGGTACCTCCTCGATACTGGGGGCAACTTTGTCAAATATAAACATCCAAATGGATTCCATGAGAAATCCTTGTCATAAGATTGTTTCCAACACCCCCTCCACCCACACCATGAATCATCATTTCATCATAAATAAACCTTCCCTTTGGAACCAACAAAAACAAAAGTCTTACAAGTCAAAAGATCAAAATTAAATGTCAAAGGCCATTGAATCAAACAAAAGGACAAGTGGACAAATGAAATTAAAATGGATCCCAAAGACAAGTGGATCAAGCAAAGAAAATATGTCAAAAGAAAAAGTCAATCACAATGTGGAGCCACAAGACAAGAGGACTCCCACATACAACAAATATCCACCTCCTTCAAAATGGTCATCAAGCAATGCATCTAAATGTGTTGGTTCCAAACACCATCCCTCCAAAATCCGTCATCTACCATCCCAAGTTTGGAAAATAAAAAGTCATTCATCCAAATGTCCAAACAACCTTTCCACATCTACCATCATCTGTCATAATCTTACATCTCACCTAAAGTCCAAAAATCCCACATCACAAATCTGCCACATCATGGCAGAAACTCTTTACCAAAAGGACTATCATGGCACTCTATTGCGATGTGCGTATTTTGATAAGGCAAACTCTAGTATCAGAAAGGATCACAATGATATCGATCAGTTGTATACAAGTGCTACGATCCTGACAAGATAACTCCTTTAGCAAGGTCATTATTGGCATATCATGGGACCAATCTCTACATCAGCAGCGTCTGTGGATTTAGAATAGTCAGTGGTAATTTAAAGCATCCAAGCTATCCACAATATCAAAAACACAAAAAAAAAATCAAAAATCAAAAAATCATCACCCTAATGGAAACCTGGCAAACAGGCACCCTGGATAAGTACCATGATGAAAACTTGACAAACAGGCATCATGTGTAAAATAAATCATCTATGTGGACTCTTACACTTGGGGGCAAGTCATCTCATTTCCCATGCCTTTCTCATGACATTGGCGTCCATCTAAGCCCTATTATTTCCACACATTTTTCCCACTTATCTCAGTCTTGACATAAAATAGGCACACATAAATCATGCTTTGGGAAAACTCTTGACATGTCTATCCTTCGGTCATACATGATTCACAAAACATCATGTCATTGACCGTCATAGTCTTATTGTCCTTATATGACATAGTCTTTGAAAATCATATGGCAATTCCATTAATCTCATGTCTCCTGTCTTTTACCAACGACACCCCCTATCCTATCATGCCTGTCACCTATCTTGGCTTTCCCTTGTCAAACAGTCTAAGGATAATCATCATCCCATCTAGTCCTAACCAAGTTATTCCAAAGGTAACGAGTCTAAGCCATACAAGCACATTATCCAAAACATTACTTGACTTTGTTCCTGGCTTGGTTGTAGACCTCCATACTTTCGTCACATTATCGTCATTGTCCTCACGTTGTTTGGGGATGCGTCCTTCCCACGTCAAACAATGTTGTCATCACCTATCAATTGGTATTCAGCTTGACTAGGGGCATAATCATTTTTTTCCTTAGATTCTCATGTGTAAGCATCAGTTATATGCATTTGTCACGATCCTCTTAAATGTCAAAATCCAAAAAAATCATAAAACGACAAAAAAGATAAAAACATCATAAAATATCCTGAAAAAAGACAAAAAATCATAAAATGTCTTGAAGAAAGACAAAAAATCATAAAATGTCCTGAAAAAAGACAAAAAAATCATAAAACATCCTGAAGAAAATACAAAAACATCCAAATCAATATCAAAATCCTAAAAATGGAGTCAAAGTCAATCATGTCAGTCAGTCCATATTATTGTTGCACTACGTTGTCTCTGTGCATTTGCTATGTAGGCAAGGCCATTAGTCAATGAGTCCTCGAGACATTAGGTTAGTCCTTTTAGGTTGGTCCAAATAAAATCATGGCATTTGTCACAATTGTCACATTGGTCAAATAAGTTAGACATAGTCAAACTTGGACACAAGATAGTCATTTGAAATGCCAACGTCAAAATTGGTCAAAATTAGACAAGACAGTCCAATCAATCATACATTCAACATCAGTCAACTTGCCAAAACATATTACTCAAAACAATGTCAATCTCGTCACTCTTTGGTCCTCTTCAAGATGTGTCCTTCTTAGAGTTAGACCTCGTCAAAATGTCCTTTGCCTTTTTTAGGATGTGTCCTTCCTGACAATAGGCTCAGTCAAACTGTCAACACCGTCAAATTGGCAAAACTCTTAAACTGTCAAAACTATCAAACCAACAAGAATTCAATCTTTGGAAAACAAACATTGGAAAACCAAATTAAATGGCTGTTAATTTTTCTCATCTGTCTTGTCTTATCTTTTGACTATTTTTTCTATTTTTGGTCTTCTCTTTTTACTATATTATCATTTTGGTCATATTACTAGCTACCTTGAGGATGTCCCATGAAGGATTTAGAGGTGCGATGATGTCTCCTGGCCTATTTTATTTCTTTGACTATTGTTTGTGGATTGTCTCGACAAAAAGACTAGGCCAACTTTTCCCTTAGTATGAGTTAGGACATTCCTTGTCTGTAACTATCTATTTTTCAAGTGGATGACCTTGCACACCTTGGTCTACATCATATCACGGTGTTTTTTGTCCATTTGTGTCATTTTACCTCCCAATGATGATTAAGAGCAATAAATATTAAAGTCCTATGGCAATGTTTTGAAGGATTTGGTCTAAGAACTAACATGCATCTTCTTTAGTCGTGTCATCTTCTCTCGCCCATCTCATATAGGCATTGCATCCATATCATCATCCATATCTCTTTCACTAACATTTCTTTGTTTCTTCATATTATAGTATGCTCATTAATTTCGAGAGCACACCCATGTTCTTGGAACCTGTCTGTCCTCTCAAGGGGGCATACCGTAACCCTCCTCGTCAGTCTTCCTCATCTTAATTTGCACTGGGGCATATTTTTGACTTATTTTCTTTGTCACAATACGACATGCTACATTATGACAAAGAGGGGAAAAATGTAAACACTTAAAAATCACCTAGGCCTATAAGCTTCCTTTTTACCACTTTTGTCCTAGCATAATTAATACATTTAATTATGTCCTTGGTCCACATTCGACTATTAATTAAATAATTCATAATTATTTAATTAATTCATGTCCTTTTATTCTTCATGATTATTAAATAAATATATTCTATTTATTTATTAAATATGTCATTAATTATCTAAGTCTTCCCTTAATTAAATAAATTTCTTAATTTATTTAATTACCCTTCATCATATATTTCTTCCTCATTATTAAATAAATGAATTACATTTATTTATTTAATATGTCACTAATTGTCTTAAATAAATGAATTGATTAATTTATTTAATTAATTAATCTTATCTTCTAAATTAAATAATTATCTTTAATTATTTAATTGTCAAAATTAATATTCCTCTCATTTTAAATAAATGAAATTATTTAAAATGTCATCACTTTCTTAACTGTCAGTCGATTTTGGTAAATAATCTGAAAAAGATTATTGATTGTCTCACAAAATCATTATTTTGAATTAATTTAATTCAAAATAGTAACTAATCTTCCAAAAATCAAGTAATCAGGGAGATTCTTGATTTTCCAAATCTGATCTTTAGTCCAACTCTTATCTTCTTGATTTTTTGAATCTCACAAATCAGGCAGTCTTTATCTTCTTGATTTTCAAAAATCTTTATTTTCTAATTAATTTATCTCATTTATTCTCCACCGCCGATTTGATTCTCTTAGATGACATCTTGACCGCTCACTTAAGGATTTTTTCCTAACCCTAATTAGGGATTGTCAAATTAAATCTTGTCCTCTCATTTTAGGTCTCTATCAAAGATAAATCTCGTTTGTCCATTCAAAAAGGCATTTTCTATAAAATGTCATTTTCCTCCTATTTTTTGGCATTAGGCAATATTTTAGACATAGGCATTTCAATTGTATTGTCATAGTCATAGGAATTTAGACATTTATCAAATCCTTCAAAGCTTGGTGTATGACTTAAACATTTATTTCAAATTGCTCACATGATGAATCTGAGGGAAACATGTCAACCAACAAGTTAGAAGGTGTTACAAAAGTGAATCATCGAAGAATCGATAGTTTACAGGTATAATCTTTCTTTGTTTTAACTTGCATTGTGTTTTGTAATTGCTTTGGGTTTATTTTATATGCTTTATTGATTAAATCTAATCCAAAATTTACTCATAGTTATAGCCTCCATTTCTGAGACAAAGACACCTGCCACTCCTTATATCTCTAAAATCAAGGTCATTATCCAAGACAATGGATGTGGGGATTATAAAATGTATAAAAGTGCTTTCGTAATAGAAGAGTTACATCAATCTCCTAGGTCTCATGGGAAACCTCAACTAGCTGAAAAATCATCCCAATCCTTCAGAGAAGACCCTTCTAGATTTAGATGTTGGGGAGATCTAAGTCAGGAAGTGGTGGATGAAAAAGAAATATCAAGATCACTATACCAAGATGAAAGGGCCACACCTGATCTTGCCATGGATGAGAGTAGCAAAGGGTTACAAATGATTCTTGGTATGGGCTATAACAGAAACAAGAAACTTGGAAAGAATGATAGTGGTCTTCTAGTACCTCTCATTCTAGATAAGAGTGTGATAAATATTGGCCTTGGATGTACTCCTTTGAAGGTAACCATACTTGGCAATGGTGCCTCAGTTAGAAAGGTCAAAACTCTACATCAGCTATCAACATCTGCTCTTCAATTATCTTTGACATAACTAATATGTATAGTAGTGATGATGATCCTATAACTGACTTACCCATGATTTTCAAGGTTTCATCCCTTTTCATGATTACTACCCTATATTTTAAGTTAGACAATCAAACCCATGAGATAAACTTATTATATCCCCAACTCATCAAGTACAACAAACGAGGACCACCAATTTTGGACATGTTTGAAAATAATAAGGTTCTATTAGAATTTATGGGATTATAGGATGTTATACCATATAGAGATATCAAAGGCTTGTTTTACATCATACTAGACACACATTCCTATTATGGGGAAATGATTAAATCCTTTAGTCGTAAAAGTGAAAATATGAGAATAATCTCTAGCTCTTTGAGTGTAAACTACACTGTGGCACTCTTTGACCTAAAAATAGTAAAAATAAAGGACACATCCAATGGTGAAAACATCTATAAGGCACTGTAGGATGAAGGATTCAATCTTCATCTTAATTCCATTCATTAGGAGAAGTCAACGGTCTTAGCAAAAAAGTGTAATCTAGTCAACTTGGGAATAGAGAAAATGTCATATATCACCTTCTATGTAGAATAACTTGTGATAGAAGAGAAATAACTCTTAAGTGCATTCCTAAAATAAAGAAAGATAAAATTTGCATGGACGTATGCTAACATGCCTAGGTTGGATCCAGAAGTTGTGGTTCACCACCTAATTGTATATCCCAAATGAAAACCAGTGAAACAAAAGATACTAAAAGTGCATCCCCAGATAGCATTGTTGGTCAAAATGGAGTTATTGAAGCTCCTAGACGCAGGGTTCATATGCCTGATATATTATCTAGAATGGTTCTCAAACCTTGTACTTGTTTCAAAGCCTACTAGGGGTAGCCACATTTGCATGGATTTGAGAGGCTTTAACAAAGTGTGTCCCAAGGATGATTTCCCTCTCCCAAACATTGACATGATTGTGGATATGATGACAAGACATGAGATGCTATCATTAATGGATGGATTCTCAGGTTACAACCAAATCATGATAGCAAAGGATGACCATGCCTTTCACTTGTCCATGAGGGACATATTACTAGAATATGATGTTGTTCAGGTTGAAAAATGTAGGAGCTACTTATCAAAGGGCCATCACACTAATCTTTCATGATATGATTCATAAAACAATGGAATATTATGTGGATGATATATTGGCTAAGTCAAATAAATTTTGAGATCACATAACAGCTCTAAGCTCCATCTTTGATAAGTTAGAAAAGTACAAGGTTTGACTAAAATATAAAAAAGTGTGTCTTTAGGGTACAACCGGGCAAGCTCCTATGGTACATTATGTCCATGAGAGGAATCAAGGTAGACCCACCAAATTTAAAGCAATCCTCAAGATGGAGGCACTGAAAATATTGAAACAACCAAGTGGCCTATAAGGAAGTCTCCAGTCCATCCGTTGATTCATATCACAACTAGCAGACAAGGCCATATGATATTCCCATCTACTCCAAAATGGGGTAGCATACAAACATGATAAGAAATGTGATCAGGACTTCAACAAGATCAAGGAGTACTTACACCACTAGTTCTCATGCCGCCAATTCTAGGAAAACCCTTGATTTTGTACATATCAGCAACAATAGGAACCCTTGGGGCTATCCCAGCACAAAATGATGAAAATGGGAAAGAGAGAGCTATCTACTACATCAATAGAACCATGGTGGGGTATGAACTAAATTACACATCTATTGAGAAATTTGGCTTAGTAGTTGTGTTTGATGCACAAAAATTTAGGAATTACATGCTAACACACAAAATAAAGCTCATTACAAAGATAGATCCACTCAAGTACCAACTTTATAAAGCAACACTCACAGGGCGAATAACTAAGTGGGTTATGATCCTGACAAAACATGACATTGAGTATGTGGAATGCAAGACCATTAAAGGAAAAGCAATAGCAAATTGGCTAGTAGACACACCAATATACTCAGAGAATCCACTTATATCAGAATTCCCCAATGAATCAATCTTCAACCTAAGTGTAGTAGATCACTGGAAGATGTGCTTTGATGGATCCTATACACAACATAGGTCATGAGAAAGAATCTTCTTTATCACATTATAAGGGGATTGCATACCTAAATCATACAAGTTGTCATTTTCATGCACAAATAACATTGTAGAATATGAGGCTCTTGTCATAGGGATAAGAATTTTTGTATAGTGAAAAATCATGGCACTCAAAGTCTACAGAGACTCACATCTCATAATCAACCAGGTAAATGATGAGTATCAAAAAAAGGATGACAAGGTGAGCCCCTATAAGAAACTGGTGGAAATCCTCAAGGAGTTCTTTATTGATATCATATTTGAGCAGCTACTTAGAGAAAATAACAAAGTGATGAATGCAATGGCAACAATTAGATCACTATTAGATATCCCATGAAACATCCCAAAGAAAGAATTCCTTGTATATTAGCTTCTCGTACTAGCATTCGAGGTACCAGATTCTGAGTTTGTGTATGAAATGTTTGGTCCTGGTGATCCTTGGTATCATGGTATATACACTTAATTAAGAATACGAGTCCCTACAGATATAACCCCAAACCTCAAAATATCCTTTGTCAAAAATTCATCTTGATTTATCATCCTAGGAGATACCCTATATTGTAGAAGCATTGAAGGAACCCTTTCATGATTCCTAAATGCTGACAAAGCTTTGACTGCTTTAGCTGAGGTACATAATGGCATTTCTGGTACACATTCGAGTTGTATGACCTTGGCTAAAAAAATTTTGAGGACAAGGTACTATATGCCTATAATCAAAAGGAAAGCTCATGATTTTGTAAAAAGGTGTTTGCAATGTCAGCAACATGGGGGTGTTATCCATGCACAAGCTCAGAAGCTCCACCAAATCATTACACCTTGGCCCTTTTCACAATGGGGGCTTGATCTCATCAAAATAATTACCCCCACCTCATCTAGTGGACATAAGTTCATCATCACCACCACTAAGTACTTCATGAAGTGGGTGGACGCCATTCCCATGACCTGTATCATAGGAAATAAAATGTCCAAGTTCATCTTGAACTACCTAATCTTCTGCTACATTGTCCCTCAAGCCATGATCTCAAATAACATGATACCCTTCAAAAACTAGGATGTTTGAGACTATGCCAAAAGTTCAAAATACAACATCGCTTTTCCACCCCATACTACCCCCAAGGAAATGGCCAAGTTGAAGCTACCAATAAAACCATCTTGAAAATTCTCACGAAAACAGTTAATGATTGGAATTTGCAGCTCAATCCCACCTTATAGGTGCCACTCCTTTCTCCCTGGTCTATGGATCAGAATCCATACTACCTATTGATATCAAGATCCCATTCCTAAGAATATCATTCTATAATCTCATCATAGATGAAGAATACTAGGTTGTAACAACAATTTTGGCTCCCCAAAATCTCTAGCTCCTTCCTAGGGGTTTACACCTAGAAGGAGAGGACAATGGTCCAAAATGACTTTGTTAACACTAGAAGAAATGGAAAGAGGAGTGTGGAATGTCTATGGGGATGTGTTCAAATGTTGGAAAATTAATGGAAATGAAAACAAAAGAATGTATTCTAATCTAATGCAAAATTTTTGGAAAACACAATGTGTATTCAAACAAATTGACTACGAATGTAAACAAACTAGAATAGAAAGTAACCTAGTTGAAGATAAAAAGCTAGAAGATAGAAGAGGCTAGAATGAGGTTCTAAATACTTGCATAAGACACCATAAATTATCACTAAGACTAATTCACCATGCATGGCGAATTAATCTTCTTTTTACCAGAAAGTGTCAAAACCAGTTTCAGGGAATTGGGTATCCAAATTAATAGAAATCATTGTTCAAGCCTAGAAATGGGACTGATTCACCATCAACAGAGAATGAGTCCTCTTCTAGAAAATAAAGAAATTTGGAATGGATTTTGTGGCTTAGGATCTACAATTCTATTTTTGATGAATCCCTAGATCCAAATCTACAAAACTGGACCTATGGACTCTCTCCAAGCTTGAGATAGGGTTTGAAACACCTTGAATGACTATGATGAGATATTACACCTTTCCTCACCCTTCAATTTGATAAATCTCCATACATAAACACATGTAAAGGGGAAAATATGTTAAAGGTCAGGATATGGGGTTTTCCTTGGGCAAACCCCTTTAGGTAATTAAACCAAAGTGATGAAATAAAGTAATGAAACATAAAAAAATGGAATAGATTACCTTGTCATGATGATTTGATCTTGAAAGTCTACAAAAATGGAGGAGGATTCAGCCATTGAATACTTTAGAAAGCTAACTTGAAGACTTCTAATGAAGAAAACCTAACTTGCTTGACTTGGATGAGAAAATAGAAGATGAATTAATGATGAGAGATGTATAAATGAGTTTTAGATCACTTATTTATAGACAATTTTTCATAAGAATCCTATTAATACCTCCACAAGCTGACATGAAGAAAAATTAATTTAAATTTCACTTTATTTACTACTCAAAGATCAAAATGGGGCCAGATAGGACTCATTCAGCACACATGGTGAATTGGTCCCACCTAGATGGGACTGATTAGCCATGCATGGTGAATGGGTTCCATAGGGGTCATTCTGACACTTAAGAAGCCAAGGAATTAGGAAATGAGGTCTAAAATGCCATCTTGTTGGTTATTTGATCAATTAAAGCCTCAGGATGCATAATATGGGTTAATTGATACCAATTAGTGATGATGTAAATGTTAAATGGGGATTGGAACACATAAATCAATGTGAAAGTGTGATTAAATACACTTTACAACACTAAAATTAGGTCCACAACCTAAAAGGGAACAAAAACCAATGTGAATGTGCAAAAAACATTACAACACTAGTTTATCATTAATTTTAAATTAAGAACCTTCAATATTGATGTAATAATGTTATTGAAAACATTTTATAATGTTGAATTAGGGAGAAATAGGTTAAGTCTAGAAAAGTGTGAATTTCCTTTACAAGACTTTACAACACATTTACAAGATGTCATTAAAATAATATTATTTGATTTTCAAGGGTCCAAGACCTAGTGTGGATGCTTAAAATGCCTCACAACACCAAATTAATGCCTCATTAAGTCCATTTTATCATGAATTAATCCCATGTCAAGCAAAGGGTCCTTTTTTCTATGGCACATTTAGCACCCACTTTAGTGAGAGGATAAACCTGTTTCAAACTCACAAAAAAGTAGACATTCAAGAGAGGCCTTCATACATGGATGTAGATGACAAAGAATTACAAATATCAAGGATCTTGTAGAAGCCCCTAGGTTTGAAGATCTTAAGTTAGGCTATCATGGTACAAAATCATGCAAAGACAAGATCCAAAGGTAAGATGGTGTACTCACTCTAGGCCAACATTTATTCATTAGGTGAGAAAGGCCAAAGGTATACTCACTCTAAGGCCATAGAACTTTAGGTCATCTGCGGGGTCACTAGTAGATTTTGACCCATTTTTTGACAATGTCCCATTGGAATTTCGATGGCTGTTTGTCACTATTTTTGCATCAAAATTTCAATGGCATTTGAAACATGGAAATTCTGACTCGACATGGGTCGTCATCAAAAAATGGGTCAAAATCTACCAGTGGGTGAGAAAGCCTAGAAAGGTAAGATACACATGCTAGTTGGTATGCACTTACAAATACAAAAGTGGCTATGGGGAAATGCCATGCCTCTAGGTGGGCTTCTTGCTCAACCATGTTGAAGTTATACCACTTAATAACTTTAACAAGGAACCATAATGAAAAATGTTCATGAATAAAAGAAAGGGTACCATAGTCATGCAAGTTGTATTATTCAAGGTGGTAAAAAGGAAATGCAAAATTTAAAATGTAAAATGTAAAATGTGAAAAGATGTTCAAAGAAGTCTTGTTCTTTACATGCAAGGTTAGTCACTTAGGGAACATTGTGTCTAATGTCTCCAAGAGATGACCAATCAAAGAATAGTATGTTCACAACTTAGGGGATACAGTGAGTACATCAAGCCACCAAGAGGAATGGAATATGGTAAGATAAATCATACTTATGAAGGAAATCATGCCCAATGTCATCCACAAGGTGACATACACATCACACAAATGAAAAAGCTACACTAGGAAACAAGAATGCAAATGATTTTTGGTAATGTATGCCCCCCACTTTAAATGAATTTCTAACACCACTACTATGAGAAATTTCTTTAAAGTAGAAGACTATATGAGAGCTTATTCAAAAATCCCTATGCCAAGTCATATGTTTTTGATATGTTGTGTCATGAAGGAAGAGAGTATGTCACATGTGAGTCAATCTTAAGACATGGCATCCACATCTCAACCTTTCTCTTATACTTTCATGAAAATTTAATGAGTATTCAAAGGAGACAACAACAAGTGACATATGGGGAGAAGGCTTGCTAACCCTTTTCATCTACTTAGTGTAGGACAAAGGTGAGCCTGGAATGGATGATGGTATGCTACCCCTTGCTATGGATGCAAGACATGCAATAGTGAGAATGTGATTATCCTACAACTATTACATGGAAATGAGTATCAAATAAGGTTATTTATGTGAATAAGGAAGAATCTTGGAAGTCTCGTGTGATAGTATTGATGTGGAGTGAAGGTTTGGTGATTGTGGTTAAAGGAGAATAACCATGACCATGAGTTTTTTGTTGTGTGTTAAGCTCTATAGGGTTGTGAATACCTTCCTCTCAAGCACCATAACCTTTTCCATTATACCAAAATTGTTTCAGGAAGTCATACCCTTTTCCATAAAGTTGTTTTAGTGGTTTGGAATCGGGTGGTTGTTTTTTTTTGTGTTCTTTCAAGGTTTTTGTAGAGTTTGTGCCATTGTCTAAAGTGGTTGAGGTGGATGATTTTGAAAGGTGAGATGAATTTTGCATTGACATGATGGTTTTTTGTTCGTGTTTCTCATCTTCCTTTTGTGTGAGTATGTATTCACCCATAAACAAGGGTGTGAAGTCTAAGGATCCCCAATCATCACCAAATAATTTAGAGACCGATTTCCTATCATTTTGTTCAATTTCAAGAGGGTCTATGTTGGAGGTTGGAATTAATTTTTTCAAAGGACTTGGATCCCTTTTTCAAGGTGCAAGAAACTTTTAGGCTTGGGAGCTATTTCAATTTGATACAATTTTTGTAGACATATTTCATGATACAGTGAAGGGTGGAAGGCACTACATTCATCTCATGAATCCATGGTCTTCCTAGAAGAAGATTGCATGAAAGATCATAAGGCATGACATGAATAGGAGTTTTCAAAGTAACCACCCCAACCATGATAGGCAAGGTGATTACACCAAGTGATTGCTTTGTTGTATTATCAAATCTTTTAATGGAAACAAAATTAGTTATTATCTACGATTTATAAATATTCAAGAGATCAAGGAGGCTTACACCACACACATTAAGGGAAGAACCATTATCTATGAGAGTGAATTTGATACCTGTGTAATTGAATTAAGCAATTATCATAAAGGCATCACGTTGTTTCATAGTACCAAAGGAGGGAGCTCATGTCGATGAAAAGTAATATCAATATTATTTTCTTGGACGAGAGTTGTCACATCATTCTTAGTTTTACCATGAGGAGCTGAAATTTTTTTTAAGGCTATTTGAAGAATTTTTTTGTAATGTTGTGAGTTCTGAAGTAAATCCCAAAGGGAAATATTTGTAGGAGTATTCTTTAATTGTTCAACAAGATCATACTCCTTTGTTTGTGAGATGTAATGAGGAGTGCTAGGTGGATTGGGTAATGGTAAAGAGGGTGGGATTGGTTGTGGTGGTTATAGATTATTTCAAGTGTTATATGTATGAGAAATAGTAATAGAACTTAGTTTTTGTGATACATTAGTTTGAGGTGGGAAGAGGGTGTAGTGAGGTTTATTGGAAGGATGAAGCAGATGCGAAGGTGGGTGAAGGGTGTAGTGAGGCTGAATATTGTTAACATCCTATAATAGGTGAGAGTCTTCATTTTCTGTGAAGGGAATGTTATCATTATATTGGATCATAATATCCTCCCTAGAAGGAGAGTTCCTAGGAGAACAACAAACCACATGTTTTAGACAATTAAGGTTTAGTTCATCCAAAATAACTTCATCACCACCAGGGGAATTATGAATGGGTGCATATGTTTGATTAGGGGAAGAATTTATGCAATCATCCGATGTTTGTAATGTCCCATTATCTTGTGCCGTATCATCTACCCTAGTAGGAGAGCTTGTAATGTGTGCATCTAAGGTTGAAATGTGCAAATTAGCTTTAGCACAAGTGGGAGAGGCAATAAGAGAAGAAAAAGCATCATACTATTGTTTTTCAATGATTGGATCCTTTTTATTAGGTATGTATGCTTGGATGGGGGGATCATTAGGAAAGGGATCAAGGAGATTCTCATTATTATCTTTGGTTATGTTTTCTAGCAAAGTATCTTCGTTAGAACTAGGAGAGATACTAGGAGAAGAAAAAATGTGATTATCATGATAATATATGAGTTCATTACTTTTTTCCATATTATCTTTCAAAATAGGAGAGGTAGGGGAAGGATCATAAAGAGGATTGTCATAGGTCTTCAAGATTTGATCATTTAAGGTCAACATAGGCTCCTCACAACTAATGTGAATGCCATGATGGCTTACAAAAATAGTCTCACAACTAGTGGAGGTGTTGGGAGATGAATGGAGACTAGGTAAAGTGGTGACAATGCATTCATCTTGTGTTGCTATTCTATCTTCCCAAGGGGAATTAGGAGAAGGACAAACAAGACCGTCTTGATGCTTAATGATTGTACCTTCTTTGGTCAAGATACATTCATCACTAAAAGGAGAGATGTCGAGGGAAGGGAAATTATGATAATCATTGTTATTTATGTTTGTATTTCATTCTAACACATCATCCTCACAAATGGGAGAGATGTGAGGGGTTGTAGGTTCAAGACAAGCATTAAGATGTTCATTCTCTTGTGCTAAGAGACTATCATAACTAGGGATTGCATTGAAAGAATGATTAACATGCTTATGAACTATCTTTTTATTTACAAATTTGGAGAAGGTTGAGACTAACCTTTTGAAAGAAAAATATATGCTAACTCAAAATGCAATGCAAAGGGTTGAAATGAAATGCAATTATTAGATAATAATTGACAAATTATGCTATGAGAATGCAAACGTGAAAGTGAAACCATGCATGAAATGAACTAATTAAGGCTAAATGTTATGAAATGCATGCTATAGAAATGAAACTAACTAATATATATAGGTTAAGGCACTAAATAGAAGGCTAAAATAATGTTCTAAATTCTGCACAATGTTGTTTCAAGGATCAAAATGGACTAATTCACCCAAGGTGGTGAATGAGTCCTAGTATAAATGTGTTATGAGTGCCATGATGCTGGTATAAATCAAAAATGTAGAATTTCAGATCTTTTGAATGATGAAAGATGCAAAAATACAACCTATTATGCACTTTCACTTATGTAAAAACAAAACCCTAAAATGCAATCCAAGAAAATCTAGGATGATTAATGGAATCCAAAATCAGAAAAGAAGGGATTATAACAAGACATTCACCAAAATGTAACAAATATTTTGGCTCCCCAAAATCTCTAGCTCCCTCCTAGCGGTTTTCACCTAGGAGAGGATAATGGGCCAAAATGACTTTGTTAACACTAGAAGAAATGGGAAGAGGAGAGTATAATGTGTGTGGGGATGTGTTAAAATGCTGGAAAATTGATGGAAATGCAGAAAAAAGAATGTATTCTAATCTAATGCAAAATTGTTGGAAAACATAGTATGTATTCAAACAAATTGACTAGGAGTGTAAACAAACTAAAACAGAAATTAACCCAATTGAAGATGTGAACCTAGAAGCTAGAAGAGGATGGATTGAGGTTGTGAATATTTGTAGAAGACACCAAAAATTCTTACTAGGACTGATTCGCCATGCATGGCGAATTAGTCCTATTTTTACTAGAAAGTGTTGGAACCAGTTTCAAGGAATTAGGTATCCAAATCAACAAAAATATTTATTCAAGCCTAGAAATGGGACTGATTCACCATCAATTGTGAATGAGTGATCTTCTAGAAAATAGAGAAATTTGGAATGGATTATGTGGCTTAGGATCTGGAATTTTGTTTCTAATGAATTCCCATATATGAATCTGCATAACTAGGCCTACAGACTCTCTCCAAGCTTGAGATAGGGCTTGAAACACCATGAATGAATTTGATGAGATATTTACACCTTTCCTCACCCTTCCATTTGATAAATATACATACATAAATGCATGTAAAGGGGAAAATCTGTTGAAGCTTAGGATATGGCTATGTGTAGGATCATCATGGAAAAAATAGACTCTTAAGTGGCAAAAAAATTAGAAAAAATAGAGTTAGGCAACTTGATGTAAAAATTTGAATAAGTTATCTATATTATTTCAAAAATATGTAAGAATAGAATCTGTAGAAAATTGAATGTAGTTTCTAAACTACAAGGTTTGTTTAAAAAAAACAAAAAATATTTGGTGAAAGTTTAAAATTTCAATGCAATGGTACTTAAATTTCAGGGAAAAAAGAAGAAGTAGGTGTTTGTCTGACCAACCTAACCACAATAAAATGATAAAAAAAAATTCTAAGATTTTAGATATAAGTAGAGGACTCATGCTCCAATGTGATGCATATTTTGTTGTATTTTTTTTCCAAGTAAATAATTAATTATGAATTTTTTATTACAAATTTTTAAAAAATATAAAAACTCATATGTCTAACCACCTTAACTTGGTCAAAACTTCATGAAATTTAATTTTTCTTTTTTTAATCCTATATTATGTGAATCATAGAATGTGACACATTTTTTGGATTCAAAAAATGTCATACCATTTGAAATCTATAGATATTTTTCAATTAGCCTATCAATTAAGACTTTAGTCATAATTTGCATTAAAAAGTGAATAATAATTACTTATTAAATTCAAATTAAAGCATAATTTATATTGGTAGAAATATAAGAATCTCCTTTAAAAACCATTTTCGTTTCATCAATTTTGGGTAAAAATATAGTCGTAAGCCACATACCCATCTTATTGCCACTTTTCAGCCCATCATGATCCTACACATACCCATATAGGAATTTTCCTTGGTCAAACCCCCTTAGGTAATTGAATAAAAGTGATGAAATAAAGTAATGAAACATGCAACAATGGAATAGATTATATTTTCATGATGATTTGATCTTGAAATTTTGCAACAATGGGGGAAGATTCAGCACTTGAATACTTTAAAAAGCTAACTTGAAGACTTCTAATAAAGAAAACCTAAATTCTTGACTTGGATGAGAAAATAGAACATGAATTAATGATGAGAGATGTAAAAATGAGTTGTTAGATCACTTATTTATAGACAATTTTTCCTAAGTGTCCTGTTAATACCTAATCACAGGTTGACATGAAGCAAAATTAATTCAAATTTCACTTTATTTTCCACTCAAAGGTCAAAATGGGGCCAAATAGGACTCATTCACCACACATGGTGAACGGGTCCTACCTGGATGGGAGTGATTCACCATGCATGGAAAATGGGCCCCACAGGTGCCATTTTGACACCTAAGAATCCAATGAATTATGAAATAAGGTCTAAAATGTCATCTTGTTGGGTATTTGATCAATTAAATCCTCAAGATGCATAATATGGGTTAATTGAGACTTATTAGTGATGATGTAAATGTTAAATGGGGCTTGGAACACATAAACCAATGTGAAAGTGTTATTAAATACACTTCACAACACTAAAATTAGGTCCACAGCCTAAAAGGGCATAAAAATGTATGTGAATATGCAAGACACATTACAACACTAGTTTATCATTAAGTTTAAGTTAAGAACCTTCTAGATTGATGTAATAATGATATTGAACACATTTTATAATTTTGCATTAGGGAGAAATAGGTTAATTAAGTCTAGAAAAGCTTGAAAGTCCTTTATAAGACTTTACAACACCTTTACAAGACATCATTAAAAGAATATTATTTGATTTGAAAGGTTCCAAGACCTAGTGTGCATGCATAAAATGCCTCAACACACTAAATTAAGGCCTCATTAAGTCCATTTTATCATGAATTAATCCCATGTTAAGCAAAGGGTCCTTTTTTCTACGACACATAGGTATCACGACTCAATGAGTTTAAACTACTGGATGAGCAGTGCATGGATGCCTTAAACCATTTGTAAGTCTACCAAAACCATCTCAAATGGAGTTATTGTTACCAATTTTTCAATATAGCTCAATTGGTGGAGGAAGATTAAATACTAGTATATTTAAAAGTTGAAAATACAGTTATTTCTGCATATGATTAAGTGTTGATTGTAGCTTGTTTATCATTTTATAAGTGACAATTGTGCATTGAGATGAAGAAATAGAGTTTCAAGTATTGTTTATCATTTTACAATCAAATTAAAGACAAGATTGAGCATATAAACAACAAAGCATTTCAAATGCTTTCATTTATTTCATGAAGTAATTCATATTTACAAAATTTCATTTGATTGTGTAAATTCAAATGATACTACAACATTGCATTATAAATGCATTTTTCTTTTCAAAATGAAAAGCATAAGATTGAAATAAAATATTCACACAAGCTGTGGATGTGACTATCACAGTGCATCATAAACATCACACTACATTATGTAAGATGCATAAAATGGAATCACATAAGTATAAACATAATCATCATTGCCTAATTGATTGATGAACGACCCAGAAGTGGTGCACCATTTGTCTTCTTCAAGCTTTGTTGACCTATGAGAAGGAAGAGAGGGATTTCAGAGGCTCTGACTATGAATATACCTACATGAACCATCAACAATAATGTAGTATTCTACTAATCATGCACTAAAGCAATCAAGAAAGTGCAAAAACATGAGCTAAAAGAGATATATCAACATGATCATATATTGTTTTATGCTAACATCAACTGTTTCTTTGTGCAGGTATAGGGAAAATCATGATGCTAATTATCATTTGAAGACCAAGCATGTGGAGAAAACTGGGCTCCCACAAGGGTAGAGCTTGGCATGCTACTTGTTATTCATTACAAGTGGGTTGAGAAGGGATTTCAATCATCATGTTTTTCAAGAAAGGAAATGTTATAAAAATGAAAGAGTAAAGAACATTAATTCATTAAACCATCAAACCTACAATTCACTCATAAAAATCAAGTAGGTACTGCTTCAAAGCTACAGGTGAATAGTTGTTTTAAATCAGTTCATTAATTCAACTAAGTGCAAATTTCAACATTGCTACCATAGTAGTTTTGTTCATATTATTCATGATATTATGCATGGTTCAACAATGTTCTTTCTCTCAATCAAGGATAGTGAGTAGGAATACATAATGCCTTGATGAAGAGATTTGTTTCAAAATTTCATTTTAGAAGAGAGCAAGTGCATGGAACAATGTTGTTAAATAGAGCATAAAAATGCATGAAGAGTGCCAGATAAGAAATAGTGACAACATCTAATCAATGCATGAACAGTTCAGTCATCTATTAAGTGGTGAAGCAATCAACTTGCTTGTAGGTACATAATACAGTGATCAGGTGTTTTTGATACATCTTTTTGGCTGACAGTGGAGTGAAATAGTCCAAGACTGTATTGTTTTTAAAGTTTTCTTTCCTCATTTATCATGTATTTCAAATAGTGGTGCATCAAGTAAAAAGTCTAAATGAAGGTTTGAAATGCATCCCTGAAGAATGTAGCTGTGAGTGCATGAGAGACTAAAGAAAAAAAATAGTCTACAGATTTGAAGTAAAGATATTTTTGTGTGTAAGGAAGGAACAACAATATAATGGAAATTAAAAATATAAACAAAGATACATTTTCAGAATCTCATATACCCGAATGAGGGTTTTCAATAGTAAGGTGAGGAAATATGTGTTTCTCATAATATTATACACCTAGGTGGATTTTTCAAAAAAAATAGGGTTTACATAGTGTTTCCATAGTCAAAGCTGAAATACAATAGAAAATGCATCCAGTTGTACATATATTCTTCAAAATTTAAAATACCCATATGAAGGAAATTCAGAATTTTAGAATGAGTAAGGAAATGACATGATAGGTCGAGCCCAAATTTTACACAAATATCAAAATATACAGATTTTTGTTTATTCTTCATATACCCACATTGGAGTTTTAGTTTAAAGGAAGATTTAATGCCATTTCTAGGTTACCCATATGGAGACTTCTACAAATAAACAAAAATAGATGCTTTTTATTATCACCCATTTTAGGGTTTTTATAAAAACAACAGAAAATATGGAAAACCACAGTGGGTTGAGCTTTAGAGGAGAAGAGTTTTTAGCTCTTGAATGGTTTATCATTTCGTAGTCAGAGGAAAACTCATGTAAGTTCCATCATAGTTGAGGTTACCTGAAGGAAAAAAAGAATTGAAATGAATGGAATCTCTACAAAAATCTAGATTTGAGCTTATTCATGGTGTGGCCTATAGATGGCCTTAAGTTTTTAAATGAAATGACATCTCTATAGGAGTGTATGAAGATTTTAAACTTTTGTTTCATGAAAGGAGTTTCCAAGGGAAGAAAAAGTGAGCTTACCATGCACGCTATAGAGAAGAAAAGATGTGCCATAGTCAAGCTTTGAAAGATCCAGAAGAAATTGCCCAAGCCAAGCACATATGGTGGCTGAATGGATTCATCAATGAGAAGATACATAATACAAGAAAAATATATTAGGTAAATGATAAGGCCGTGGCCTTAAGGCCCAAATTCTATTTCAAAAGTGAAGTGAAGGAGCTCACAAATACTATAAAGACAACTTACCATAAACAACAGTGAAGAATCAACCATTTGAAGTTAAAATCTGAAGCTTCCAAGGCATTTACAAGCTACAAAGACAAGCTTTCATGGTGGCAGTATCTCTTCCTAGGTAGACCCAAACTATCAAAGCTGAAAAAATGTGAAAAAAAGTGAGGATTAGGGTTTTACCTTGTTTTTCTATGTTGCCCTAATTTGAAATAGGGACTTATCATTTTTATCAAACTTTATGAAAAGTTTTGAATGCACGATTTTCCTAATGATAGGTCGAACCATGTAGGGATTTGAGTGATTGAATTTTGACCTAAGTCTTGATGATTTAATGGATTATTTGAAGACTTTAGGCCTTTCATTGTTTCCTTAGTCAAAAAGGGGGCATATGATTTGAAGCCTTAGACTATTTTCAAAGGTTTGTGAGAAGTCAATTAGATTTTGGAGGGAATTTTTTTAAGCACAAGGATAAGCCTTAGTTTTTACTCATTTTAGAGAAATCCTTTCAATATCCATGCTTCTATTATTTGTTTTGATTTATTTTGAGAAATCAATTATAGATTGGAAAATTGTGTCTAAGGGAAAGGAGATATGAATAAAGATATTCATATATTTTATGATTTTTCTGAGAAGATCAAGATTGTATTGGAGAAATATAGATTAAGTTGTATTTTGAAAAATATTTCAAAGCAATATTTAATTGCAAAAATAGGCCAAATTGTAAAAATCTGCATATCATGTAGAGAAGGATTAAAGCGATGCTTTTATAAATCGCTTTATTCTTTGCTATTTTTAGCAGATTGTTTTTTATTTCTTCCTTGGTTGGATTTGATATTCCTGCTAGAGAGATAAGGTGTTTTATTTGCTTTAAAAGAAAATTTAGCCTATTTTTAGGAGCTTTTCAATATGATCATGGAAACAGTGTGTTTTTTCTGCTTTTATGTAGACTTTTGAGATAGTTTGAGGCCTTTTCCTTGAGATTTCTTTGTGAGCTCAAATTTTGGTTTCTAGAGGGTTATATTTTGAAGAAGCTTAGTTTTTTTTCCTTTTTCTCAATTCAGTGGGCAGTTTATGGCTCTTAGCAGTTTGAGCTTGTAAACTTAGTTGTACTCAGTTCAGACAGATACACTCTTTTAGTTTCAATAAAGCAATAGAGTTCTTGTTTTTGGTCTCAAACTTGTAACAACAATTTGATGTCTTTGTGTTTTCAAGTTTGAAGCCTTACATGTCTTTCTTTTATGAGTCTTTGCACAAAATTTCATGTTTTTCAGGTTGTATGATGTATTCAATTCCTTTGAATCTTCATGAAAATTATTGATGAAACCATGTACCAATGAGATTGTGAGAGCTAATGTAATAGAGGAATTGTTGTGAGTGGTAAAACCTATATTTTTAGAAATAACAGTTAATCATTAGTTAGCATTAAATTTCATTTTCAAGCTATCCTTCTATCGCTTTTCTCAGAAAATACTTAGAATAGGATCCATCTTTCAGAGAACCAACTAACTCTGGAGACTCTCCTTTTGCATAGATCACCCACATCTAAAAAGATTTTCCGTGCTTCAATAGATAGTTTGATTTTTGGAAAATTTGACAAAGGGTGCATATCTGATTGATAATAGATACAACAAAAAGATCAAGATTCAGAACTTCTAGGTCAGATAACTTGTACTGAAGGAAAATCAGAAGAATATTCCAAATCTAGATGGTAAGGAAAATTTTGAACCTAATTGTTTGGGACCCTTCATCATCACAACAAGCTACAAGTAAGGGGCATATCAACTATCAACACCCGAAGGGGAACCTCTTGTAAGAGAAAAAGGGGCATCTTAGAGAAACCTCCAATAATAGTAGTGCCTTATGTAACTCTAATTTTGATTAGATTTCCTAAAAGACATTTACAACTATGTCCTAAAGCGGAAACAAACACAGTTCATTTCAAACATTAATCCTTCTGAGAGAAGCACATGTAAATTCAACATCATGTAATAACAAATTCTAGAAACATAACCAACACAGATGAAAGATAAGACAAAAAAATAGAACATAAAGATTTATGTGGGAAAACCCTTTTAGGTAAAAAACCCCACTCCAAAGATTGAGCCATTTTATTATTCAGTAACAAAAGATTACAATACAATTCAGGCTCATAAACTTTTCAGAGAGTACATCTTGTTCATTCTGGAATCAACCTGGTAGCAAACTCTCCCCTTTACATTTCCTGATCAACCTCTCAAAAAAAACAATCTTCATATTGTTGCAATACCCTCACGTATCATATAGTACAAAACAACACGAGAGATCGACCATGGCATTCAATCCTTGATCAAGAGAGATTTTGGCAGCATCACCCTGCCTCTTTCTTTCCTCTATTTCAGCCTCATGGCCTCAGCCTTCCAACCAACCACTTGGCCCTAACTATAACACTATCTATCTCTATCTAGCTTCAAAACATCCAACACATACATATATCCATTCATTCTTCACTGCCTCTATGAATCAATTTTTTTTCAACTATCAGATCACAAAAAAAGGTTCACATTCTACCTCATCTGATTTTTCCAAGTCACACCATGTAGGATAGTCATCACTCAGTCAAAGGCATTCAAAACGTATTCACATGTCGGTGAGACACTAACCGTGTCTCCCCAATGCCACAAATCCAAATCGTCATTATTACTAAGAGCCTTCACTATCAGAAAGATGTTACATAGATTTCACAAGCTATCACTCAAACTTCCCCTTGTCACCAAGACATCTTATCGATATCCATCACATGTATCGCTATTTGACAAGACCATCGTTATTCGATAAGACATCATACTGATGTTCCCAAGTCATATCGATGTGAACACTGTCAACAAGACTTACAACTATCGCCAAGAGGTTACATCGAGCCTTCACATCATACCGAGCACCTAATAACCATCGACAGGACTTACCATATCAACAAGAATTCATACCAAAGCATACGAGTTACCCTGATGACCACAAGTGTATAGTTGTCGGCGAGACATCTCTTGTCAGTATGAGACATACTGAATGTCCAAGACTCTCCCTGAAGACTTCTTTCACCATAGGTCTCCCTAATCACCTTTAGACATCAACCCGTCGGTAAGAGATCAGTTCAGTCGAGAAGAGAAGAATACTTTCACACTGATCAACATGTCAGAGTGATATGTCCATTCATCAAGATTGAAACAAGGTCTCAGTGACTAGAACTTTTCACAAGGTTCCAAAGCTACTAGTCGGCCAGACAATAGTAAATTCACACCGACTTTTCTCTTTTGGAGGTTTCAGCCTATGAGATTGAGGAAAAAATTCCAATAATCTCCCACTTGACGAAGATCACACAGGCACCTCCAAAGCAACTAGAAACTAAGATCACACTAGCTCCACTAGTTCAAACCTTGCAATACTCAAGACACCCAATCAACAAGATTCCACAGATAATAGTCCACCAGACAATCTGCAACAAAGACCAGGCATCCAACTGCAACTCACTGTCCAACAAAGCAACCAAAATGAAACCGATCACAGCCTTTTGAGAAACCACATAGACCTCAAACATGCTCTCATGCTCTATCAAGAATTATGCACCAACATCCAAGATGTACACCATTCAGGCAACAAACCCTATCATCTTCCAGTATGCCACCTGTGGAAGAAAGATACAAGCCAAGGTGAATAAGCACCATTCAAATGAACACAAGCAAAACATCCCAGTGATATCATCAACAAGATACTACTACCACTTCACTATGCTCAGACGCTATACAGAAGCAATATCAACTTCAAATCCTCAACTAGAACATAACCATGAAGTCATTCTCTAGAAATAAGACAAAAACACCAGCTAGAACAACAATCAAACTGACGAACCCACTTGACTAAAAATACCACCTACAACTTGTGCTATTCCATCCAATCTTACATACCTCAAAGGTATCAACATTATTAAACTCATGCCGCTCCAAAACCAACTTATTAATCCGCAAATACAAGCTCCAAGTGCCATCTAGTTGAAAAAGAAAAAACACATATAGGAACTCGCACTACCAGAGTAATCCAAAATTGAAATATCATAGGCATCACAAGTCTACCAATAACATCACATACAAAATGTAACCATGTAGTGCCAAGTAAATATTCACAATGATATGCATAACCTACAACAAACTATTACAAGAAACATTTCTCTCACCACAAGTCTTCACAGATCTCCCAAGACCTCCACATGCAACAAAGGGAAAAAGAATTAAGAACCTCCATGTCATCACCCATGAAGATGAGTGAAAACACATGACCACAAGCAAGTGATCACTATAGCTCTAACCAAACCTCAAACCAATGTAATGTGAAAACAAACATCTAGGAGGAAAACCAAGACCAAAGAGAGAAACTCTGCACATCATATTCCTGTAGAATATCCTCCTATATACACTTCTAATAGCTAGTTGTGTCAAGAATGATCTTTACATCGCAAAATAAAATCCCAAAAAAAAAACAACTATTCAATCACCAAGATCAAACCAAATTTAAAAACATGTAATCAACATGGATGTAAGCTTCTAAAAGAAGATCAAGCTACTTCATTCTCCATTTCAGGAAATCAGCCCATACATCATATCCTACCAATTCTCATTAGTAAAACACATAACACAAAAGCTCAAGGAGATAAACAAGTTGTACAACTTCCACTATGAATCCTATAGAACCATTAAACAACAATTCAAGATCCATGTCATGAAAGTGAACATAAAACACATCTAAAAAATATAATGGGACAAATACCTCTTAGATAAACTACTGAGCAGACCAATAGTGGGAACGAGAATAATCCTTCAAGATATATCATTCATCATGACTAATCCAAGAGCAATCTCCTCATAGGTCTCTTATTGAACTCACATTCAACCAAGGTGTAGGCTTCTTAGAATTTTTTCTAAAAAAAATTTCATCAAGAGTAACCATCAAAAATAATTCTCTCATAAGAGAAAAACAACCTCATCATATTCTTCATGTATCCATGATTAATAGCAACCAATCATCTAATACTAAACTGCAACTACATTAATTCACTATCACGAAGTATCAAGCAAATAATCAAAGCACCAAATACACAAAGAATTTACCAGACCACTGTCAAAGCTCCAATCATATGAATTAGGAACTTATCATGACACCATGATCTACATATCCCCTTAGGAGATACCATGCTTCAAGTGAATTTACCATGGTCTCAATTACAATGCACAATGCCAAAACTCCAATGCACAAAAAAGAGTATACCATGACATAAAGCAGACAGACTCAAAACCAACATCACCTGTCAAGCACCACCAACACCTCAGCTAAAGACTCCAAGCATACTCCATGGATCCAAGATGTTGCACATCTTCAAATAATGTCCATGCAAATATGAAAGAACCCTTGTGTAGTAATAGGATCTAAAATCTCCCCCTTGAAAAATTTGCAACACTAAAGAAGACCATTCAACACCATGTGATGAACCCTCAGTCACTGCTAAAGCTCCCACTAAAACGTGACATCTGAGCTCTCGAAGCATCATGACCAATCATATTCACTATCAAAAGCTTACACAAAGCAATATAACCAAGCTATCCATGATATCATGATACACATGCTATAGATTCCCATAATTGACTATTCAGGTACTTAATAATATCCATCCTCTCATCTCAAAGAAATTACACCAATGCACAAGTGACCACAAACAAGGCCAGTTAACAAGTCTGCACCTACAAAGAATCAACCTCATGGATAAAGACAGTCCACATCCAAGTTATCTCACTGCAACCAATGGGTAGCTAATCCACCAATTGCATAACTTGTAGATCACAAACATCAAACAAGCAAACCCATCATCGCATTGGAAACTACAACACTCCTCAAACCATGCACAAAGCATGCATGCAAAACTACAACTATCTCATCTAGCAACAACCCAAAAGCCAGGGTCTAAAAAATAGCTTAACAACAACTCCACATAACCACAAGTTTTGTTTAACCATGCAAAACCTACAAAAATGCATAACCACACAAGTGCAAATCATCCTTAGAAGTAAAACAATAGTTCAGGAAAATACAGACCCCTTTTAGGACTATTCTAAAACCACCAACATGTAAATGCATCCGAGAAGAAGAGAAAGGCTATTTCAAAGGCTTGCAAATCATCTAATGATTAACTCCATAGCCTTCATGTATTTGAGGTTAACAAGAAACAATGCCTTCCAACACCAGGAAACACCATCTAGCATAAGCACTCTCTTCCATGGCTGAGAAACAAACTAGGATTCTCCATATCATCAAGGGGCCTCACCTAACGACACCCAATATGAAAGATTTATTGCTACATAGCCACAAAGCAATAAAATCCACCTCATACACCAAGCCTATACCACTACCAACCAAGAGACACAAATTAGAAAAAAAAAACATGATCATCTCCCTTTTTCATCTTCATCATCCTTCAAGCTACGTGTTATCTCTAAATATCACAAGACTTCCACAAACCAAAGGATCAATAAATTAGATGATTCCTCCAGATTTCCTCCTGCCTAACAAACTAAGAAATCTTAACAGGAGAAATACCTAGAACCAACAACCAAAAGAAGGGTTTGATACCACTTGTAAGGGGAAAAAAGGGGCATCTTAGAGAAACCTCCAAGAACAATAGTACCTTAGGTAACTTTAATTTCAATTAGATTTTATCAAAGACACGTACAACTATGTCCTAAATTGGAAACAAAAATAGTTCATTTCCCACATTAATCCTTCTGAGAGAAGCACATGTAAATTCAACATCATGCAATAATAGATTCTAGAAACAAAACCAACAAAGATGAAAGATAAGACAAAAAACTAGAACACAAATATTTACGTGGGGAAAACCCTTTCAGGTTAAAAACCCCACACTCCAAAGATAAAGCCACTGTATTATTCAGCAACAAAAGATTATAATACAATTCAGGCTCATATCCTTTTTAGAGATTACATCTTGTTCATTCTAGAATCAACCTAGTAGAAACCTATCCCATTTACATTTCCTGATCAACCTCTCAAAACAAACAATCTTCGTACTATTGCAATACCCTCACATAGTATATAGTATAGAACAACATGAGAGATTGCATGGCATTCAATCCTTGATCAAGAGAGATTTTGGCAGAATAACCCTACCTCTTTCTTTCCTTTGTTTTGGCATCATGGCCTCAGTCTTCCAACTAGCCACTCAGCCCTAACTATAACACTATCTATCTCTCTCTCTAGCTTTAGAACATCCAATAAATACATCTATCCATTCATTCTTTACTGCCTTTGTATCTTGGTTCAATTCCAACTATCAGATCACAACAAATGGTTCACATACTACCTCTTATTTTTCCAAGTCACACCATGTAGGATAGTCATCACTCAATCAAATGTGTTCAAAATGTATTCACATGCTGGTGAGACACTAACCATGTCTCCTCATGCCACAAAGCCATATCGTCATTATTTCCAAGAGTTTTCACTATCGGAAAGACGTTACACAGAGTTCACAAGCTATTGCTCAGACTTCCCCTTGTTGCCAAGACATATTACTGATATCCATCACATGTATCGCTATTCGGAAAGACCATCATTATTTGATGAGACATCATACCGATGTTGCCAAGTCATATCGATGTGAACATTGTCGGCAAGACTTACCGCTATCACCAAGAGGTTACACTGAGCCTTCACATAATACTAAGTATCTAACAATCCTCGAGAGGACTTACCATATTGACAAGACTTCATATTGAAGCATACGAGTTACCCAAATGACCACAAGTGTATATCCATCAGCGAGACATCTCTTGTTAGTATGAGACATACTGAATGTCCAAGACTCCCTCCAAAGACTTCTTTCGCCACTGGTCTCCCTGATCACCTTTAGACATCAACCCATCGGTAAGAGATCAGTTCAGTTGGGAAGAGAAGAAGACATTCACACCGATCAACATGTCACAACAATAGGTCCATTCGGAAAGACTGAAACAAGGTCTTAGTGACCAGAACTTTTCACAAGGTTCCAAAGCTACTAGTCAGCTAGACAATAGTAAAGTCACACTTAATTTTCTCTTTTAAAGGTTTCATCTTGTGAGACTGAGGCAAAAATTCCAACAACTCTCTATAAGAGACCATGAATAGCTCCCATCTCAAAAAAATTATTCCTAAACTTTCAAGGTATAAAACCAAAAATACAAAAAAAACAAAAGCAGAAAAATCCCAAAAAAAAAGAAAAATGATTAAAAACAATAAAGAGAAAACTCTTCCTCTAGTGAAAACCACTTCGGTGGCACTTTGGGCAAGTACCCTTGTGAAAATATGGAAAACAAGTTCCTTGTATAAATAAGAACCTTCCATCCACTAGGATCTTCATATTTTTCTGCATCATCCATCCATCACAATTCCATCATCCATCTATCTCCATCCATCACCCATTTGTGTCTGTATCATAGCTTGATCTTGTGTTTGTGTCATGATCCCTCCTAGTACTACTCAACCCATTCTTAAAGGTCAATTTTTCCTGCCTATATCGGTGTAGTATATTGCATCATGTTGGGGACATGTCCTCATCGAATTAGGTTCATGTATACTCTTGAATTCTTCCCTAAATCAAAAAATCCAAAAACATCAAAAAATCAAAAAATAAAACATTAGAAAATCAAAAAATCCAAAAGCATTCAAAAAATAAAAAAATCCAAAAACATTCAAAACATGTCAGAACCCAAAAAAGGTCAAAAAGTTAGTTTAAAAGTAAAAAATAGAGTCATCTTGTCAAACTACAGGTCTTTGAGCTCTAAACATTGGAAAGGTTGATCTTTGATCATCCACACTTAGGTCAGTCCTTTATGGGTCTATCATAATAATCTGGTAATCCATTTGTTCATATCTCATCAATAATCAAGTTTGTGTCAGTCAAACTACATGGTCTCTACGTGTATAACATAGGCAAGGCTAATCTTTGATCAACCCCCAAGGCCCCTAGGATAGGTCTTTAGGTTAGTCTCTAGGTCAAAATCTTAAAAAACCCCAAAAACATTAGAAAATTGAAAATCAAAACATTTGTAAAACATCCCAAAAATGCCAAAAACAACCTCAGAACATTTCAAAAACATCAAAAACATTAAAAAACCAAAAAATTCATCTGTCCCATTTTGCTCTCACCCAAAATAAACACTCACCCATAATAAACAATTGTCATCCTTAATCTTTGGTGAAACAATTGGAAACAAGTCTAGTAGTTCAAAAGTGAAAACTCAAAATTTTAAGGTCTTAAGTCTAGATCGGTAAATAAACAAGATGGTCAACTCTTGGTACTAATAGCTCTAATCATCTAGTTTCTCTCAAATCATTTGATAACATCATGTCCTAGGATGTATCCTTCCTACAATGTACATCAACATCAGGCATCATTGTAGTTTAACCTTGGCTAGTGGTATGAAGAACATTGGCTTGTTTGTTTACTTGACCTTTTTCTTTTTGATTTATCTTATTGCACTCATTCCATTGACCTCTCAATGATGTCCAAACAAAAGGATTTAGAGAGAAAGGAATGGGTTAGTGATAATTATCTTTTATCTTATGTGCTTGTTGGATGTTCCTATAATATAACCTTGGTCATACCTACTTTGTTTGGCCTATAGGGAGGGTATTTTAGGTTTCTTTTTTACCACATAGGAAGGATTTCCTTCCTATGTTTTGGAATATCTAAACTACATTTTGGATGAGGTTTCATATGTCAAGTGTGAACAGGAGTACTCCTATTTGATTTTCAAGCCAAAGTTCATCACACTAGGTGCAACATCATCCTAGTTCTTTATACCTTGATGCATCGTCCCTATGTGTGTTATCAAACATAAGGTAAATAACCCTTTTAAAATCCCAATTCCTGAAAAGAAAATCATGAGCATCATCATCATTATCATCTCTTATAAAGTTAGCTTGTTGGATCTTGTTTCTTGTTTCTTCTTTTTGTGCTAACATGGTGCAATGAAATTTAATCAAAAACATTGCTATTGCATCCATCTTGCATCCAAAAATCGTCAGCATACCACATACCATATCATATCATATAGGAAACACTGATCATCTCACATGCATTGTGTTTCATCATTATATAATATAGATTGGTTATTCTAAGCATCTCATAAACAATACATCTGCATTCATTGCATAAACCATATACACACCATCATATGCATAATCATATCATCCATTCACATCATCACATAAGCATCATCATATCATCCATACATACATATGTAAAAAGTACTAAAAAATAAAAGAAAAGGAATATGTCATAGCATCTCATACAATACCATTAAGTGCATAATATAAATCTATTAGTCTAAGAATTTTAAGATCATTTGCATATCATAACATGTGCACCCATTTGCATCCATACATCATCATAAAAAGTGCATAGAAAAGATAACAAAAAAGAAATGCATCCATCCATAAACATCACATAATATGGAATCATGCATCACATCACATATAGAACATCGCATATTGATACAGGGGGATACTATTTTAGTGAAAATTGAAGTATCTCCAATTCTTTAGAATTTAGCACAATAAAAAAGAGCTAAAAATATTGATTCCAACACAACTTGAATAGAGTCAAAAGGAGCCTATATGCTCAAGTTATGGTCAATCAAACTTCAAGTCAAACTAGTACTTGGGGGTGTCAGAAAAAGTGAAAAAAATAGTCTATTCAAAATTAGATGGAACTAGCATCAAGTCAAAGAGATTGTTGAGACCTTTCCAATGACATTCATTTTGTCGAATTTTGAGTTTGTACGCCTAAGTTACGCCAAGTTAAAGTTTGCATGTACCACGGTTTGCTAGTTGTTCAGACAATGATGTCAGCATGCTGACATGGTAGTTCATACCGTATGGTAGATGATGTGGCCCAACCATATGTTGACACGTGGTAGTTAAATGTGTAGGTGATGTGGATATATATACATTGAGGTGGACCCCTCAGAGCATCACATGTGGTAGGTCATATGCATGCTGCCAAGTGACATGGCACTGACAACGCTTGATGAGGTAGCTGATGTCTTTTTGGAGATGAATTAGAGGGTGCCACATGGCACCCCTTTATCTCTCCTTTTGTGGTTAGTTCAACAATGTATATATATTTTATAATAAAAAAATTCTACAGGCCTGCATGGGATTCGAACCAACAACCTCGAGCTAACAAACCTGTTCCCACACTGTTACACCATGTGATTCATGTTTTACCAGATATGGAGCCTAGTTATTTTGTTGTTTAAAAAGTTGTTATTTGTTTTAAAAATGGATGGTAGGGGGTCGACCTCTAGACCTCCCCACCATGCAAAATGGTAACCACCATCAAACCACCGCATGCCCTCGAGATAATATAGGAGCTCGTTAGGTTTTGTTGAAGACTAACAAACTGAAGACCTTTTATTTTTAACATTTTACCCACATATATAGAAAATAAATTCCCTTAGCTAGTTTAAGAGATTAAAATATATCATGGGAATCCTAAAACATAAAATTTGAAGGGCTCAAATAATTTGTAGGAGATTAATTATTATTTTTATATGTAAATGGGGAATTTTCAAATATTTTACTATGTAAAGAGAGATTGGGGAACATTGTAAAATCAATTGGTTAGTAACCAATTTGGGTCATATTGGCATATAAAATGGGGTAGTGTAGCATGGGAAAAGCTAAGTGGTGACTTAGAGAGAAATTCCTTGGTTAAATTTTTCTCGACTTCTATACTTTCTAGGAGTTTGTTCCTTGCACTTTGAAGGAGCTTTTTTAAATTACTTGTAAACCAGGGAGAAACCATGTTGGAGTTTTGTACTAATTTTTTGGAGAATTAATCGGATTAGTCCACTCATTGGAGAGGGACCTGGAGACGTCATTTTTATGATGAACTTCTTTATCAACTCTATTTGCATTTTCTCTCTTCTCTCTTATTCTAAATTTCATCACTTTGTTATTTAGGTTTATTTAATTATGTTTGTGTGTTAAATTTGTCTAAATAATTTGGATTTAAAACTATAAATGTTATGCATTCAAATAAAATTTTCATAGATCCGTAAAAAAAATCACATATAGAAAAGTAAATACATCCATCCATCATGCATAAATAGAATAGGACACATCTCATAATCAAATCATATCATATATATCAATAATGTAACTCTCATGGTACAAAGAATCAAGATCAAATGTGTGTATCAATCAATCTATACAAATTCGCATGGGGCTATCAAATATGGATCTCATGGATCTAAAAAAGAATAGTGTCGTTGATCAAAAATGTGAGCTAGCCCTGGTGGCTACTCCCCTCACTTGACTATTTCTCAGGTTGGTCTTGCCTCTGCCCTATTTCCTGGGATAAATCTACCACCCGAGTCACTCAAGGTACTCCCTAATGATAATGTACTATGCAGTACTTAACCTCTCTAATGGTATAAAAGTACATCTACTCAAGGATTTCCCTACCCTGTATGCTCTCCAATTGCTAGTGTCTGCCAGTCTCCTATGCTAGCTAAAGCTTGGTAGCATGTCTCTGCTGCATGACTTGATCATGCTCTATTTTCAAGGCCTGGACCTACTTCCAAGCCTAGTCTCTATTTTCTATCAATGTCACAACCTATTCCTAGAGTTTTTGTATAAGTGCATCCCTCTGATCTGGTTGAGCTAGTGGTGGCAGTGGTGGCACTAGTTGATCCCTCAGGGATGACTGCTACTAGTCCCTAAGGTCATCTCTCTACTAGTGCCTATGCCCCTGATCTCTCTAGCCTCACTATTCTAGAGGAGGTCTGCCTTCTCCTCCATCTCCATCTCCTTGTCTTCCTTGCCCCCGCCCCCACCCTATTGTTCGGCCTTAGGCTCTCCATCATGTAAAACCATCCTAGGTACTATCAATCTAACAAGTGGCATGAACTAGTCAATAGATTCCTATGTAGTACTAGGGTCTGCCTACCACTGATCATATGCCCAAGGCCTCACTACCAACTATCTAAGGCTATCCATTGCATCTTCTGGTGGGATGGCTGACCACATGTGGTCTCCTTGGTGGTGTGAGAAAAAATGGCTATCTATTGATCATCGGGCCTATCCTAGATGTCACGAATTTCCTAGCTACCCAATCTGGTAGGTAACACTCAATCATAGTGTGCTCTCTTCCCTACATCAGTCTATCCTACCTCACAAAGAAAAGTTGATATACATCATCATACCATGCAAGCATCCCAAGCCAAGGCCTCCATGTAAATGAGGTCATCTCATCGACCACCCTCCTCTAGTGAGGGATGCTAGCTAGACCTATATTTATGAATATTAGGTCACCCCTATATCGCCAGGATGCAAGGTCATCTGGCTTCACATCAACAACCATAACATGTGAGTGGAGCATGTTAATATGCTCCCAGGCCCAGATGTGTAGAAGTGTGACCCCAACTCTGATGGCCCTACTATTGCATTATGAGAACTCATGAAAATCATGATAAAGTGAGGTTAGCATCACTAGTCCCCACACAAAGTAGCACCTCCTGTGGAGCATCTGATCCCAAGCTACACCCCATCCTGGGCTAAAATACCCGTTCTGCCGTTCTAGAGCTACCATTCCTAAAATAGTTGTTGCAACAATCAGTTGAGAGGTGGAAACTTAACCTTTTACTGCTCAAGCTCAATCTATCCCTTGGAAAATATTATCTCATTTAGTCCCATAATCTCATACCATGCATCTGTGTTAGTGTCCATGTCATAAATAACCCACTCTCTATGGATGGGAAATAGTAGAATATGTCGGACATCCTCTAGGGTGATGGTCGCCTCACTAGTGGGAAGGTGAAACGACGATGTCTCGTTGTGTGATCAACATACCCAAGTGTGTCCTAATAGTACGCCCGTACATGATGTACCATTGCTTGATCGCCCCAAGGTACTCTTGAAGAAACTTGTGCAATCCAGTCAATATTCTAAGTACTAGGGATTGATCCTCATGAGACTGAATGTGCTTTGTGTCCTCCTACACCAATAAATCCAAAGTGTCAAGTTTCATAAAAAATATGGATCTCATTTGAATTTTTCACAACCAAAACAACAAAGGCGTCATTGTTTGCAAAAGCATCACTATTTGGAAGCTCTAAACTACATCACTGGAGTCCCCAAATCACAAACTCCACCATGGTGGTGTTATTTGACTGCGCTTCTATTTGACCAAAAAACCCTAAATTCCTAATTGGACCACAATAGCACCATTTGCATATGCGGCGTGCTTTGGAGTTTCACCTCTACGTTCTAAACTATGACCCAACGCCATAGATTACAATAGTGGCACAATTTAAGGCCGCACAACACCGATTTGACCCTTTTAGTGGCGTTAAACTATGTTGTTAGACTAGTTTGACTTTTAAACCCTAATAAATGTACATGAAGATCAAAAACACAAGTTGGGTTAGGATCACATACCGGTGGTCCTATTCCAAGAAGTCATTGGTAGAGTTGCACTCACTTAGAGATGTATCAGGGATGCACTCTTTGTGCCATCTTGTACAAAAGCCAGAGCTCAAAATGCAAGAATTTCAAAAGGATAAATGTGCAAATGAATTGAAAGTTACCCCTCAAGGGCTATTTAAGCATGAAAAATAGGGTTTTTTAACCCTGTTTAGTTGTCAAACTAGGGTTTTGTGCCTTGCATCCCATTTTTTCCCAATTGAGGCTTGGTTTGCATCTTTTTTCCATGTTCTGGCACATTTTTGGCATCTGGGAGGCTTTCTGGACCTGTTGGGAAGCTTTTCATCTTTTTTCACGAGATCATCCAAAAATCCAATTTTTTGTCTGACCTCTCGAGGGCGAAGTATACCAACATAATTCTTTCACTAGGGTAGCAGTGGCGCGTCTAAGGAAAATAAATTGAATTTTATCTCGACAAGGTTATTCTTTGAACCATCACAGTGGGTACATTGCTTCAAAGAGGGGCAAAATGTAGACACGTAAAATATACCGATTGATCTTGTGCACCTTATTCTAATTTACTAACACCAGTTTGTCTTGAATCATCTCCTTTACTAACCATTTAATCGAATAACCCTTATTTAATTAAATTCATCATATTTCATCTTTTAATTAAATAAATCAATTTTATCTTATTAAATCATCATCTTCTCTTAATTAAATAAATCATTTTGTTTAATTAATCCTAATGTCCTCTTTTAATTAAATAAATTACTCTTTATTTTATTTAAATTTAAAACCATCCCCTTTGATTAAATAAATCAAAATTTATTTAATTATATGTCCAATAATCATTATTCCTCTCATTTTGATTTATTTAAAATCCTAAAATCTAAATCAAATGTCATATCAAACTAATATCCATCTAAGTTAATCAAATCATTATTAATTCTCACACTAATCCCTCAAATCCTCTAGATTTTTCAACTTGTGCAAGTAAATCAATTTATGGATTTATTAAATCTTCCATTTTCATTCAGAAAGGCATCAAAGTTGGAATATTCCTCAAATTTCAAAATCTCCCTCCAAAGGACTTGTCCATGCAGCAAGGCATTAAAGGCCTCGTACATGTCCTTTTCTTGAGCCAAGTGTCATTTAATTCTTCTTTCATCTACCTCCAACATGTCACTTCTCCAATTTTGATTTTTCACCTAATAGTAATATTAATGTGCGCATTCATCAAAATGTGCTCCACCTCTGTGCACTCACTTGTGACAAGTGGCATTATGCTATTGGTTGGTGTTTGATCCCACATTCATCCATTTTTCTTACTCTTCCATCATTCTCTTCTATAAATAGAAGGCTCTCATATTGATTTTGGATACACAACTTCATGCAACATCATTATCTTCATGTTTTGAGAAAATTTCATCCATTTTCATAGTTTTCATCATTTCATAGCTAGGTTATGGAGAAATTTCTTCAAGGAGCATCAAATCTTCAACATTGATCATCACCAAGCTTGCAATGAATTGGGAAAGGGATATTTTCCACATCAAAATAGCACCAATTTCCCCATGCAATTGAGAGTCTGTTTTGAGGAAGATTAGATAGCTTTTATTTGTGGTTTTCATGTTAATTTTTTTTCTTAATATTTCAAATTAATTGTATGGGGAGTGCTGATTTGATTTTCATAATGGAATAATATTGTGTTTGTTGTTTATGCTTGTGTAGGTCTTGGATCACCATTCACAATTTTATTCAAGTAAGAGTCAAGATCTACATCTATTGGATCCATCTCAAGCATATTTGTAGCACTTCATTGCTAGGGTTTGGTGAGTTGCATCATTGTCATTTGTTCAATCATCATTCTCCATTAATATTTGATTTCATTTCAAGGTTTAATTACTAACAAGTGGTTTGACCAAGGTAAACCCCTATCCACTAACCCAACAACATTTTTCCCTCTCTTTTGTGTGTTATATGTAGGTCTAGGTTGTAGATTTCCTGAGTAATATTGGAGAAAAGTTGTCAAATTTGTCAACAAGCCTTGGGGAACCTTGGAGAAGACCTATAGGTTGAAAATCAGATATTCAAATCTAGAAACTTGCAGAGGTAGATTAAGCAGACCGAGGAGAGAAAATTAAAAGTTTGAAGCTTCAAAAAATCTTAACTGGATTGATTCACCATTTCTAGTGAATGAGTCCCAATTCTAGTCAATTTTTATATTTTTATAGATTTGGATACCCATTTGGTAGATTCCTATTCTCACACAATTTTCTAGAATTTAGATTAATTCACCCAACTTGGAAAATGAGTCTCAATCATCCTTGAAGTTAGATTTTCTAGTGTTCTGGATCTCCATCCAACCATCTCTATATTTCTAGGTGCACCCATTCTATTTTGTATCTTTTTGTGTTGTTTCATTCACTTTTCTAGGTATTTAGTGTTGCATTGCATTCAACTAGGGTTTTGTATTGCATCTTGCATTCCTTTATCTTTTCAATTATAAACTTCATGGTGAACCCCTTATTAGATCATATTTAACCCCTAAGATAATCCTATTGCAAGATCTCTTTCTCTTTTGCATTGAGATCTCTAGGGTTATCCTTGAGTGGAAACATCTTGAAAGTGGGTGTGATAGCATTTAATCATCAATAAAACTCATTTTTAATAGGTTCCATTTTGGTGAACTTTCCTTTATAACATTAAAATTCTAATTTTGAGTGCATTGTCATCTGAGATCTGGTTTCCATTAGCATTGCATTAGGATTTGCATTGGTTAACTTACATTCTAGGGTTTTAAATTTTGCATTAGTGAAAGCTCATATAACTTGCATTTTTGCATTTAATTTCATTGAAAAACATTTAAAATTTGAATTTGCATCTCAGAAACAAATCATAAAACATGAAAAAATCTTCTTTTTTTGAAAAAATCCCTATTGGGACTCATTCGCCACCTTGGGAAAATCAGTCCGTCTGCATATTTTTCATTACATTTTTTTCCATTCAAAGTTTAGTTTTTGAGTTTTTGTCTGTTGTTATTGCCTTTTTTTGTTTTAGTTTACAGATCTTCTATTTCACTCAACTCATCACATCTAGTTTAAATTAGTTAATCTTGTGCATGACTTAAATTCAAAGATTGCATCTAGAAAATTTCATTTCACATTGTTGCATAGTGTAGAATCTAAAATTTTCATCATGGATATATGCTTTAGTAAGATTTGGATGTCCTTAAAATCCTTAGTGGATGTGTCAAGTTGTACTTTTAGATGTGATCCTAATGGCATTAACCCTACTCATTCTCACTCAACTCTTAATGAATGTCCTGCTCCTGATGTTGAAATCATTGGAGAAGATGATGATAGCATGAATAAGTTCCTAAATGATTTTCTTAACAAACTAGAAGCTAATGCATCCTTTTACCCATCCATGAAACAACCAAACCCACCTATAGATGGTGAGTTAGTATTAGAGGGGCCCATTTTCCAACTGGATTTTTGGGAGATAAGAAAATTAGGTTTATATGGTGACTTTGTCAGGTATTTCATCAAATTATGCCTCATGATGTAGAATATGGGGCAATAGGGGCCTATTAATGATGATGGGAAGGTCAACTAGGGCTTGGGATGCATAATTCAATGTGAAATTGTGATTAAATAAACTTTACATCATTAAAATGAGGTCCACTTAGCCTAGAAAGGCACATCCAATGTGAATGTGTAGGACACATTACAACACTAGAATAAAGTTAAATTTAGTTTACAAGCCTTCTAGATTGATGTGAAGATACAATTAAATTCATTTTATAATGTTGAGTTAAGGGAAAATGGGTTTATCAAGTCTAGAAAAGCGTGAAAGTCTTTTACAACACTTTACAACACTTTTAGAAGACATCAATAAATGCATTTTATTTAGTTTGCAAGGGTCCAAGACCTAGTGTGGATGTGTAAAACACCTCACAATAGTATATTAAGTCCATTTTATCATCAATTATTCCCAAATCAAGCAAATTTCCTTTTTTCTATGGTACAATAGGCAAAAAGGGGAATTGTAAAAGACCTATTAGGAAAATAGTTAAAAAATCAATATAAACAATGTGAAACTAAAAATAATTAATAATATTTATAATTGGTTCACTGGATCTATTTATTGAAAATGGAAAATTTTTGCACTTACATGTATTGTTGTTGGTGTTTAACAAGGGTGAGCAACATTGGATCAAGTTGTTGGAGCATGAAAAAATTTGAAATGGAGAATTTACAACACACTAATTTTCTTGAATGACTATTGTATCTATGCACTAGATTATAAAGTAAATAATATAGATATAGAGTAAAAGAGCTTAGCATTATCTATTATAAATAGAAAGAGATAAAATGAAACATTTTGAATACATGACATCTTGGCAAAGAGTTGTGTATAGGAAATCTACTAGGGAAGTTGAAAAGAGAGTTGAGGAAACAATAACAAATGTAGTGGATAGAATAGAGTTTGTTTTTAGCAGAGAAGTACGTGTCAAAAAAATTTATCCATGTATATAAGCAGCAAAAAATAGACAACAATGGAACATGAAAGAAACAAACCCACACTCACTCTCCTCCCTACCATATTGGCATCATGAAGCCTTGCAGGCTCTAGCCAAATCCTTGAGCTAAAAAGGTAGGTAAGGCCCATCAAAGATTCAATGGATTTTTATCATATGCCAAACAAAAACAAAGTTGGCGTAAAACAAGCGTTCTCAAACATGATTTCTAATATTGTGGTCTTTTTTTTGATGTGACAACTTGACGACAAATAATGGAGCTTGAATTTAGAATATATGTATGTATATATGTAATATATATGTATATATATATTATATGTATGTATATGTATATATATATCACTAATACATTTGACTGCAAAATTCAACGAAACTATTTGACGAAATATGTAAAATTCGATGTTCATCGGGCGCATATAAAATTTGATGTGTAATTTTCAGGTTTTGAAAGTTTATCCTTGACGTTCATCAAAATTTTGACGAACCTGGGGCTCGTCAAAATTTTGACAAACATGAAAAATAGAAAAAAAACAAATTGTGGCTGACATAAAGAAAAGTGAGTTTGTGCCTAATCTATTGTGATAGTGCTTTGCTCTACTTGAGACAATTTGTGGAGAACTAAGGACGATTTTCTTGGGAAAAATTAGAAAAAATTCAAGATATCGCTAGGTTGAGAGTAGTCATTGTCTTTTTTGTAGAATTCAGTGGTGAAGTCAGATTTGTAGTTCTAGGTTTGAAAATCATATTTCAAAGCAACATCTCATCAGATATCATTTTTAGAGGTTAAGGGTTTTGAGAATTTCATGTCCATATTTTGTTGTGTGGAATCACCATAAGATCACAACCAAGGAACAGATTCTTGTGACTGTACTTATGTGATCCATAACTCTATTAGTCATGTGGCATAGTTGGCTATAACAAATACAGGATGCATTCATGTGTGACCCAAGTTTAATGTGCCTATGTTGTGATATAAATGGAGGCACTCATATAATGTAGTTAATTCAGGTTGTATAATGTAGGTGTCAATAATCATTGGGTGCATTCAGGTTGTCTCAAGTTGAATAGGTTAGGATGTAATTATAGCATGATCAAAGAGTGATTACCTCTTGCTGAAATAAAGAGCATATAACTTTGGTTGATATGCAGGGTGGTTGTGTTATATCAATTATGTAGTGCATTCAAGCACAACCCATGTTTAATGAGCTATTCTAGAGTTATATTTGACTTATGTGGTTACATAATTAATTCATGATATTTTTAATTTTTATACCATTACATAATTAATTTAATGATGTACTTTTTAATGTTTGAAAGGTCAAAAAACTAAAACATTTCAATAGTGATGTTAACAACCTTGAAATTAGTGTGTTTTATGTTTCATGTGATCATAAAAGATTAAGAATTCAGTTGTAGAGGTGGTTGTTGAATGGTTGACATGTATGTTGGTTATTTTTACATTGTAACTAGGTTTTTCTTTTAATCTACCTATAGAATTGCCAATTCCAATCGAAGGAAGCTCGAAGGACCTAGACCAACTGATGAGGACTTTAAAATTCTCCTACACTTTGGGCTCTACAAGACTTGGGAGGGTGATCCCTTAATGTGTTTACAACCTCTATACCATTATTATAAACAACATTAAAAATAACAAATGATCTCACTTAATGGCTCAATACGATAAGATAATATCAACTAGAATTGGTTGTTCATAGACAATATCAACTATATGGAGCATGAGATAACTAAATGCAATCCATTGTATAAGATAGTCAATGATTTGTAATTTGTAACAAGCTCTAGGAAAATACAAACAAATATTGAACTACACTAATAATTACAACTTAGATCAATGCCATATATCCATTGCAGGAGTCAAATTCATAAGCATCTAGAGGTTTATAACAGATTTAACACATCACATATAAGATCCCTGACAATATTGCATTACAATTTCATCAGTATGCATTCTAACCCAGGACTACTTATCAAATCCTTATACAACACATATCCGCCTATAATCCCATTCAAACATTTTGATTAATTCCTTGAATTAAAGCTAAAATAGAATCATACACACCACAATAATGAGATGGATAAAACAACCCTTAGTTATTTCATTAAAAGTTCAGATATGCATGTACAATGGAGAGACATGAGCTCAAATTTTCATTTCAACTCAAATGCTAGTACTGTTATACAACATTAAATCTCTATGAACTCAAAACCTAAATTGCATTTCTCTAAAACCATCGAACTTTACAATTTGCTTTGTAACTTCACCTAGACTCGAAAAAAATTATCTAACGTGTTAACCTATACTTCTGGCCTTGAAATCCTTCTTATAGAAAATGAAGGAGAAAACAAGCACTGGGCCATAAAGTACACCTATCACCAGTCAATTGGATCACCTGGTGATATTCCAAAATTTGTTACAAAAGCCACCACCTTGAAAAATATTCTTGTTCTAAAATCATTACAACAACAACCATCCTAGAGCATATTCTTGTTTATCATGTCGATGGAGGAAGGTTGATGCAATAGCAAAAAACCATGTGAAACCCACGCCAAGAAAGTCATCCATACAAAACTGGAAACACTATAACCATAGCATCTGATTTGCCACCTATTGGTAGCCCACTCTTTTTACTCATCATCATTCAAATAGTTAGCCACCCACCTTTGTACTATAATGCATATAATTTACCGCTACTTGATTAGCATCTATTTCAAAATACTCCAAAAATGAGTTGGTACCAATAATCTTATCCATACAATTTACAAAAAATTCATAATCTGAGTCATCATAAATTATTTCAATTTCATTATTGATGACTTTACTTGCTTGATCTTGCCATTATTGTTGTGTTCTGATTTCCCCCTGCTCATCAGTTATATCAGGTAATAGTGTGTTACACCAATCATTGAATTTATTTACCAATTCCCTAATCTTCCTACTTAGATCATCTGGTAAGGCCTGAAAACCTTGCAATGATTTAACTAATATATAAGTAGGCTTCAATTATTGGGGCCTATTATTTACATCAAACCTTAAGGCTTTATTCATAACATCTAGATCATTTTCCCTAGGGATCCAACTTTCAATTATTGGAATCACTATCCCATAATCCTTGCCAATATTCTTTATTGCTTCAAATAGCAAAGAATACAAAGAATCTATAGAGGGCGGTTTATTATCCACCTTTTCATTTAAATGCTCCAAAACAATAGTAACAATTTCTTTTTCTTTTGAAAGAAAACCCTCCTCTTTTACCCTTAGTGATGTCTGTAATTGATCAATTTTTTGCATGAATTGCCTCTTTGTTGGATCAACAGAGCACTCTGTTTCTTCATCAACTTGTTCTAGAGGAGGGGTAAGAGCAGGACTTTGAATGGGAGACCCTGGTGTAGAAAAAATTAGAGAATCATGAGGCATTGACCCTGCTATGGGAGGTGATGTGCTAGTTCCTGGAGCATTGGATGTTTCCCCAGTATGTCTATACTTGAACCTTTCTACTTCAGTTTGCATCTCAGAATTCCTTTGTTTCATTTTACTATATTATTCAATTAAAATGTTATACTTCTCCATTAGGCTCTTTCTTTCAGCCTCCTCCCTTTTAGCAGTCTTTTGGGCCAACTTGGCCACATTCACAGTTAAAATAGTGGCTTCGGTTGTTGTAGTCTTTGAAGCCCTCTTTATTATTAATCCTCCTTTGAAATTTGGATTAATATCAGCAATGTCTAGCTTTCTTCCTTGTGGAGCGAATGCCCAAATTTCCAGGGTCTCATATTCTTCACTAAAGACAGAGTTTTGTAATACTGCCTTAACTTCTTCAGAATCCTGAAAAGGATTCTTGGATTTTATAATGGCATTGAAATACAGTGCATCTAGGATGTCCCATTCAGGTAAAATCAAAACACTAGCTTGATTCACTAGTTGTCTTCCTTCTTCAAGAGTGATTTTTTTAAACTCTTCCATTAGTTCAGCTTTCACTTCTTCAACATTCTCCTCATCTAAAATGTCAGGCCTTACTTCTCTTCTCTCCTTTCATTTATTTTGATATTACTCAAATTTCATCCTCTATGCCAATTGCAAGAATACAAGAGTCTTTACAAATGCATTGTCATCTAAGAACTCCTTACAAGCCTCCATTCTTGCATCCTGCACACTCTTACCCTTCATATCCAAATCAGATAGAACCAATTCAGTTGACCTAGGAGGGGATGGCATACCAACCTGCATGTATTGATCAGTAACAATAATTTCATCTGTGAGATCCTCAAGTAGGTGATCAGTTCTTTGCCGCTTAGGGCTTGGCTCAAGTGGTGGTGATGGGGGACTATGCTTTGGTGAAGATTTTAATTCAATTATTTTGATAGCCACAGGTACTTTGAATTTTGGGCTTGGTCGTGAAGGCGCCTTCATTATTTTCTTCCCTTTTCTATCTACTTCTTCCTTATCACTGCCAGTATCCCTTTTTCTCCTATAGATGGGCCGCCTTTCTATAGGCTAACATACTAACCTTGTTTCAATTGGCATATCACTTTGTCCTTGCATATCCAGACTTAGCCTTAAATTTATCTTTTTGGTTGTCAAGGTGTCCATTATCTCCTTGAAATTCTTCATTACAAAATCAATTCTCTTGTGGTATGGAGTGAATTCCATCAATGGATCATACTTTGGATCCATTTCATGCACAATATCCAGTAGCTTACTATAAGCTATCCACTTTTCCTTGTTTAATTCCTGTCTATTTAAATCAAATTGATTCCTGATCAGGTCCTCAGGGAAATTGAACTCATGTGAAAATTTTCCATCTTTTATTCTTTTCCTGAAAAGAGCAAAGAAACCTTTAGGATCATGTTGTCACCTTTGACTAAATATCAAATGGTAATCAACAAAGAATTTGTCAAAATTTGTCTAGCCTCCCTTTGAAAATGTAAAGTTAGACACTACTGTATAATCAGGGAATAATGTTCCCTTCCCCTTTCCAGTTAGGTTATCTTTATGAATACACTCCATCTACCACATAACTTCTGCAAACCCTAGTCTTGGTGGCACATTATATGGCAGTATGTGAGGGGTTCCTTGAAATTCATATATTCTCAGGATAGTGCTGATTGAATATGGGATAATGTCACCCTAGTTATGTAAAACCCTCAATTCTAGTTTCCTCTCCTTCAGCCTAAAGAAATCATGCACTTCCTCGGGGATCCTAGGTACATTTACCATCAATCTAGCCCTCAATATTTTAGCAAAACAATTGTCAAATTGCACATAACTAGTGCTTTCCTTATTATAGGATAAATTTGTAGTCCATATCTATACTAGAAATATTTTTCCATTAATTGATTGTCTTAAGTTCATCTTCTCAACAAATAAATCAACGTTCCTAAATAAGAACATATGCATCAACATGGAATACCAAAAGAATTGAGTATCAGTATCACCATTCTACAGCTTTGACGGTCCTTCATCTATCCTCTCTACCAAAAAAGAAACAAAGTCATATATTACAGAGAAGTTAGGATGTTGTATTTGCACCCCCATGAACATGTATGCAATTGACATTACTGCACTAGGGCTGAAACCCAAAATCTAACATAGTGAATAGAAAGTAGCCATGAAAGGATTTTCAAAACAATTCAATCTAAAGGGTTCTTGGTCACTAGGGCTGATGTGAATTTGTGAACCCCCACCTTAACCAAATGAGGTGGAAGCAGCTTAACCCTAAAAAGAGATTTCAATTTTGTATACTCCGGCTTCATTTCTTCAAGATTAATAGGAACCAAGTCATCACTTGGCTCACTCAAATCAAAATTATATTCAATAACATCACTATTAATTTATAATAGAACCCCTTCATCATTATCTCTGATTACTTGTGTGATGGGGTCATATCTTTTGGCCACTACTCTAAGTAAGTCCACATCATGGAACACATTTGGAACAACCAGCTTTCCCATGTCGTAGATCCATCCATTTGAAAAAGGATGAGGAAAATTCTTCTATCCATACCATAATTTGAACATTTCTAAGCATGTGAGTGGAACCCTAGCATCAACAATGTTTGAATTATTTAACACCAACCCCTCCCCTAGGATTTTCCCTCGCATCAACACCAAACCTTTACTTCTATCATTTATTGATAATGGAAATTGATCTAGGAAATCATCGTAAGAGTTTCTTTTCAAATACTCAATGTGGCTAGAGTGCTGCTTGGTTGGTGCCATTTTAGAAAAAATAGGGCCTCACTACAGTGTTACACTTCAATTGGCTATGACTAACAAGAGATAGGAAATTACAGAGTAAAAATACTGTAATTCCTCACAATTTATGATTAAACAATAGCCCTAACAAAAGATTTTAATGTACTCAATGACAAGCATAGCAAACCCCCTACCCAAATTTAGGGGCAAAATGATTGGGAAACAGAGAAAATTAACTCATGGCTTTTTTTGCACAAACTCCAATTTTTGGTTGCAATTGCTTGCAATTTTACCTTTGGTTCTGAAACTATTTTCATGAAATACTTGGATGCTTTGTGATACAAATGAGATGAGTAAATTAATTTTATGTTGATCAAATCCTACCAATAGATGTCTCATCCACCATTAAATCCCACTCGCAAGCTGCACAAAGGGCTTCAACCATAATTTGATACATATTTAAATTTGATTTCTTGATCCTTCAGTTTGATCAAATCATCGACGACAATCTTCAAAACAAGCTGACATAATCACCAACACGACAATAAAGGGGCCCACTATGTCATACACCACAAAGGAATTCCATGTGGTTGTTGCCCATGATATCGTAATCCTTTGATTTACCATCACAGGATGGCAGGCATCGCCGATCTTCTTACCATAAATCCTTCTTCTTCAAAAATGGTTGTCATCCTTTCCTTTAACTATTGAGCAACTTCCCTTAAAATCATAACATCTATGTTGAAATAAAACACATGCATCTTACAAGCACATTAGTAATCCACCTCGTAATACATTTAAAACTGGCAAATGCTTTCTTCACTCCTTAGGCTTCATTGGATGAGACAAGTGGCAAGCACCCACGACATCGTGATCCCAAAATTCCTAATCATGGGATGGCGGGCACTGTCAATCTTGAAGAGATAGCTCATTAATGGTCACGCAAATTTCATCAATCTTGAAGGGCACATGGCACCCACCCGTGATATCGTGATCCCTGTAATCCCTGATCGCATGATAGTGGGCGACGTTGATTTCATTCCTTTAACATAGTCACTAGCCATGTTGTTAACCTTCGAGTAGCTTTTCCAACTAGATTATAACATATCCATCAATTTAGAACATGTGTATCTTGAGAACACTTTATTAATTCACCCCTTAATGTATTTAAAGCCAGCTAGTGTTTCCTTTACTATTTAGGCTTCATCGGATGAGACACATGGCACCTGCCCGTGATTTCACAATCAACCCAAGCACCATCATGGGATGGCAAGGAATGACTAAGATCAAATTGTATTTGGTCAATGATAGATCAAATTTGATCCCCTGGATAGGACATGTGTTGCTTGCCCTTGATTTCGTGATCCTTCAATTCCTAATCATGGGATGGCAGGCACCGTTGATATCTGCAAGAAATAGATCAACGGCAACACTAAATCAACCCTTGCAAAATAAAACATTCATTAAAAGGAGAAGTGGGCATTACTAGGCGAACGACAAATAAAAGAATTATATTTATAGAAGAAAAATAAAATAAATTTACAATTTGTTTTATAATTTCACTTTTAACTTTAAATGCATGTTCACTCATTAAGTTGTTTTTTTTTTTTACAATCACATTTTTATTTTAGATGTTTGTTTATAAAATATAAAGATGCATTAAAAATATATTAGAAATATTTATCTTTATATTATATAGCATTCATAACATTAAATTAACATAGAATAATTTCACAATATCACTTAACCAATCAAGAAACATTTAATCATTACTATGCAACATTATTCTCACATCAAACTAACATATAAAACATTGAATTTTTTTATCTTTTATATTATATTTCATAAATTAAACCTTTTATACACAATATCAAGTTAATTATAAAAAACACATAAAATTATTTATAAGCAACTTAATTTTTTTAACAATTTAATAAAATATAAATGAATATAATTAAGAAAAATTAATAAGAATTATAGATAAATTTATGGAAATATTGATTTACTTATCAGAAAAAATCAATGATAAATTTACTTATTATGATAAATTTACTTACCAATCTATTTTAACCATCAAGAAAAAATTAATCATTTGTGATTGCAACATTATTGGCACATCTTTTAAACTAACAAATAAACATTGAATTATGGTTATGATTAGGGTCAAAATTCAAATAGGATTATGGTTGGAGTTTAATTAAGGTTGCTATTCACTTAGGGTTAAGGTTCAATTAGTATTCAATTTGGGTTAGGGGTCAATTAGGGTTATAATTCAATAAGGGTTTTTGGAGTGGGGGTTAAGGTTAGTCTTAAATTAGGGCTAGGATTGAGTTAGTGTTCAATTAAGGTAAAGGGTTTATTGTCTATTTTAGGGTTAGGGATCAATTAGAGTTCTCTAGGGTTTTATTAGGGTTAGGTTTCAACTATACCTGGGGTTACAATTATAATTCAATTAGTGTTAGAGTTAGGGTTATAATACGAGTTCAATGGGTTAGGGTCAAGGTTTAATTAGTGTTAGAGTTAGGGTTGCAATAATAAAATTTTCCATAATGATATGGAAAGGCATTCAATTGGATTCATATACAAATGCACAAATAAGAATTGGTAATTAAGAATTCTCTAGAACTAAAGTTATAACAACAAATACAATCCTTAGCTTAATCATTTATTCTTGTTAGGGTTGGGATAAGAATTTAATGAGGCCAATTGAGACTTAGGAAATAAAACCCTACGGATGAAATAAAGTATTAAAATCAAAGTTGGTTTTTAATTTTAATCCAGTGACATAAGCCTAAGCCATTAACTCCAGTGGTCATGTCATTGATAGCTTAGCCAAAGCCTTTGATTATATACTAACCCTACAATGTGTAGGTTGTCCAGATTTGAAGATATGTGAGAAGATCTCGATCATACCCCACCAACTCGTAGACCTAAGGTGTTGCCTTGTTATTTGGCGCAAGGTCAGTAAAAGGAAGATGTGTGTCCTGTATGGAATGTGGGGCCCAATCTCCACTATTGAGCTCATAAAACATGGTTTTATATTGACAACCAAGATCAAAAGCTAATGTAAATCTCTAATGTTCCCTGCTACCTCGTAGGAGGAAGATGAAGGTTGGTGAAGCATTAATGAATTATTCCTTGCTTGTGTAGTCACATCAATCTCAATCTATGTAAAGATGTTGTTGGCAATCATAAAGGGTGATCTTTTGATTCTCATGCAACTCTAGTTAAATGGTGACAGTACATACACTACCAAATTTCCATGTTTGCACATGCATTTTTACTAAGCATTGATGAAGGTTGCCATTACCTCGCACAATAAATACAAGAGGAATTAACTACTAATAGTGTCATTCTTGTACCATTTAGAGCACTTTGTGGGCTGAGTCTAATCAAGTTTGAGTGCTTGTTTGAGAAGAGAAAATGAGTAAGTCAGTAAGGAGGTCTGTTCGTTTGAGTTCACAAAAGCTTGGTCTTGCTATTCAGGAAGGTGCTTTGGTTGACAAGCCCAGGCTTGTGCCGACTAGATGCAGTAGAAGGTTGCAATTCTAGGGCATTTTTTCTCAACTGGTAGATGACAAAGGCAAGTAGTCAGTATGTTGTGATGCCATCACTCGCCCATTGACCTTACCAGCAACACTTCTAATGATGTAACCAAGACCGACTCAGACTACTATCGGTATTTAAGTCACTTCAATCACGGTCTACACTCTAATGAGGAAATGATATATGTGGGTACATCAACTGTTAAAACCCCAAGCGGACAGACTAGAACCATATTCGACAAGGACAAGAAAGAAGAGGAGGTTGAGGGTCTATCATATTGGGCAACAACTAGAAGCGGGCGTGTATAGCAGAGTCTGAGTGTTGGTAAGGGCAGGGTGGTAGGTAAATAAGTTGTTGTGGTGTGCCTTCATGGCAATTTGGTTGCCTAGTTTTTTTTGCATGGCCTAGCAACAAGGGGATTCTGATGACAATTTGTGTTCCCTATTCTTTTACCTTTCCCCAGTTTGTGCACCATTATGTTTTACAGATTCAACATGTGGGAAGTTTTGAAATGAAGATCAAGTACAATGGAGATTTTTTTTCAAATGAAAATTTGTGGTGAAATTACATTTTGGAGCCCACAGAAACTGGTACTTCCTTGTGTATAGAGAATTCAAGGTTCATTTGTAGGAAGAGAACTGATGAAAGCTCTAGCTAGGTTTAGAGTCGAATATATGGGTAGAAAGATATATGTCCTCTGATGAGGAAGCGATATCTATGGTGCCATTGGCTATTAAAACCCAAGCGGATGGAATAGAATAGATAGCTGTTTGATTTTGGATGAATATATGCAAATTATCTTAAGACTGTATGCAGATACTGACTTATAAAGCATGAATAAACATATAATTCTAATATATTTTCTCTCTTGATGTCGATTTGAGTAAATTTTAAATTAAATTTTAATGAATTTGTCATTCTTCATTTGAGAATTTGTTCAATTATGTGTCTAGGTTTTTGCTTTGATTAAAGAAAATCAATTAATGCTTAAATGGAGTCATAATTTTTATAATTATTT